>JAWWEU010000158.1:60419180-60454921 GCA_035583155.1 Acropternis orthonyx | reverse complement strand
CCCCCCCCCCCCCCCCCCCCCCCCCCCCCCCCCCCCCCCCCCCGCTGCTAGTTTGATTCTTCTGAAGGAGTCAATTAAAAAAGACATAAAATATTTCTCTGTCTTTCTAATCCACCTGTAAATGGCCAGATAGAAAAGCTGTTTGCAAAAACACCTCTTTGCAGTCCCAGCAACATCCCTAATTCATCACTCTCTGCTGGTTCCCAGGCCCAGTGTGTTAAACAGGGACTTCAAATATTAAAGTTTGCTACATTTTCTTTCAGGTGTGGCTTTGCAGGAGAAACAGGACCAAGATGCATCATCCCCAGTGAGATAAAGAAACCTGATGTCTCAAAGGTGAACTGCTTTACCTTTATAGTGTTTGCTGTGCTATGAGACAGGATTTGCAGGTGCTTTTTCTGTCCATCAGAGGCTGTTTTTCATTGTCTGAATAAAATGTTCTGAAATGTTATCGTATTTTTCGTTATTTTAACTGCTGCTGTTAAAAGCTTGATACAGGGAAGTGTGATGCTAATGCTGATGTGAATTGCTGCTCATCACCCATGGAATTTGTGCTTGGGGCATTTAGTGAGAAATTGCTTTGCCTAGTTATGCTTTTTTCTATTTAGTAGAGAGTGGCAGCTTTGGAAAACTTTTGCTGAGATGAGTTGCCTGTAATAGTAAAAAATAATAACGAAAAGTTAGCATTAATAAACTCTGGAGTTCAGTTATAGGGTTGGTTTCTGAGATGGTTTGTTAAGGACAAGGAGCAAATCAGTCAAGAGTGAGTGCTTATGTATGGTGTCAGATTAGATATGTTCAGATATAGTATATTTTAAAATGTATCATATTTCTTTACATGCCATGTATATATTTATATATAACCACTGCCTGGAGTCTCAGCTGACTGTGGATGTGCTCCCTTTGCAGCCTGTCAAAGTGGTCCAGTACAACATTAACACAGAAGAGCTGTATTCCTACCTGAAGGAATTCATCCACATGCTGTATTTCAGGTGAGAGATCCCTGGCACTCAGTTCCTCCTGCAACTCTTCTCTGAGCACCTCCAGAGCTGTGAGCAGGGTCACTGAGCACTGATCTCTGCTTGGGTCAGGAAACACAGACAAGACTTTGCAGGTGGCTGCTGGCTCTGTTCTTACAGGGGAAATTCAGTGGTGCTGAAACTCAGGTTATATCACAAAGAGTTCATGTCCTGCAGCATCAGTTGCTCTCTAGAGATAGAATTTGAGAATTTGCCCCTTAACTGTGACATTTATACAGGACTTGATAAGGGGAAGTCATTGCCTAGGAAGTCACATTGGTTTTAGTAGGGCTGAACCTCATCTTGTATCGGTGCAGACTCTCCACAGTGGTTTGGAATGAGGGATCTTAATCTGTGGAATGTTTTTACCTGAGCAATACATCTTTTTGGGATATTTTTAGGACCCTTAGTGAATAATGAAGTTGGATTTGGTCTTTTCCCTTTGCTTCCAATCTTGATTTTTACACAGTAAAAACCATCCCAGGGAAACCAGTATTTGGTTTCTGTGCCTCAGATCTGCTGTGGCTTGGGTTGTTTTCTTCTGTCCTTGACCATGGCTTTGTGATTGAAATCAGGACAATTCGTTCCTCTTCCACTGAAACCACAATATCTGTATCATCATCATTCCTCTTTTATGACACTGGGCAAGCCATTAATGACTTATTTTTGCATTTCTTTATATTGATTTAGAAATGTGTAGTGGATATTCAGAACTACAGGCCCTGGGTGAGAGCTCAGTAACTTTTTTACCATACCAGTTTCCTGACTTTTTTTTCTAGGAAAGCATTCAGGTTCTTCAATTTGTGAAAAAGACTTTGGGATCTGCTGTTGGAAATGCTATCTTAATGCAAATTTTTAGGATTTTTTGATGAAAATGAGGTGTGACTATAAGGTGGGTCTCATAACATGTTTTTACATGTCTTGCCCTCTTCAGACACCTGCTGGTGAATCCCCGAGACCGTCGTGTTGTGATCATAGAGTCGGTCCTGTGCCCCTCCCACTTCAGAGACACCCTCACCAGGGTCCTTTTCAAGCATTTTGAGGTACATGTTTTACAGAAATGCATAGATTTGCTGCACATGCTCAGCGTAGCACTTGCCACTAGAAATTTTACTTACAGTCAGTGCCAGGTGTGGACAAAGGAATGAAAATAGAGCCAAAAGAATGAGAGAGGCATAAAGAAGAAAAATCTGAGGAAGTAGGGGTTGGAAGTTGGTTTAAAGGCCATTTTTGTTCCATTCTGGCTCTTCATGAGGCCACAAAGCAGCAACAATTAACAAGAATCTGGAAGGCTTCTCTGGCTTATAGAATAATACAGCTCCCATCTCACTGACATCCCATCCCAGCCAGATCCAATAATCCCCACTGAGCACTGCCTGGAGCCAGGATTTGCATTTAAGCACTTGTTAGTGCTCTGTCAGCAAGTCTCATGATTTCTGCCAGAGTCAATATCTTTGCCTGGTACGTGACCTAAGCTCTGGCTGTGCTCAGTTAGAGCTTACCTGAAATTAATTATCTTCCCTGCTTAATCATTGTTTTTGAAGAAAAGTTGTTGAGGAAATGCAGTTGTGGCTGCCCCATCCCTGGAAGTGTCCAAGGCCAGGTTGTGTGGGGCTTGGAGCAGCTTGGTCTAGTGGAATGTGTCCCTGCCCATGGGATGGTCTTTAAGGTCTCTTCCATCCCAAACCAGTCTATGATTCTATAAAAAGTCTGAAACTAATTGTTGCTTAGTTCTAATGGAAAATGTTTTGGTAGGTGATTCCATACTTCTTCAACTCAGAACAAAAGTTAAGGTTCTTCTATGAAAAGCAGGGAAACTTTGTCTGCAGTACTTCTTCACTGTGCTTCCACACCACAGTTTGCCAGCTAATCCTGAGCTTCTACATAAATCTTTCTTAGATAGAATTTTCTGGTGACTTGAAACTGCTGAAAGATTTCAGTGATTTGTTTGAAGGTTTTTTCCCTGATTCCCTTACAGGAATAAAATATGTCTCAGATAAAGCACATCCCATCCAAAATTGTTTGCTGAAAACGAGTCATGACTTCAGAGCCATCTTTTGATAGAGAGACTGTAAATTGTGAGGAATCCAGTTAATACTGATGGGAGGTTAATTCTCTTTGGTTTCTATTTGGTGCAAAGAATCAAAGTGGTTTATTAATACAGTGTCAATATTCTAATTTATGCCTCTGGGCTAAATGTCAGTAATGTGATTTATTGAAATTTCTCATTTAGTTCACACTTCAAGGTGTTCCATTAAAGGACCTGTTGCTGCGTAGGAAACTTGACTTACAGAATTCTGGGAGAAGGGAGTAATTCTCATGTAATTTTACCTTGAGTTTCCACATGGAAACTCTTTGTGGAAAATGTTTTAAGTAGCCTCTTCTGTGAGTTTGTGTGCAGCAGTGTGTTGTCATAAAGAGACACTTTTAAGGATCACATCTTCAAGTCTTTATACAACTTTTCAAGTATCTGTGTTTTAGTCTTTCATTTATTTTCAATGACAGTAAGAAACCTGATATAACTTGAGATGAGTTGAGTGGTTTGTTTCTTTTTCTCCTCAGCTGTCCTTTTGGTTTCCATGTAGGTTCCCTCTGTTTTGTTTGCTCCAAGTCACCTGATGTCTCTCCTGACGCTTGGGATCAATTCTGCCATGGTGCTGGACTGTGGATATGCAGAAAGCTTGGTGCTTCCTGTATCCTTGAATTTTCAGCAATAAGACTGTTGTGACAAGATGGGATTTTTATAGACTGCACAGTTATAGGAACAGCTCAGCCAGGCTGGGTTTTGGCTAGAGGATGTTACGGCTTAGAGGATCCCTTCAACCTGATGTGGTAAATCTGTTCCCTCAGACCTTGGGAAGGGGGTTCATGACTTCAACCTTTGTATACAGAAATTAATATTGGAGAAAAGCAGTTAGAAAGTGTTTCCAACAGCTAATGCAAGGGGTTGTTAAAGGGAAAAAGCATTTAGGTCCATAAGACTGAAAACTCCTAATAAAAAAATAGAGAATTTCCTGATCTTCCTGTAGATCTATGAGGGAATTCCCATTCTGAGCTGCTGGGGTTCCCTGCCCCTGGGAGGAAAGGCCATCCACAAGTAAGTTCACAGTTATCCATTCCAGGTTACAAATGATTTGTTAAAGTTCATCTTTGACCATGAGCAAAGATTCTTGTTTTAAGTCATAACTTGCTGTAACATCAACCAGTTTTTAGAGTTAGCAGTGTTTGACTTGTATTGGTGTAGTAAAAGCTGTGGAAATCAGATCTGAAGTTTATATGTAAAGTGATGTGAGTGAAAGGAGTAAATATTGTCTCTTAAGGGTAGTATAGAGAAGCAGGCTGAATTCAGGGCTGTCTTTACTTACCTCTGTGCAATGTTTTAGGGAGCTGGAGTATCAGTTGCTGGAGCAGTGCACCGTGGATACAGGATTAGCCAAAGGACAAAGCCTTCCATCTGTGATGGGTAAGCTCTGGGATGTGGCACATGGGCTGTGAACTTGCACCAGGGAAACTGGATTAATCCAAACAGTGAATAAAATGAGTTCAGTATTCACTGCATCTTGTGTGACCCACTTACATGAATTTCTTTCTTGGTATCTATATTTATAATAAGCCCCTCATAACAGGAGTTTTGAATAAAGGCTGAGATAAAACTTCGGTACTAATTTTTCAGTCAGTTTTGAGACAAGACAAACATCTTATTTCACTTCTTAATGTCTTTTCTTCCTTAGAAATCTTTAAAATCCTGGAAGTCTTTAAAAGCTGCCCCACCCCTGGAAGTGTTCCAGGCCAGGTTGGAGTAACCTGGGCTAGTGGGAGGTGCCCCTGCCCATGGCAGGCGCTTGGAATGAGATGCTCTTTGAGGTCTCTTCCAACCCAGGCCATTCTGGGATTCTATGATGCTGTGAAAGTGAAAATTTAATATATTAAATGTAATTCAAACTTAGTGTCATTCTTAAATTGTCTTTCTACTTAAAAAAACCCTTTCATTCTAAGTTGGTTTTTTAATTTCAGGCTCAGTCCCAGAAGACATAGTAGAGGATATAAAAGGTAAATTTTTTTGCTTTGTGAAACCCTACTTTATTAACTTGTGCAGTAGAGTATGATATAACAGTTGTGCAATATTTTACATTTAAGCATTTCTCTTTTCTCTTTGCTGTATTTCTTACCTACTGGAAGAACTCCTGGTGTTCCTTCTCTTTGAAAGCAAAACCAAAATCAAATTGGTGTTGAATTCCTCTTGTGGTGTAGCCTGTGTGTTGTTGAGCTATAACTTGTACGTACGTTTGGTAGATGAGCATGGAAAGAGGATTGCACTGTTGTGTAGTTTTGTTTATAGATTAAGTAGAAAGGTTCAGTTTGCCTTAAAGTCAATTTTTTATTAAAAAAAAAAAGAAGTATGTATAAAAGATATTTTGGTGTGTTAATCAGGTAGGCAAGATGAGACAAGAACTACATTTATATCAAAAAAGAAGTCTTTGGGCAGAACTTGAATTCCTATGTAATATTTCATGTGCAACAGACATAAAAATAGATATTATCCTGGAAAACAGCAACTAGGATATATATCTTAGACCAAATTAGGAAGAAATCCATGGGTCAAATGCAAAATAATTTGTCAAATGGGAGTTGCTTTTCTAATTCCTGGGCTTGAACATGGTTTTTTGACCAGTTTTGTTTCTCAGGCAGCCTTTTGGAACCAGATGTAACATGCTAGGGATGGAATTAGGCTTGTCTCTGTGTTAAAGGGTTGTTTCTTTGGGACAGCAGTTTATGAGGAGGATGCTCATCTGTGCCAGAAACAAATGAATTAGCATCTAATAACGGTAACAGCTGGGATACAAACGGGATTGTGCTCTGTCAGTGCTGCCTGTGGGGGGGGAAAAAAGCTCCCTGGAATTCTTAGGGTGCTTTAGGGGGTTACGTTAGGAAAAATACTCCATGAGTGCAGCTTGTTTAGAAAACAAGCAGTGTCTCTGCATGTTTGAAGCCTGCAGTGGTGTGTTTGACAGGAGGATACAACCCCTGGCACCTTGGGGTGACTGAAGGCACCATCAGTAATGTCCCTCTGGCTTTAAATCTTACATGGTTTGGCTAAGAAAGAAATCCTGCCTGTCCTGCCTGATGTTGGTGTCACTTTCATTTAAACTCACGGGCTAGACAGTGTTTGAACTCTGCTGAAGTGCAGAGACTGCTTTTCTTACCATTTATTTGATAATGTCTTGGACCAGCAAGGGCCTAAAGTGTATGTTCTTCTCTAAATTAAGAAAAATTACTGTCTTAGTTGGTGAGGAAAGGATCCAGCACAGTCTCACTGCTGCCCCTTTCCCTCTGTGCAGTCCGGACCTGCTTCGTGAGTGATCTCCAGCGTGGGCTGAAGATCCAGGCAGCCAAGTTCAACATTGATGGCAGTGCTGAGGTGGGTGGAGAATGAAGCTCCTCCTGTCCTTTCAAGGTGACTGGAGCCTTTCTGGCCTCTAAAATATTGCACTTGTGTTTTTAATTCCAGCATCCTTCACCGCCTCCAAACGTGGACTATCCTTTGGATGGAGAAAAGATTCTCCATGTGGTTGGCCCTATCAGGTGAGAAATGCCATAACAGAGTATTTATCACTATGAAGATTATTTATCAACTCTAAAAGCACGTAAGTTTTCATAAAGTTGCATTTTCAATGAGACACTTGTATATGCTTTTAGTGCCTCTTAAAAGGCTTTGTGCTGGGCACAGTGCAAGTCCAGCATAAGAGGTGGTGGCTTCCCCAGAACTCAGAGAGGAAGGTGAGAGCAAAGAGATTGCAGGGACTGGGGAAGAGAAATGAGTATTAATGCCTGATGATGGGACAGGTTTAGTGACATGGATGAGGAATTTTAGGCTGGAGAAAAGGAGGCCCAGTGGGGACCTTCTCACTCTCTACAGCTCCCTGAAAGGAGGGTACAGCCAGGTGGGGGTTGGGCTCTGCTCCCAGTAATAAGTGACAGGATGACAGGAAATGGCCTCAAGTTGCACCAGGAGAGGTTTAGATGGGGAGATGAGGGAAAATTTCTTCATTGAAAGCATGGTCAAGCACTGGAACAGGCTGCCCGGTGGTGGAGTCCCTATCCCTGGAAGTGTTCAGAATGCATGTGGATGTGGCACTTGGGGACGTGGTTTAGTGGTGAAACATGGTGGTGCTGGGTTGACGGTTGGATTGGATGATCTTAGAGGTCTTTTCCAACCTTAAGGATTCCATGATTGTGCCCTCCCTGTTGGCACTGCCCAGCGCATGGGCTGTGTGACAGAAATGACAATGTGCTGCCCGCAGGAAGTCTCTAGTTAGCTCAGCTCTGCTGTTCCTGAGTTCAGCTCACAGTGTGGTTTTGCTTATTAACACCCACTTCCTGCCTGTTCCACAGAGACTCCGTAGTGGAAATACTGTTTGAGCAGGATAATGAAGAGACATCTGTTGCCACTTTGATCCTGGATTCACTCGTTCAGGTATCTTTATATTAAACAGTTTATGGAATAGCTCCAGCCTTAGAGATCCTGCAGTTATAAATGACTCAAGACTCTTGAGTCCTGCAGGCTGCTGGTTTACCTGAGCTAGAATAAAATTAATTTGAACATCTTTATTGCAGGCAGTATAACAGATTTATTGCAGAAAATTTTCTTGGCATATACAAATGCTTCACTTATTATATTTAGGGGAAAGAATGCACTAGAAAACCACTATAAATGGAAATTTTCATTATGTGGTGATGTATGTGTATTAATTAAAGATGACTCCCTGTAGTTATTGATGCCATTTAAATAAAGTTTGCTCAGATGTGATTTATTGGGGAGCCATGAACTTGGGCTGACATGACAAACATTCCAATTAGAATTCCTTGTGAAAACAAATTGTTTAAGAAGATCTGTGCCTGGACTCCCTCACCTCTGTACCTGCAGGCATTTCCCTTGTATCCCTCTGGCTTATGTTGGTTATGTTCCAGCTAAATATGGGAAACAGGAGAAAACAGCAGTTGGAGGGCATAGAAGTGGACTGAGTTTCTAACAGACCTCTGAATGCACTTCAGGTTCAGGCAGCTTCAGTTAAAGTGGTTTTTTGGTTGGTTTTTTTTTTTTATTAGTGCCCCATAGACACCAGGAAGCAGCTGGCAGAGAACCTGGTGGTGATCGGCGGCACCGCAATGCTCCCGGGATTCCTCCACAGGCTCATGGCAGAAATCAGGTACCTGGTGGAGAAACCCAAATACAAGGAAGCACTGGCCACCAAAACCTTCAGGATTCACACCCCACCTGCCAAACCCAACTGCGTGGCCTGGCTGGGAGGTAAGGATGGGAAACACTGCGGAGCGAGGGTGAAAACAAACCTGCCAGGTGGGATTTGTGATCAATAAATAGCAGGAATGATGAGGGGAGCTGTTGAAATGAAGCTCTGGGGAGTTGTTATGCCCTTCTGGAGGAAATTGTTTGGAGTGAAGCTCCCTTGGGGACATTCTGGGGACACTGAGGGTTGTGGGAGCTTTGAGAAGGTGAAGGGGCAGTTGGAAGCAGGTGGGAGGTGAGGTGTTGGCTCAGGTGCAGCAGAGCCACCTCCACACCCAGGAGGCAGAGCAGAGATTGCTGCCTGTGGGATGATGTCCTTACGGAAAAACAAGTTTAATCACTGCTGGAGGACCTGTGGGGCCAGGGACTTCCCTGTGCCGGTCACAAGTGCCAGAAACAAACACTATAAACTTCTGGTTTTCAAACCTCTTCATTTTAGGATTAGCAAACCAGAACAATTTCTGTGCACTGAGTTCTTGATGTTTTTCTTGCCTGGCAACTCTGGTCAGCTGCCACAGGCTGGACCTTCTCCCAGCTTGTGTGAACTTGGGTGACACCTTCATGGGGAGAGAGAGTTGCCTTGAAAACAAGGGGGTTTGTTTGAAGTGCTTAAAATAAAAACTTTTAGGAAACTTTGTTGTAAGAAGTGGATTAACCAGGCCAGGTTTGCTGTCAGTAGAGTGCAGAGGATTCTTTGTTCTCAGTTACTTTTAAGGGACATAAATGGAAGGTGTTTGGGATTAGCTGGGCTGCTGAGAAGGAAAGCAGCTATATCCATTAATTTATGGGACAGAGGTGAAAGAACCCAATGAGTTGAGGTCCTCAATGGGAAGAATTAGAAAATGCAATTCAGTGCATGAAATTAATGCAATTTTTTTTCCTTCCCCATAATGTAGGAGCCATTTTTGGAGCACTCCAGGACATACTTGGGAGCCGATCTGTGTCCAAGGAATATTACAGCCAGACAGGCCGCATTCCCGACTGGTGCTGCCTTAACAATCCTCCTCTGGAAATGATGTTTGACGTTGGAAAAGCGCCCCCACCGCTGATGAAAAGGGCTTTTTCTACAGAGAAATAAACACCCACATGCCACACAAGGATTCTGCTCCATTTCAAATACATACTATGTGCAGTGGGTTTTGTTTCCTAAGATGTAATTTGTGTGTAACACTATTAAATATGAACAACATGGGTGTTTTGAGAGAGTGTAGGCACTAACACTATTTAAAAACATGTCCAGTTATAGTTTAAAAACTTCACTCTGGCAACTCCTGTGCTTTTTTGTCTTGTTCTGAAGAAATCCTCTACTGTTCTGAGTTGTACCCTACTGAGTTGTTTGTTATTTATCTGTATAGTAAATGGCACTGCTGAGAGAATTTGTTTTGGGATATTTTAATTTTAAATGTACTTAGAGGAACGAAGAGCAGTCTGTAGAGAAATACCTGTGGAAGTTTGGTTTTTTTTTTTTTTTTTGTCAAATCCTGTATTAAAATATTCCACCCTTGAATCAGGTGTGAGGAAATGCATTGGGGCTGTTCAGCAAAGGTGATGGAATGTTATTTCCCCTGGACTCAGTCATGCTTTGAGACTTTTAGCAGAGAACTCCTGTGCCTGTAATTCTCACATAGTGCTGAGCTGAAAACTCTCCTGGTATCTCTCCTCCAAGAAAGATTTTAGCCATGTAAGAATTATAAAAAATGGTTACAAATTAATTTTAAACAGGGGTGTGAGATCAAAATTGGCTATGTGGTGACTGCTGCTATCTTTTGGTTACTGAGGTTTAAATCTTAGTCTGAGGAGCAATTGTTTATTTCAAATGTGGGCAGAGAATTTTTGGGGGTGGTGGAGTCTTCTTGGCACAAACATGCTTTTTGTGTCTGATTTCCCTGTGCTCTCTGCTCCCTGCTGTGTTCCTAAAGCACAATTCCTTAGTCAAGCATATATTTAAAGAAATATTCCTCTGGTGAAACTTAATACAAGGAATGTACTGCAGCATCTAAGTAACTTCTCCACAACTTTGTCATTCAGCTTTACAAGTGCTTTATCTCAACATAAGGTGTTAGCTGGCACATGGGAGGAGATGCTCTCTTAATCTCATGGTTTTCAAATGAAAGAAAAGCAGGAATTGCTGGTTCAAGTGTTAAGAGTCAGGGCTAGGGGAGACTTTGCTGGTTGGTCGCAGAGCTGTGACAGTCCTGACACATGATTTCTCCCCAGAGGTGCTGGCAGGGGTGTTTTTAAGTTGCCTTCTTCCCACTTTGGATGAGCTGTGTGGCTGTTACACAGAAAGCATGGGAAAAGAAGCAGAGGTAGCTGTGAGAAGTTGTGGTTGGATTAGTTGGCTTTTTAGAGTCCATCTTCTGGTGGGATTACAGGCTGGGTAAATGGATACTCTCCCATTGCCAGGCACACAGAGCCAGCCTTGGGTGCACAGAATACATAGGCTCAAGCTCTGCTGCTCGTTTTCAGCTATATGAGTAATTTGGGGTGCAGCTCTATGACCAAGGTTATGTTTTACCTCAGTAAGAACTGAGCCCGAGCCTACCAAGGAGAGTTTTTCCATCAGCACAGGTCCTGTGGAGCTGGGAGGGATTATTGTGTCCATAAGGTTCTCAGTGGGAGGGATGCAGGGAGATGAAACTCCTACAGAGCCTGTGGTCGTGGTGGTGCAATGATGTCATTTTCCTGAACTGCAGCAGACTGCAGCTGAGGAAATTCAGGATATTCTGAGCCCTTGCCTTCTCAGGGGTGTTTCCGTGCTGCCGTGTGCACGTACCCTGGGACCTCTTCTGGCAAGTTCTGCCACCTCGGCTTCGTTCTGCCCACTCAACTCCACTCCTGTGGGGTTTCTGCATCACTGAACAGCTCCAACAGCTGCTGTTTCTGGCAGGACCAGAATTCCTAACTCCTGTGTTACTGCCGGGCTGGAGCGCAGGGTCCTGGGGACTGTTAAGGACAGAAACAGGATTGTTATGTCATCGAAGGGGTGAGAAAGACTATTAATGGCTCACCCTGGGAAGCCCTTAGAGATCACACCCTGAATGTGTAATCCTGTCCAGAGGGGCTTGGGCTTGGTTTTTTCCCAGCCTGACTGTTGTAGTTCTTCCCTCGCTGGCATTACAGGGATTGGTGGATCCTCACAGCTAATTCCCAGGGAACACCCGTGTTTTACCAGGAAGCGCCGTGACAGACACACACCCTGCAGTAACTGCACGGTTTTCTTCTGGATTTCCTGGTTTGGGACTGGGTGCCATTCCTGGTGTTGGCCAACTGCAAACAGCCCCAGCTGAGCCGAGTCCTGCTGACAGGAGGAGTATTTTGGAATATTGAGGAGCCTGTTGCAGGCTGCCTGTGGCAGTGGGAGCTGGTCCCTGAGGAAGAGGCTTTATTTCACTCCATCCCCCTTTTCATAGAATTAGGGAGTATCTTCAGTTGGAAGGCACCCAGTAAGGATCATCAAGTCCAGTTCCCTGCAGGACTACTGAAACTAAGTCGGAGGGCTGAGAGCATCATCCAGAGCTCCTTGGACCCTGCAGAGCCTGTTCCAGCGATGGACCAACCCAAACCTGAGTCCCAGAATGGTTTGGGTTGGAGGGGACCTTAAAGCCCATCTCCTTCCACCCCCTGCCACGGGCAGGGACACCTCCCACCATCCCTTGTTGCTCCAAGCCCTCTCCAACCTCGGACACTCCCAGGGATGGGGCAGCCACACCTTCCCTGGGAAATCCGTGCCAGGGGCTGCCCACCTTCACAGCCAGGAGAATTCCTTCCCTCTCTAAAACCCCCCAGCTTCCCTTCAGGGATGCAGTTTAGCGCTCAGCGCCGGGATTGTCCCAGCTCCCGCTTTAATCACGCCCACGCCTAAAACCGCCCGTAAACCCCGATTTTCTCCGCGGTAAAAGCGCCCTGAACACTCCCGAGAGCGCACCGCGCGTACCCGCGGGATTCCCTCGGGAGAGCCTCGCTGTTCTCCGGCGGATCCGGAATATTTTCCCGCCGGCGGTGCTGAGGGAATATTTTCCCGCCGGGAGCGCTCCAAAAGAGAAAGATGGAGGTAGAGGGGAAGGCACAAAAAGAAGCGATTCGCCCAACGTGGGGCTCGAACCCACGACCCTGGGATTAAGAGTCCCATGCTCTACCGACTGAGCTAGCCGGGCGCTGAGAGGCTATTCCCCACGGCACGCCCTTGAGCGCGCGGCGCGGTGACGTCATGCCCCGGGGCGAGGGGGGCGTGGCGGGCGCTGGCCAATGGGAGCGCGCGTTGCTGCGCGGTGCGGGCCGGGCCGGGCTGGGCTGGCAGCGGCGCCGCCATGAGCTCCATCGGCACCGGGGTGAGCGCGGCGCGGCCGCGGGGGCAGCACCGGGCCCGGGGCGGGGGCGGCACCCTCAGGGACCGGCCCCGCCGCACCCCCGCCCTGCCCCGTGCCGAGGGGAGCGCGGCCGGGCCGGCCCCCGGGGCGCTGCGGGAGGCTGAGTCACTGCGGCCCGGGAGGCCCGGCAGGCGGCGGGAGAGGGGCGGGCCCCGGGGGTGGGGGTGGCGCTGGGGATACCCCGCTGCTTTAATGGGGTTTTGTGCGTTTCAAATGTGTTCCTGCCGTCAGGGATTGTGGGATGAGCGGGAGGCCGGAGAGGGGCTCTTGGTCGGCACTGTGGTGGTGGAGCAGGGAGTGATGGGTGCGAATTGAGAGGGGAGGATTCAGGTTGGATATCGGGAAGGAATTCCTCCCTGTGAGGGTGGGCAGGCCCTGGCACAGGTTGGGCAGAGAAGCTGTGGCTGCCCCATCCCTGAAAATGTCCAAGGCCAGGTTGGAAAAGGTTTGAAGCAGCCTGGCCTAGTGAAATGTGTCCCTGCCCACGGCTGATGTGATCTTTAAGGTGTCTTTAACCGAAACCCTTCTGTGGTTCTGTGAAATGTAAAGGCAGACAGAAAGTTCCCGTGGGTGTCACACATTGTGTAACACACGGGGATTTCAGGCCCCTGCTGTGAGTGTATCCAGCACTGGTGGAATGGCCTCTCGTGGCTTTTACTCCCAGTTTTCTGCTGCCCCTGGCAGGGATCAGCTGGCTCCTGGCACCTCACAGCCCCCTCTGTCAGTGACAGCCCTGCATTTTTAAATAAATAGACTTGCTCTTTGAATATTGGGGTATCATGTGTTTGGTTTTTTTCCTGAGTATTGTGTTTTCATCCCCAGTATGACCTGTCAGCTTCCACGTTTTCTCCAGATGGCAGAGTGTTTCAAGTGGAATATGCTATGAAAGCTGTGGAGAACAGCAGGTAAGATACAAATATCTGCATCTCTGTCTGTTTTCTGGCCTCTTTTAAAGCAGTGTCATTGCACTAGAGAAACTTTGCAGGTAAAATGATAGTGTTAAAAGGAGTTCTGATCTAAAAGCCCATTTTCTGAATTGAGGCCCTAAAAGACCAACATACTCAGGGCCTGATAAATGTGCAGTAACCTCCTAGGGATTCCTCAAGAAATGGGAGGACATCAAAGTTCTGCTAGGGCTAGATCAGCTCCTCTGGGAGTATCTGTCTTGCCTGGAGTGTGTGCAGAGGAATGTTTTGAAGTGAAAATCCCAGTGAGATGAGTGATTGGCAGGGCACTGACTGGAACACTCAAGGTATCTGGTCGTAGGCTCCAGATAAGGATTAGAATCACAGAATCACAGGATGGTTTGGGTTGGGTGGGACCTTAAAGATCATCTCACTCCAACCCCCTGCCATGGGCAGGGACACCTTCCACTAGCCCAGGTTGCTCCAGGCAACATCCAACCTGGCCTTGGAGACTTCCAGGGATGGGGCAGCCACAGCTTCTCTGGGCACCCCGTTCCTATCAACCTGTTTCTTGATTAACTAAGTGCTTTGTGGATGCCGTGGTTGCTAGTTTAATGCCTGATGATGCACCTTTTGAGGCTTAGAGAAAGAGCTGTCCCGTTTCCTAGATCAGCAGTGAATGTGCCAAAAGGAGAGGTTAAACAGGCCATGGATTTCACACCAGTCGCTCAGCTTAGTGTGGCAGTGGCTTGTCTATCTCTCCAAACCCCCCACTGCATGTCCTCTGCAACATTTTGGGTTGGGACTTTTGGCAGCCCCCTCTCCCTTTGAGAAAACGTAGGTTTAGTGAGCTTTGGCTCCCCCTCCCTCCCCTTACTGTCTTCCCTGCTAAAGTGGATTGGTAAAAAACCTCCTTCTGGGGAGATTGCGTGATTATTTCTTGTATCTTGTTAATTCGGTCTTATTTATTTTACACTGCGGTTCTCTGTGGGGAAATGACATTTATCTTGTCTTCCAGTACAGCAATTGGGATTAGGTGCAAAGATGGTGTTGTCTTTGGAGTAGAAAAACTAGTTCTGTCCAAGCTTTACGAGGAGGGCTCCAATAAACGTCTCTTCAATGTCGACCGGCACGTTGGGATGGTAAGGTGCCATTTCAGTTTAGTTTCCATAAATTCAAAGGCACCCCCCTCACAAGCAGAAATCTATGAATCAGAGGATCAAAACTAAGTAGATGAAGAAAGTAATTATAATATTTTTGTGTACAGAGTCAGAAATGCCAGTGGGTTTTTTTACTGTAATTTATTCTCAGTTGCACACAAACATGGATAAATAAAAGCCAGATTTATAATAGAAGATTGACACATGTTGAGGCTGTTTTAACTTTTCTGTAAATGCTCTTCAGCATTCCAGTTGTTCAGACTTGAACGAAAATATAAACACAAGTGTTAAAGTGATACTTTTCTACACAGTTAACAAATAAGGTGTGCTAAGGGAAAACGTTGTGCATACAAGGTTCTCTTCTCAGCAGTGTGGGAGTTACCTGAATCCTTTAAATA
Source organism: Acropternis orthonyx (assembly GCA_035583155.1). NCBI lineage: Eukaryota > Metazoa > Chordata > Aves > Passeriformes > Rhinocryptidae > Acropternis > Acropternis orthonyx. The sequence goes on along the minus strand of JAWWEU010000158.1, from coordinate 60,439,763 downwards.
CTGGTGTATGGATGGCTGGCTAATCCATAATAGGGATGTTAAGTAGTGGTTACTGTGTGACAGAAGTGTGAAACCTGTTGGATATACATTATATGAAGTTTTGTTTGGGTTAGTGCAGCCATGGCAAATCATAAAGATAATTTTGGTTATTTTCCTAGAGAAAAACTCTCTTCTGTGTTAATACCTAATCACATTGGCACGTTTTGAGCTTGGTGGCAGATGGACAGTTTGAATTCCCTCCCAGTACTTAATTTCAGTGAAGATGAAATGTGTGTCAGGCCTGGCTGATGCCCCACTCTCGTTGCAGGCTGTGGCAGGGCTGCTGGCAGACGCCCGGTCCTTGGCAGACATCGCCAGGGAAGAGGCCTCCAACTTTAGATCCAACTACGGATATGATATTCCTCTGAAGGTAAGGAGCTGGTGCAGTCCTTGGGGTTTCTGGCTTTTAGTCTTGACACAGAGAATTAAACTTTATTACCTGAGGTTTAGTTTCTGTAAGTGAGGGTTTCCGGTGTTTGCTTTCCCTTTTCCCACGCAGCACCTTGCGGACAGAGTGGCCATGTATGTGCACGCCTACACCCTGTACAGTGCAGTCAGACCCTTCGGCTGCAGGTGAGTCTCTCACACAGACACTGTTTCTAAGTGTCTTTTGGTTCACAATTGCTGGAATTACCTGTCTAAGGGTTGTTTTTTTAAACTTGGAATTAGCAACCCACAATTCATCTTGTAAAGAGATTCCCTTCTCCTTTCTTTTCATGTGTGTGATGAATTCAGGTTCCTGTAGCAGATTGCCAGTTTGTTCCTGGTTTTTCAAATTGAAGAGTTTGTGCTATTAACTCTGTGACAGTGGCAAAAGCAGAACTTTCCTCTGCAATCACCCTATTTTTATCCTGCTTGCCCTGATACCTAAAGAGCAGGTTACAACTATTGTGTGGTTCTAGTACAAAGGGGCTGGTAAACAGAGCTCTGCTGTCAAGTTACTCTCAGTAAAATGTTTCTGACAACTTGCTGTCATGGGCAGCTGTCACTGCTCATGAGAACACTCAACAGTTGCTCAATAGAGTGTAGCAGGAGTTTTGCCCCAGGAACAGTGAGCTGGTGAGCTCTCTGTCATTCTGTGTGTTTTGTGGAATAAATGATTCTCTCTTTCCTCCTCCAGTTTCATGTTGGGGTCCTATGACAGTGATGATGGTGCACAACTGTATATGATTGATCCATCAGGAGTTTCATACGTGAGTGTGTCACAAATATTTCCATCTTGGCGTAAGTTCCCCTTTTCAAAATTTCTGATTAGGAAAACAGTGAGTGTTGGTCCAAAAGAGCTGCTGGTTTTCTTTCCTTTTTGCCTGGGAAGATCTCTGGTGAGTCACTGCTTCAAATAACCAGAGTTGGGTTTATTTGCATGCCCTTGTTAAACACACAGTATGTGTTTCTCAGAAGTACAGTCTGAGAAACGAGTTTACAGCTTGTCTCTCAGAAATCTGGAAGATCGTTCCACCTGGCTATATCCAGTGAAAACTCCCATGCACTGCCCCGACTGGGGAAGTATTTTAGTGATACCCCATTCCCTAAATACTTCTGGTAGGAAAGGGCTGGAACTGGCTGCCAGCAAGAAGTCAAATCAAAATAGAAATTGCTGTTAATTGTTAGTGCTGCATTGCCAGCTGTGTGTTACATAATGGAAGATACAAATTTATACTGTTTGATTTTTTTAAATATATCTAGTACCATAGCTGTTGAGGGAAATAGAAATGCTTAATTTTTATGTGCTTACACTTCAAATACATTTTCACAGTAGGTATTTTTAGGGTTTTTTTTGATCCTGTAAAACTTCTGTAGTTCCTGTAGAACTTCTCTCTTCAAAACAAATTATAGTTTGTAGTTCCATTCACTGTAACAGCAATAAAAAAAAAATCTATTACAACATTTTGAGCAGGTAAGTTTCTGTCCAGGAACTGCTGAGCACTTCTCTTTTCTACCAACAGAGGTGGTACTTCATTTAGAAATTAGACTCTAGTCAACAGCTTGGGGATGTGCCCTGAGAGAACACCACCAGAATTACTGTATTGGCCTCTCATTATATGAGCAGGATGGGGTTGTCATATGCTAAGGGACAGTAAGAGTTGTAGAGATTTAATATTAATTAGTTTGCCTTTTTTTTTCTTATTTTTTAGGGTTATTGGGGGTGTGCCATTGGTAAAGCCAGACAGGCTGCAAAAACAGAGATAGAAAAACTTCAGGTATGCTGTTACAGTTTTGTTGTGCCTTTCCAGACAGGTATTCCTAGCTTATGATGTTCCCTTTTTGGATGCCTAAAATACAGAAGCAGGTGGAATATTTCCTTGTACATTTGCCAGCAAGCAAAGTGAGTGAGTGAATATAAAAGTCTAAGTAAGTTTTTCATTCTGAATGAAAACCACAGGGCAACTTTGTTCAGGGTGGTGTATCTTATTTTGACCCAGAGGTTTTAAATGATCCTTTTGTTTAACAAGTTCCAAAAAGTTGGTCTTTTTAAGGATAAACTAGTCTGTGGAGAGCAGAGTACCAGAAGGTATTGAAGTGTGCCTTAAGATGATTTTAATTATGTTAGAATCCTGAAAGATTTCTATCTTCCTCTTGTGTTTTAATATCTAACACCCTTGGAGTTGGAGACAACATGGGAATTCTTCTCCTGGGGTGTCTCATGTACTTTTTATGTGATCCTCTGTTTGTATCTTACTTTGGTCTGCAGAGGGACATGACAGTTGTTCATGGAAAAGGTCAGAGTTTGTATGATTGATAAAAAGAAGAGTCTGTTTATGGTGCTGTAGCACCATGACTGAAAGACCACAGGAAAATGACAATGTTCCTAGACTGGATTCAGTCAGTTTTGAATCTGGTCAGATGCTTGAATACCAAATTAAACCTAAGAAGCCTGCAAGATCATCTGACCTTGATACTGCAGTTGTGGCATCTGGGAAACCAACAGTTCGGTTTCCATGTGCGCACGCTGGCAGAAAGACAATGGTATGTTGCGTAACATACAAACTACTCCAAAAAAATTATTTTCTTTGCAGTGCCAGGGATTTTCAAACATTTTTGCTTTATTGACTGACAGGGTTAATAACGTGAATTGCTGGAACTTTACAGTAGAGCCTGTAAAATGCAGTACGTGGGAGCAGTGGAGTGCACATGGCCCTGACTGCAGGTGTTTGTTTAGTGCTGTGTTTGCAGAGTGTCCTCAGTAACGTGTGTGATCCTGTCACAGTGTGAAATGAGTCCAGTGCCACATGCCAGTGCTTTTTGTTAACTGGAGACTGAGCAGGTTTCCAGGTCAGAGCTAATTTTCACAAGATGAATTTGTCACAGCTAAGATGGGAAAAAGACAGAAGTACAAAATCTTCTGTGGGGTGATAAAGCCTGGAGCAGCCTGTCAGCTGAGACTGGTCCCCATGGAAGGGATGACTCCAGGTGGATGGAGGCAAGCAGGGAGTCAAAACTCTAAATGTGCCTTAGAGGTACCACAGAGCAGATCCTATATCTGAGAGGGACACAGCATGTGAAGCCCTCCTGTAGCTCAGGGTGCAAGAGGAAAACCCTGCATTGATCACATTTCTTGCATTTTCCGTGAACGTCTGTGATCTTCAGCTGTGGGAAAACTTGTAGTTGTGTGGAGACTGCTTGAATCTTGTGATCTGCAGCTCTGAGGCTACATACAACTTTCTGGTATATGAACATGATCATAATTAACTTCCATAGAATTGTTATAGTCTATGTTTACCTTTATTGTCTACAGAATTAACTTACCTGGGATGGGAAAAGGATGAAAAAAATGAAATTGAATTTTCTCTTGTAAATACATATGACAGTAGCATGCCTTTGGGGTTTCCTATTTGACTGCTTTTTATGCATCAATACACACAGTAATGTAAATGCGTGACACAAGTTACATTTGTGCACAGCAGCCAGTGCTGTGTTATGGATTGAGTGTCACAAATGCCACCTGAGTGTCACAAACTCAAAGGCTGGGGCAAAGGGTCTCTGTCTGTTTAGGAAGTTCCCCAGCTGGGACTGTGAGGGCGCGTGTCTGAGCAGGCAGAGGCATTTCTCTGGCTTCTGTGGGTGTGAGCTTTACTCCAGAAAGGGCTGTGACACTCAGCATGAACCAAGGGCTGTTGCAATCTTAATTCCTTCAACAGTGTCTCACAACTGGCTTCCATAGTACAGGTTTGAAAACATTTTGGGACTCAGAAGAGCTGGTAAACTGCATTAATGAAATATAGTAGAATATATTAGTGTTCCATAGTCCAGAAGAGCTGACTGCCAAGAGATTTGACCTACAAAACATAAGTTTATTACGCCGTGGAAATGTGCACCAGACTTTATTTTGATTAACTGTGAAAGTGTCGAAAGACTGTGATGTAACTGAGAAAATAGAAAATGATATGCTGATGCTTTGCTCAGACAGGCAGTTGGTAAACAAAATCTTCCTCTTGGGGCATTCCTTAAAATCAAAATTGCTTGCACAGAATGTTGGTAAGACCAAAAGTCTGGTTATTTTAGATCAGTTAATCATAAAACATACAAGAACAAGTCAAGCTTTTAGGATGCCAGGGTCACCTGCGTAGCTTCTAAACGTCCATCCGATGATTGCTTTAAACTGGGGAGGTTTCCAAGTAATAAATTTTTCATAGATTCTTTCAGTTGTAAAAATTCTCCACTTCAAGAATAACTTGCACAGAGCAGGCTGAAAGATCCATTGTAGGGAATGAATGTGGTTTGTCTTTACTTTCTGTCACTTTTATCACTACCAAACATCAAGTTCATTAGGCACATGCACAGCCACTGATGTTCTGGCCTTGTGGAAGTGGAAAACTTTATATTGCCTTACCCTGTGTGTTTTTTGCCTACAGATGAAGGAAATGACCTGCCGTGATGTTGTTAAAGAGGTGGCCAAAATGTAAGTCTCCAAAAATCCACCCTGGTGAGCTTGCTGTGCTTTCAGACTGAAGCTGTTCCTTTTAAATTGGGCATAGGGTGTTATTTCTGTTAGATGAGCACTCATGCTGACTAGGATTTTCTGCTTCTGATACTTTTTCCTCCTGTGAGATGGGATGTGCTGCTCAGATGCTGAAGGATGTGAAAAATATGCCTTTCCATCTTGTAGTTACTTTTTACAGGGGCAGTTTGTGGCACCAATTAAATTGTCTAACTCTAGTCACTGATTTTAAAATATTTAAACCAAGTGGCAGATGAAACTCCTTGGTGTCCTGGTTCTGAAAGAAGAGTTGTAAACTTTGTTACACGGATTGAACAATGACCTGAGGCTTCAAAAGTGGCAGCCCAGAAATGATGCTGAGGACTTGGACCCAGCTTAAAAAAAAGCTTAAGTGCTTGGGAAAGAAGCAAAGTAGAACTTCTTTAAAGAAGTATATAGGGTACAGTTGGTCTCATTTAAATCATCTGGCCTGATATGACATGAAAAGACTGGAAATACTTAAGCTGTTATTTGCTGATGCCATTTAGGACAACACATCAGGGATACAATCACCTGCAGTCACTAATGAGCACAGTGTGCTTACAGGGAAAAGCAACCTTTCAGTAAGTCATGGACTGGTGAGGGGAAACAGATACCAGGAGGAGAGCAGACTGTCTGTTAGGTAGAGCATGAATTGGCCTGTAGTAAACTATCTTGAAAATGCTTTGGGAATTAGTATCTCTTCAACCAAAGACAGGTATCTAAACCACTTCATTCTAGTGCACGTGTTCTGTGCTGATCACAAACGTAATAATCTGCAGCTGCAAAAGTGTAATTTCCAGAATTTTATGGCTTTTTCTTAGAAGGCTATAAAGTAGTAAAAATGCTTGTGTCATTGGTGTTGCAGCACATGAGCTGATTGTGCAGTTTGTGTTTGAGGCTGTCAAAGCAGCAGCTAGAGGAAAGAATTTGTGGGATTTCTCTTAAAACCTTGTCAGGACTTCAAAGCAAGTCTAAAATGGCACAAATTAGAAATGGATTTTCAAATCCATGAAAATACTTCTGTTCTTTACCTCAGCTCAGAACTCAACAGCAGCTCTAGACAAGAGTTCTGTTCTTCAGCTCAAAGTCAGCTCATTACTGTTTAGCAAGATAGCAGAGTCTTTAATTATTTTTAATACTAACCACAGTCCAGAGAATGATTTCTTCAGGAACTTGTAATTTGTTGCAAGAGGCTTGTAACCAGCTGAAGACAGAGGAAAGGCTTATAGATCATCTCAGCAAGGGTCAGTAAGTACAGGCCAGCAGTGACAGGAGGGTGTCAGAAGCACATATAAATAAGCATATGATGGCATCTTCCTGGACACCAATGTTCACTTTATATTTGTTTCACAATAACTTTTATTAGACTTTAATTGGAAGTAGTTAGTGTGGTGCTGAAGGCATCCTTTCTTCCTCCAGTATCTCCAAGGTTTCAATGTGGGCTGGAAAGAGCTGGTGTTTTTCAGCTTCTGACTTCATTGTGCTTTCTGAAACTAAGGAAGCTCAAACAGAGAAGCCACAGGTTCTTGTAAGTTCTGCTACTGTTTTGAGCCTGTCTCAGCTCAGGATTGTTCTACTTTGTTTTCATGTTCTGTCCCTGAGAACTCAACACCAGTCAAATCAGTTTTGCTATTACAGTGTAACATTTTTATCCCACAGCAGTGATTTTAATGGTCTGGGTGGTGCTGTCTATGCTGTAAAAACACCTGGAGTTTAATTCCCATTCCCATGTTTGCCATAAGCATCACAGCCTATATGGAAATCTGATACACAGCCCTCTAATTAGACACAAGATACTGTGGTGTTGGGATTTAATGTTAAGTGTGAACTGCAGGAAGATTTCCAGGGAAATGCAGGACACTCCAGGCTGTGTTATAACTAATGTAGCAGAAGAAGGCAGTGATGATACAGCCTTGGTTTTGCAGTATTTAAATTTTAATGTCTGTTCCAGTTAGGGTAAGTTGAACATCTCAACTTGCACCTTAGCTGTTAGACTAGCAATTCAGCCTGGAAAATTCTCTGATGGTATTTGGGGTGGGTAGAAAGCAAAGGGAGAACTTCTGTTAAGCATAAGAGTATTTCAACAGACAAAATCCATGACAGAAATAAAGTATATTTAGCCTGTAGAACACTCTGTTCTAACCTGTATTTTGTCTGTTTCTTCCAGAATCTACATAGTTCATGATGAAGTAAAGGATAAAGCTTTTGAGCTGGAACTCAGCTGGGTTGGAGAAAGTAATGCATTTCTGTAATTTCTATAAACACTCTAGAAAATTTATAACTTTCTATAACTCAAGTAAAACATTGCTTCTTAAAATTCACTCTGTCAAGGTGTGAATTGTACCTAACATGTACTCTCTTTATTGACAGTAACCAATGGAAAACATGAAATTGTTCCCAAAGACATCAGGGAAGAAGCAGAAAAATATGCCAAGGTAAGGTCTGACTTTGATGTTGTCTCAGTGCTTCACATGACAAACTGATGTGAGGACTGGAAAAATGTATCATTCCAACACACATCAGTTCCGCTGTTATTCCAGAGGGACAATAGTGAAAGTCACAGTGTAATCCAGGCATAGTTCTTGCTTTCAAAAACTGTAATTCAGAGGTTTGCACAGGTGGTGTCTTTCTCCTTTGACTGTAAATGTAGAGATGGGAGCTGTCCTGAGCAAAGACAAGGCTTTGGACAGTGAGAGAATTGTGAAGCTACAGCAAAACTCATTTTACTTATAGGCCGAATTATAAAATAGCAGATGAGCTATATACTAATTACACTTTTTTTTTAAAAAACAGGAATCTTTGAAAGAGGAAGATGAATCAGATGATGACAATATGTAACACATTGTTACTCCAAAGCAAGTTTGAGTTTTCTTATCTTAAACCATGTTTGTTTATAATGCATTAAGCATGGGATGCTGGTATGTACTTGATGGAAAAAACTGAGTGACCAACTTGCACTAATAAATTTTCCATTTTACTGTCTGTTAGCTTTTATTTCAAAAAAGTATAGGCCAGAAACTACACCTAAACAGGCATTAAGAAGGAAAGACATTTTCAGGATGGTTGCTTCCTACAGCACTCTGAGCCAGGCAATGCACAGAAAAACGATCTGCTTAGAAATGAGGCAAGTTTCTTGTTTGTGCTGCATAGTTTAATATGAAAATCTGGTACCTTTTTATTCCTTGATTAACCACAGTCTGTGATTGCTCTTGGCAGAAGAGAAAACAGCACATCTCACTGTAAGCAGCACGTTACAGGTTAAGGTGATGTGCACAGCTGACACCTCCAAAGAGCCTGGGTAATAAGCAGGAGGTCAAGAAGAGGAATTCTAATCTGACATACGAAGTCTAGGCTTACTGGAGTAGAAGTTAATTTAAAACAGTGCTTAAGTTCTAAAGTTGTGAGATCTATCAAGCAATGTAACTGGAATTAATGCTTGAAGAGCCAAACTATTTTTAAATAGTTTCATTCAGATATAATTTCTTAAATCACTTCTGAATCAGCTTCATGAATTGTTGACTTTCTCAGAAATTAAAAACAAGCTTTGCTGCTTTTTTCCCCCAACTTCTTAGGAAAAAAGACTGCCTGTTCTAGTCACTTCAAAGTCTTGAAATCCCAGGGTGGATGGGGCTTGGAGCAACCTGGTATAGTAGGCGTCTGTGCCCGTGGCAGGGGTGGGTGGAGCTGGATGATCTTTAAGGTCCCTTCCAACACCCAAACTAGTCTGTGATTCTAGAAAGTAACAAACTGTTCTGTTCACCACCTTGAAACTCAGTTAAAATTGAAGTGTTGTTTATACATGCAGTTAAAATTCTAATTGTGTTGCTAATCTAAAATGCATATTTGTGTAATAAATCACACTCCTCACCTTTAGTACCACACACTCATGATCACCAGCCCTTAAAATGAAAGTTTCCATTACAGGTTTATTTTTATACAGGCAGTTTGAAAAATACCTGGCATTATCCTTGTACTGAGATTGTAAGGTACAGGTTCTACTTCCTTTTTGGGACATGGGAAGGTCAGTAGAGAGAGATGTGTCTGTCTCAGGGTCCAGCCTTAGGTGGAGCCAGGACACCTGAGCTCAGCCTCTCCAGCTGAGTGTAGCTTTCAGGGGCTGAGACACTCAGTCAGACCTGCCTGAGCCAGGATTAGTCATGGCCAGGAGAGGCAGCCTCCTTGGTGCCTCCTCCTGAAGCAACAACACAGCTCCTACACTGAGTCAGGCCCTAGTTCCTTGTTCCACTACTCCAAACTGAATTTACTACTGCAGTTTCCTGCTGACTCAGCTGTTTGAGTCACTGGTGAGCACCAAGCGGGAAACTTTGCAGCAGCACACTAAATGCCACTCCTGTATATGGCAGCAAGGGACCTGCCTGATTCTCTTCACTTTGTCTTGACTCTACCTGAAGTGTTGCTGACAAACTGCTAAAGGGAAATTGAAAATCATGCTCATGTGTGGCTACACACAGCCCTCCTGTCCCTCCATCCATCCCTCCCCTCCCTTTCCAGTGACAGTCATTCAGAACTGGGGACAGGAACTATCTACATAAGTCAAGGTTCAGGGTACAGTCAGAAGAGCAGTAGTATCAGCTGTGGACATTTACAAGAATAAAACAGAAGGAAAATGTTCCACAATATGTGCAGAGAGAAGGGGTAGGAACACAGCCACCTACTTGCTTATGCAGAATTTCCAAGTAGCTACTTCCTGGAGAACATGCAATGTAAAAGCTCCTTGGAGGAATCATGCTCCAATTATTTTTTGCTTGCTGTGAGAAGTTATAAAGTCTGATGAGAAGCAAGCACTTCAAGAGGCTGTGGATAACAGGACATCCAAAGTGCTGCACAGCATCTTGCCTGTCATGGCAAAATTTAGTTAAACAAGATAATCGTTACCATCAGGTTTCTTTATATATTAAATCACTAATTTGTCAGAGTATAGGCTCAGCCTGTTTATGAGAATTGATCTTTATCTACAGAGAGGAAAACACCTTACCATTTCCATTGACTGGAGATGAGGAAAGAAAGAAAGGGAAAAAAAACCCAAAAAGTATGAGGTGGAAAAAAAATCGCTGTATTTTTCAGAAAGGGGTCAAGCAGAAAAAAGCTAAACAAGTATTTTAATATTGAAATGTCCCTTAACTTTAAAAACAAAGTTAGCAGGCTTCTTACTTGATCTGAAGTTCAGCACTGCTACTTCTTATCATCAAGGCTCAGGGAACATTAGAATAGATTTCTAGCCCAGAAGGACTTGTTTCAGCAAAAAAACCTACTCCAAACACCCCATCACAGCTATTTTTGTAGCCTTGCAATTCCAGCTAGGATAACCAATGAGACAACCACACTGCATTTAACAAAAGGAACTTCCTAATTTGAAGGAAGTTACTTAAGAAGGCTTAATTACACAGTGGTGTGTTAGTCATGGTCATGTTTCACTAATGTAGTCCACACCTGATGGGCTGAATAGAAATTTCAGGGAGTTTTTGCTATTGAGAAGTAGCATTTACTTCTTGCTGTGTCAAACAGTGAAGTTGAGCAGGGGAGAGGAAGTATTTCAAAAAGGAAGAACTGGCTACTCATGGCAACACTGACCAAATAAAGAATTAAAACTGCAGGACAGCACAGCATCATTAAGCATTTATTAAATGTTGAAGACCATGTTGGGGTTTTTTTCTAAATACATAGAACTGTCTGAGGCAAATCACTTGGTGAATGATAAGCTCCAGAAGGGCTCAAGCTGGATCTGAGATTATTATTGAAGTGAAGACTAGATCTGTTCCAGAACAAGAGAAAGTAGTATTAAATTGCAAAAACCCAAAAAGCTTAATTTTAGCAGCTCTGTTTTAAGTACAGGACTGGGGGGAGAAATCTGGCTGTACTGTAGATACTCCCTTTACCCTCCAGGCTTAAACACTGTGTAAGGACAAGAGTTTGATTTAAGCCCAGAGAACAACTGATCAGGCAGCTAAAGGTTTGAAAGGCAGCATGCTTTCCTACAGGAGTAGGGCTTGGATCCCCTTCCCTAAGATTAAAATTAGCTTTTATAAGTGGCTAGAAAATCGTCAGTTAGAACTTCAGTGTAACACTGAAATGTGAAAATGCTTTGCAAAGCAAGCAAATGGGCAGGGTGAAAACTTCTGAATTGGAGATTTGAGCAATAGGTGATTCTGACAGTCTCATTTGAGTTATTTCTGCCCAAAGCATTGGGCAGTTTCAGTTCTAAAGATAGCAGGAAAACTTCAGGCTCCACAACTAACCAACTTTGTCCAGACTCTGGCCATTTATGGGAACACATAATACTGCAGAAAGTTAAATACCCACTTGGAATGCAGAGCTCCAGTTCTTGCCATGCTGAAAAATGCTTTAAGCTCAGAGTTTTCATGGCATACTCTGTTGCTTCAGACCCAAAACACAGGGCTTAGCCAGAACACCAGGAAGTAAGAGTGTACAGACCAACTCATCTCTTGGCTTGAAGTCATCCCTCCACCACAGAGTGTTTCAGAAGAACAGATCCAACAATGACACAAAATTAGGCTGTACAGAAAGCTGCTTCCTCCTTAAGTCTCCTACATCCACTGGCTGTTACTCAGCACTCGATGAATCATTACTCTGATATTTATTAAGACTGGATACGTCACATTCCCTGCTACAATTATTTAGTCAGCAAGTGCACGCACAGAAGCTTTGTTAAGAGAGTTACGAAGGGGACTGGGTGAACTGCAGGTGACACAAAACCAACAGGCTCCAGTACCTGGTTTGCTCACATACATCTCCATGACTGCACCAGGGCAGATTTTAGAACATGAAAGTGCAATTGGCAGAGTTTAAAATCAAGTTCAGGCTATCACATCAAGATCATTAATTTTATGCTACCTTAATATGGCCATAAAAATTACTGGTTTGGATAATATCCTCTTTACAACTGCTAGTACTGCTGATGAAATGATGGCAAGATTGTTAGAAGCAACCCATATATGAAATTCCCTGTGTGGCAGATATCCATGAGGCTATCTCCAGAAGAAATACTACTCATCTGTAGTTGGTGCTGACTCTCAGAAAGGAAACATTCCAAGCAGAACATCTCATGCAGATCTGAAGTATGCCAAGCATTAGGTCATTTGTAACTTCCTTCTCACCGCCAAAAATAGCTCCACGGCCTGAGGTTAAAAGCCCCACATGCTGAAAGTGTGACTGTCCATGCAGATACAGCAGTGCCTGGGATGCTCTCTGGCTGTGCAGTCCCAGTCACCCTTAAGGAAGGGGTTTTGGAATAACTCCATATGCTGTTTTGCAAGTCTCTTCCTGAAGATAAAACCACAGCCATACAAGGAAACACAAGACAGCAAATTCAACTCTGCATCTTAAGCATTTATCAGCCGGAAGAGAATCATGACCTTAAAATGAAGTACAGCTTCACAATTATGAAGAGAAAAATAGTACTAGTTGTCATGACAATTCTGACACTGTAATAGCACCAAAAATATGGCACAGAGACTGCTCTCCCCCTCATTCTTTCAGTTGCCTATGTCTGTAAGACAAGGACTAGCTTTTCCTCCACCCACCAGTTTTTCAAGTTATGTGCAGCAAGGAAGTTACTTTTACTTAAGATTTGAGAGCTATTTTAAGACACCAACTGCCTGTAACTTTCCATTATAGAACATCTTGCTGCCTATTATGTCCAATTACACAGAGTTGCAGAAAACAAGTGGTAGAAGAGGTAAGAACCTTACAGTAAACACATTCTAGTATTTGAGAACACAGGAGCTACAACCAAGCTCAAACCAAGTCTCCTATTTCCAGATGGACTAAGCCACCCCCATGCAGAGCTCTTTCATCTTCAGTATGTTTGCTATTAAAGGGCTTCCAAACAGTTGTTTAAAAATGGTTCTTACAAGTTGCTGTGCCAACCAAAAATGGACAGCGAGAGTAAAGCAGGCAGCAGCATCACATAGTTGATAGTCCAAATTTGTGTGCATCATCAGATATAGGAAAAACTGAAATCCCCCGAAGTCTCCCCTAAAAACAGTTCAAGAACTGCCCACTGAAAATACCATTTTAGGCAATGTGCTAGAACAAGCCAAGCAAGGGTTTAGAAAGAAGATGGGGTGCTGTACTGCTGCATAAAATTGGGTGTAATTTGGAATTCATACTGTCTGTATATCCAAAACACATTCCTTAGGATTCCAATTTCAGCAGATTCAATTACAGTAAATTCACATAAAAGCTGATGCATTCCAAATACACATACACCCCCAAAAGCCACCCAAGTGATGCCCAAGTATTTGGAAGTTAAATGTATCTTGTTTGTTGGGCTTTCAGAAAAGCAGGAAATCTGGTGATTTCATTCCATCAGAAAGGACAGAGACCTGTTGCATTAGACTGCAGTAACAAGTGACAAGAGCAGCACAGGAAGCACCAACTACTTCAGCAGAGATGCTTAAAGCTCAGTTTCAGCTCTAATTCCAGGGGTATCCACACTCTACAAAGCCTACCCTTTGAGAGCCTGTTTTTCCCAAACAAATACATCAGGAATAGAAAAATCTGAAACACTGTTTGAAGCAGAATCAAAATGCAGCTTGATGTGTTCCCTGTCAGTCAGTTTAACAAGCAGTGCCTCCCCCAGCCAAATGTTGGTGTCTACCCCCACACCAGTTTGTCCCCTGTTGTGCTGCTTGCAAGGAGAAGACAGATCATTCCCACACTAATAAAAGATCTTTCACTGATTCAGAATGATCAAACTCTCCAAAAAGACATGTATTTCACTGTGTCAGAGTTCTGGATGTCACACAACACAGCTCCTTTCAGCGGTTCTGTTTACAGCTGTGACCGTGAGGTGACAGACTCCACAGGAGCACTGCAGGGGAAAGCACATCCCTGAAGGTACAAACCTCCTGCAAACAGTACAGGCTAAGTGCTGAAAGGTCAGCTAACTCCCTTAGAAATAAGCTACCTGTAATAAGATCCTTCAAACAACATACACAGATGAAAAATATCTTTGGCAAAAGGGGGTTAACCAGGGAAAAATTCAGAATTTAATCAGTGGCTGAACTGTAGATTCTCACCAAGAGCAGCTATGAATAGCCAAAAACATTTAATTCAAAAGACTGAGGGCATGAATACTTTTAAATAAGAATCAATACAGAGCAACTGCAGTCTTGTTAGCTGAGGCTGAAAAGTAAATTAGCTCAAAGTGATTGAAGTAATTTGGACAAGCAAAAGCCCTGGAACCACATAACCACTGCCCTCAAGCTTTTTTTTGCTGAGCAGCCACACTTAGCAGAGGTGCTGCTTCCCTCTCTGTGCAGGCTATTGGGGACACATACACTGCATCTGGAGAGCTACAGGGGAGGACTGTGCATCTACAGTTCTGATTCTGTTGGATCATGTTGTTCTACAATCTGCATCTATAACAATAAATTATTTTAATCAACAGTTAGTCAGTGTTGACAAGCTTGAGACATCCCTATGCTGGCAGATGGACCATGTCCAAGGACTCACCATCAGTATTAGAACCCTGTTCCTTACCTCTGCAAGTACAGAAAGATGTATTTTAGTCAAAATCCAAGCCTGGCAAGCCACTTAGCAGCATCTGAAAAAGCTTGTGTGTATGAGAATGTGACTCTTAACAGGTCTATTTCCTTCTTATGCCTTTTTACATGGTAAAAAGTCTTACCAGGAGAGTCAAAAGAAGAAAAGAGCCTTCCAAGATATAAACTACCAACAGGTTGCATGAACAAAGAAGATTCTTCAGATTGACCATGACAGATCACTTTAAATACTGAAAACCAAGAAAACCCTGAATCTACTAATACAGGTAGAGAAATTAATCTAACCAGTTAGTCCTGTTTACCAAAGTGAAACAACAACCCAATTCAGCTCTCCAATGTCAGCAACAATTGACAGCTTAGATACGGACGCATTAGGCACCTCTTCAGTAAACATTTCCTCCCAGTCTGACATCACAAAAGGCTGACAAAGTGACCACACTGTTACTACAAGGGAGATGTCAGAAGTGAAATATCATTTAAGACGGAATATATTTCAGAATCTTAACTCACTCAAGACTGCACTAAGGTTCTCAGACAAACATAAAAATGCAGAACTTTAAAGACTTTCTCTCCTGTTGGTTTTCATAGCAATGAAATAAGTAATGGCCACTCCCAAAACCACATGGGTTTTACATTCAAGTTTTACCCTGTGTGTTTGATTTAGATGGGAGTTTACCAAAGCAGCAGTAATTATAAACTAGAGATTTGACTTTGTTAGAAAGAATGCAGACTGTTTAGATACTGAGGTGCAAGTTTAAATGTTTTGCTCTTCCGTTTATTTCAAGACCATAAAACTACATTTGCTCTGGTGACTGACTGTATGTAGAAAAACCATCTCTTTTCACCTTCAAAGATCAAAACTTCCACAGATGAACTATTTACATCAGTAATAAGGTCTGCACCTCAGAATCCAGGAAAAAAGGTTGCATGCAGAGATAATTTGGAAGCCAGTTAAAGAGCATAGAATTTAAAAAACTTAAGTTTACAGCACTGTAATGGCTGATACACTGACAGCCTGTACGTGCACAGGATACATTTCTGGTACTAACCCGTGTCTTGTGCCTGCCACAGAAAAATTTACTCATAAATTCTCATTTGACTTCAAGCACCTACTTCAAGTTTTGAAAGACAGACTGATGGCTTGATTGCAGGTGATGACAACCAGAGTCCTTTGCCACATCTAAATTAAAGCTGCTGCACAAATCTTCAGCTTCTCTGCAGTGCTGTGCACCGTTGTGTCACAACACTGCATGACTTCCCCAGTGCAGCTGTAACAGCCTCACTACGGTCACCAATGTGAACCTGCAGTTCTGAGAAATAACACAAGAGATAAAGTGTATTTGTAATCAAATTCTGTATGTTGCACCCCTTTGCCATGCAACAAAATAGAAATTAACCATCTCTATTCAGATAATTTAACAGCATGTGACAAAACATGAAAAAACTGGCTTTAAAATCCAATCCTAAGTAAAGTCTGGCAACAGGCACATAGTTCCTAAATTGGCCAACATTAACCTTTGATACAAATGTGTCATCTATCATAAAATTCCATGCCAGAAAGAATAAAAATAGCCTCTTACAACACAGCTCTTGTTCTGTCCAAACACAGGATTACCAAATCAGTCTTAAAACAAGGCCCATTTTACGTCTGGAATTACAGGATTGTGTGATTGATCCCAAACTCGCCCAGGTCAGGAGCTGGGGGAGCAGCAGCTCCATCAGCTGGGAATTGGAACTCTTCTGGTGCTGCTGGGCTGCCAATAACACACTCAGTTAATGCATCACTGATTGTTGCACACATCTGACAACACGTGGGATAGTAGCTAAGGGCTGCAGCCACAAAGCACAACAAAGTCTGGACATAGTTTATTCAGGAAAAATGGGAAAATGCTCCTCCCTGGAGATCACTGAGGCCACTGACAAGAGCTGCTCTGGCCAGCTGATCATTTTACTGGTGTTACTGGAAAAGGAAACTACAAAGTGAGTATTACTGTTCCTGCAGAGTTGACAGAAAACCCAATTCTGAGATTTTTCTCACCCAAATATATCCGACAGAGTACTCTACATCATAAGTATTTCCATGGTTACTCATCTCTAGAAGACACTGCGCTGCTGCAAAACATACCCAGACCAGATTCAAGAAATCCCACTGGGGATTCTTGTGGATTGAGTGGATATAATGCACTAATTCAGGCTTCCTACGGGTTGCTAAACTTTGTGTCTTCTCCAGTGGGAACCTCGCACGGAAATGATTAAAACCAGCAGGAAGTCATGTTTGAATAACTAAGTATCCATTTTCTGAACATGAAGACAGGAATGTGCCAGAGATGGGGAAACTATAAATATGCTTTTAGCATTAACAGGTGGTTTGGTTTAGGTTTTTGTTTTGTTTTCTCTCTGACACACAATAAGAAATACCAAGGAACTTGCTGCTGATAGTCAACAGCGAAGCACAGTTTTCTTCACCACTAGGAAGGGTTTGAGCATTCACTTTTGTAATTCAGCTATTTCTGGCTGAACTTTACTGTTGTCAACTTTGTATTTGTTGGGATTTTTTTCCTTCATACCTGCACACTAAGTACTTCACAACTTCTTATTCCTCTGAGCAATCTGCAATCACGCAGATAATAAAGCCTTGTGGGAACTTCATTTGTATGGAAATGCTGCAGTTCCACACAGACAGGGGATCTGAACCACCACTGGAAAAATGTGGCCTATTTAATTACAAAATAGAAACACCAAGAGGAACAGCATTTAAAAAAAAAAAAAAAGGAACTAAACACTTGAAACAAAAATAAAAGAAGCTAAAAGTCTCCTGAACACCTGCAAAGTCTGACACAGAAAAGCACAATTGTTTCATTACATAAAAAGAAACTCAATGTTAGAGCAAGAGTATTTTTGGTATTTCTGGAATATTGTGGCTGTGACTGTAGATGTATTGAGACTTTTTACCTACACAAAAAATAAGTATGTCAAGAGCAAGATGTGACTATTGAACAGAATTAAAAACATCTTACTTATCCCAGAAATCTCTCTTCTTATTACTTTGTCTCTGCTCTCTAGCAAGCAACATGATACATTCAACAGTTACTTACACTGCTATTCTTATAAAGAGAACTGTCATATATAGACATTCCTATATTTGCCTCTTCCAACTGAGTGCCAGATGTATGGAAGACTTCGAGCAAAAACGGTACATTCTGCAACTGATACACAAAGGCATTTTAAAGTACATTATTTTTTCTAATCTAGTTACAGCCATCACCTAAGCTCTAGAATTACACACGACCAACTACCAGTGTCACACTTAAGAGTGCCTTAATGCTTTTAATTGTTTATAAATTAAGCCTTTAATTTGCACAAGGTGAGACCCAAATGCATCTGCCCCGGCGACTCTCCTGTGCTGCATCTACAAGCAGCTACTTTGGTAGGAACAAAGTACAGATAACACAAGTGCTGCTGCTTGAAACAATGATCTAAACAAAATTAAGTATTTCTACTTCAGAGAATGCCTGTTTACAGAGAGATTAGATACTAAAATGACTATGAGCTTCTAAAGTGTTAACTTTGTGCAGTTAACAGAGCTGCCCATGATAAAGTGGCTCACCACAGAGAAGTCCACTGCTCATTTCTTCCACTCATTTCCCCAGTTTCCCTATAAGGGAGTGCACAAGGGCACAGGGCACAGCTACAAGGATCCAAGCTGGCTGGAACTCTCAGGGCTGCTTAACACTGACATTCAGGATGAAGTATTTCAGTACCATGGCATAACTCTGAGTCCTAAAGCTCATATTCCAATGAAAAAACTATTTAAGCCAAAATTAGACCCTTTTTCTGGCTTGCCAAAAGCACAGTTTTCATTCCACGACACCAGACATCATCCCTAAGCTGTGTGAGAACATTTACACTATGCTGAGCTACTCACTGGGCATTCTTAGGGGCTTAAAATACCATAAAAGAACAAGTCACCTCTACTGCTCACTGGCTATAGAGAAAAAAAGTCCTCTTGCTCACAAGATGTGCCATGAACCTCCTAAATGTGCCAGCTGTAATGGATACATCCACATGGGTAGGATTTTTCTGCTAGAAATCAGAAACAAGACCCATTAGTTTTGTTACAAACTGTTATTTATTTAATGGTACTAAATTCAATACAGAGACACAAATCCTGCCTCAGCAAAGGTCACAATCTAAGCCAGGATTTGGCCAACACGTTTTACAAAAGGATTTGAAGTTCACATTCAAAGTGAACTTCGGAAGTTTCGTTAACATTTGGGTTAGACTTAATAGCTTCTAAATCATAGTATCAATCATAGAACCACAGAATCATTTGGGTTGGAAGGGACCTCAAACACCATCTCATTCCAACCCCCTGCCATGGGCAGGGACACCTTCCACTAGCCCAGGTTGCTCCAAGCCCCGTCCAACCTGGCCTTGGACACTCCCAGGGATGGGGCAACCACAGCTTCTCTGGGCAACCTGTGCCAGGGCCTCACCGCCCTCACAGGGGAGAATTCCTTCCCAATATCCCATCTAACCCTGCCCTCTGTGACTCTGAAGCCATTCCCTCTTGTCCTGTCACTGCAGGCCCTTATCAACCGTCAGGAACTCTTTAGTTTATCCTCTGCATAAAGCAGAAATACAGCACGGAATCCAAGTTCCTTCAGCACTAAATACCACAGACCTTTAAACATTTTGTAAAGATCCTCAAGCATCTTTATATTTACGACTCAGATGGAAACGCCAGAGCTCCAGAGCTTTTCCCCACCTCAGACCTCTCCCAGAGTCAATTCTAAACGAGTGTCGTGTGCTTTAAGCCTTAGAGCCTTACCTGTGCCACACACTGCTGCTCTGCCTGGAGAACTCACCCTTTGCTTGCTGCTTTTCAAAGCATCACATTTAATAAAAAAATAAAATTTAAAAAAAAATCCCAAAGCCACCTTCAAAGCAGAACTTACATGGAAACCACATCTAAAACGATAATTTACTTCCGCCAAATTAGCACCAAAAAAAAAAAAAAAAAAAAAAAAAAGAGAGAGAGAGACACACAGGAAAAAAAAAAAAGAAAAATAACCCCAGCCCTTCCACTGTTGCTTTAGGTAACCCTAAGGGATGCCTCGTAGCTCAGAGCAAGCACTGCCAAACAGACTCTCGTTACTTTGGAATAAAAATTATGGATCTGTTAATTTGGAATAGAAATTATGGATGATCATTGCCACGCAGCGAATTTTATATAATAAGAAAAAATGTGAAACTAACATTAAAAACATAATTTTATTGTAGACTTCATTCAGTAGTTCTTATTTATTCGGGTCAAAGCTGGCCACTAAGACCACACTCTCCCAGAGGACCCTTGACCGGTGCACGAACCCTGCCCTGCGAGGCTGCACTTCCAGAGCACACCCAAGGCCCAGACAAGGCTGTAACCCCACCCCGCCGGGCCCAGAGCAGCCCTCAGCCCGCCCCACGCTGCTCATCCCTGCCCGCGCCCCCTCCCCACGCGCGTCACGGGGGCGACGAGCCGCGTCGGAGCCACGGCCTCCCCCGCGGGCCGGCAGCCCCTACCTGCACCCGGGTCGTGTCTCCGCGGGGCGCTGGGGCGGCCCCCACAGCCCCGCGCCCTCACGGCGGGCGGGCCCGGCGCCTCCATGGCGGCCGCTCCACGTCCGGCTCCGGCCGGGCCCGCGCTGCGCCATCGGCCGCCACCAGCGGGGGCCGCCGCCAACCACCGCCCCGCGGCGGCGCCGCACCGGCGGGAAGAGAAGGCGGCGGCGGCGGCGGCAGCGCCTCCGTGGAAGCGGAGGGCGCGCCCGTCCGGCAGCTGCTCCCGCTCCGCCCGGCCCGGCCCTTCCCTCCCCGCGGCCTAAAATGGGAAAGCGCCGCGCACAAAATGGCGCCCGGGGACGCGCCGCCGCCGCCGCGCCTGCGCGCCGCTCGCGCCGGCCCCGCCCCTCCCTCCCGCCCCCCCCACCCCCCCGCGAATCGCGCCGCGCCGTTGCCCTTCGGGTCCCCTTCGGCCAGCCAATCGGGAGCGGC
>JAWWEU010000158.1:60349634-60418658 GCA_035583155.1 Acropternis orthonyx | reverse complement strand
CCCCTTGGGCACCGGGACCCCCCAACTCCGCCGCGATCCCCCCGCGATCGCCCCCCACGGCGCTCTCTCCCGGGGGGCGGGAGGGTGAAGTCCGGGAGGAGGGAGGAGGAGGAGGAGGAGGGGGCCCGGCGGGGCCGCGGAAAGTTGGGCGAAGGGCCGTGCGTGCGCGGGGAGCGGCGGCGGCCGCGGAGAGCCCCGCGGAGCAAATGGCGCCGTGACAGAGGCGCGGGGCGCGGGGCCGGCCCGGCGGGAAGCGGCGGCCGCGCTCCCTCGGCGCGGCCGGGACGGGCGGCGGCTCCTTCCCCCGGCCCTCCCTCCCTCCTTCCCTTCCTCGCTCCCTCCCCCGGGCTCCCCCCGCCGCCCCTCACGGGCAGCCCCGCGCTCAGCCCTCAGCCCTCCCCCGCTCGTGTTTTTGCAGTTGTTTTCCCGTGCGAGGAGAAGTCCCGGAGCTGGAATCCCTCACATAACCCTTGAAGATGAAGGTAGGCGGCTCCGGCGGGAGCGGGGATCGCCGCCCTGCTCGCCCGCCGCGCTCGGAGATTTCATTTTTAATCGGTCTCCTGCTCGGCACGGCGGGGTAAGGCGGGTTTCGGTGCGTGCCCTGAGCGCTGTTCGTGCTCCCCGGCGAGGTGCAGGTGATTTAAAGCCCTCGCGGCCGTGCAGGAGCGCTCGGAACATCCCCGTCGCCTCGGAGTTGTTGTTGTCCTTTGGGCTCCCGTCTTTAAACGCTTCCTGTATCAGCAGCTGTTATGGCAAGTTTGCAAAACCACAGCGTTTGTCCCGCCTTTGCTGTTGCCGGTTTGCTCAGTACAAAGGCTTAAACAATTGCAGTATAATTTACGGAACGGAGAAAAACTTTCTCTTTTGCCTTCACAGTTGAAGAAATAATACCAAGTTTAAAAAAACACCCCGCACATGAATCCTGTTATTTCAAATTCTGTATTCTTTTCCTGTCACTTTCAACGTCGTAATTTTGTCCTTGTTTATCAGCTGTGCAACGAGCACAATAAAGTGGAAAGTATTGAAGTGTTAAAGTCCAGATTAAGGAAAACGTAATGACAAATATTTCTCTTTAAGAATGTGTAAGCAGTTAAGGTTTGATAAAGGCATTCCAAGAAAGAAAAATACTAGTTAATAGCTGTTTGAAGGATTGCAACAGATTTCTCTAGAGGTCTGCTTTTAGTCACCAGGAAAGAAATCCTATATATAGAATGTTATAGACTTAATTGGAAGTATTGGGATGACACCAATCTCAAACATTTTAAATAATCTGTGTCATTGCATTACTTATAGCTGAAAAAAGTACAACTGCCTGTTATACTGCCTTTTTGTGGTTGACATATTTTCCTTTTGTATAGAAATGACTTGAATTAATAGTCCTTTACTTTACTATCCTTTTTACAAGGAGATGTTCCAAATAGCAGTTCAATATCTTCAAGGATATTTCTGGGAGAGGTTGGCAATGAAAATGAAAGGGGGGGATGCTGTGTCAAGATCAATGATAAAACTTCCTGTAACTTGTTTGTTGTTGTGTTTTTGTTTTTTTTCCCTTTTGAAGAGGTCTGTGATGGTAATTCCCAGTACAGACAATGTTTATCAATTTAAAGTGAACAGGTCTAAAAGTTTAGGTGCAAAGTTGAACATACAATGATGCATATGTCAACATAAATAAGGGCTAAACTTTGTTCTTGTGTTTTGTTTCTCTGCAGGCAGCAGATGAGCCTGCCTACCTGACAGTGGGGACTGATGTCAGTGCCAAGTACCGCGGTGCCTTCTGCGAGGCAAAGATTAAGACAGTGAAAAGACTTGTGAAAGTCAAGGTAGTTTGCTGTGATTGCTGCTGATTTTATTAAAGCCTTCTGCTGAGAGGGCTGTCAGAGAAGATCCTAGTCCTGAAGATTAGGAAATGTTCATCACCTCGGGTGTGATTTCAAGCAACACTTGTGTGATTTTTTTTTGTATTCTGCTGTTGGATTTGGGGTGATTTTTGTTCGTTCTTTTTTGGTTTATTTGGAGTGAGGATGTTGGTTGTTTTATTATTAGTCGGATGCTGGAACAAAAATTAGCTTTGTTGCTTCTTCTTTCCTGATTGTGTTTGTCTTGTTTTCGAATGCATCAGTTTCCCAACAATAAGTTTTGGTGTCACAAATAGGGGATTATGGCTTTACATGACTAATAAGGAATAAGAGCAGCGTCTTTGGAAGCAAAAGTTCCATTTCATTCCAGCTGACACTTTCACTTTCATAGCTTAGAACTTAAAAAGCAATGCCAAAATAAATCAACAGCAGAAGAGATGACTAATTATTCTTAAACCAGGTTTTAGTAATGTCATGGGTAATATTTTTTAAGTTTTGAGCATCTTGCTGCTGCTTGTAAAGCAACATGCCCTTGGAGCTGAGATTCTGTGCATGGATAGTACTGACACATAATATTCACTCACGTTTACAGGGCTTTTACCAAAACTACCAAAAAAAGAAAGTTGTTGTTTTGGTGTTGCAGTGCTGTTGTAAATGCCACTGTGGGAAAACAAGAGTAAAACATAGTTAAGTGCAAGTTAAGAATTCAAAGTAAATGTAGAAATTGCTGTTCTGCCAAAATCTTCCCACTTCCTATTTCAGTGTCTGCTGTCCAAGATATGTAAATAAGGCATTAGTGACCCAAGCCCCACTAACAAATCAAGATGAAAGCTACTTTTTATAGCTACACATCTAAGTTTCCTGTGCTTTAATGCTTAAATCAAGTAGAACAAGTCATCAGCCTCTTCAGTTACAAATATAGATCATATCACTTTATCAGAGTGCTTTTCATCAATAGAGAAAACCCCTTAATTCAGATATTGGAATCTTTCCCCTGTTCTTAATGAGTGCTTAGAGAAACTTGTATTCTTTGAAATCTGTGTTAATGAGAAGCTCTGTAGGAAGCACCGTGCTGGTCTGACAACCTTGATTTTGTGCCTGTATCTTTGGTCTGGTGGAGTATTTAGGCTGTTAATAGGTAGGACTTTTTTCTTCTCATTAGAATCAGGTGCTTTATTACTCCACGATAAGATTGGGAAGTGTATGAGGCTGCTGTGACCTGGTGGAAATTCCTGTCGCTGTATCTCACTTACAACAATAGAAGTTTTAACAAGCTCAGCCTGATACTGTAATTAAGAGCATGTAGGCACACCCCAGCACAGCTGCCAAGGGTGCAGAGAGGCCAAGAAGTCCAGTAGGCTTTTCCTGAGTAGCAGGACAACCTGTATTCATCTCTCTGCCATTTTTATTTAGAGTTTTATATCAACATAAAGTGCATTATTGACCTGAACGTGTGTTAATCCCAATGCTGTTTTGGCAGGTTACTAATGTTGTGTTTATAAACACAGCTACAGTGGAGTCTGTCGTTGGGGGAATATTGGCAGAGACAGAAAACTGGCCATCTTTATAAGTGGAAAGAAAGCTCCTGGAACTATTAGTTTCTGGGGAAAAAAAGGAATTTTGGATTTTTTTTTTTCTTTAAACTCCATAGTCTTATGTTCACTCTGTCTCACCACAGGTATCTTCTTGAACATAGGATTTGAAAGGACAAGTATAGTTTACTTACACTGTTTCATTCACATATTTGCCATAAAAAGTTTCTCTTACTCAGAGCAGCAGAAATGCTGATACTGGGTTCAGTCTGGTGCTTTTTTGATACATATTTAATAAAGAGAGGTTTTATTTTGGTTGTAGTTCAGTACTCAGTGTGTTGTCAATAAGGTGCTACAGTTGAACTAGAGAGAGGAAAAAAAAAAAAAAGTACCTGCTTAATCTTCTCATCTGGAAGCCCAATTCCAGGTATGCCCTGGATTGGATCAACATCTAAACTTGCACCTAAAAATGTGCTTTTCGTTGCTTTGGAATGAGTGATGTTTGATTTGCCCTGTTCTTTAATTATGATGTTTCAGATTAAATATTAAGTGTGATACTTAGGGCTTCCTGTCAGTAAATTGGTCCATGCCAAGTGTTTTCTGTTCAGTAATGTTTGATTCCATTGGATTGATAATCTTAATTTGGAAAATTACATCTTTATTGTTACAAATGCATTTTCATGTGCTTTTTGTGTGCTGTTAAAGAATCGGGTGCATATTAAAAGGCTCATGAATATCTTTCAGGTGGTTTTGAAGGGGGACAACTCAACTCAGTTAGTGCAAGATGACCAAGTGAAAGGACCTCTAAGAGTATGTATAATAATTGCATGCCTTCTTTTGGTGATCACATCATTGATTTGTAATTTTGATACTGTTTAGGTGGGTAACTGTTCTCCAGGATTGAAATCAACAGGAGTCTCATCCCTCTAGATCAGATGGATTCTGAGGAATTAGTCTTAATTGTTGTAGATTTCTGGCTATTTATGCTTGTCTGTGTCATGTGCTCGATAACCAGTTTTACCTGCAGTGATTTTTGTGTTTTATAAGATACAAAGCTTCTTAAATAATGAAACTCGGAAACTTATTAGAAGTAATAGAGAACTTTAGTGCAAATCCAAGTTCAAGCCCATTAGACAAGTGTAAATGCAATTACTCAGTGTTTTAGAATAGTTGATGTGGTTTATATAAAAATTTATTTGTATTTTTATGCTATGCAACAGTTGTGTGCTAAAATACAGAGCTGTGTTACAAACACTGAATGCAAACTGAGCTCTTCAGAGAAGATTGCTTTTATTGTATGTCTTTAGCTCCTGCAAGAACACCAGTGTTACAGACTGCTACTGAAATTCTGATCTAGCTGACAGTGTAACAGTGCTTAAAGTAAAAGAAATAGGAGTAATTGCATGCTTATCAGTAATAAAATTAATTACTTTTTTTTTTCTGTTTTCAGTTAGCCTTCTGTTATTTCTTGTGATGATGTAAGTCATGCTTGAGTTTCTTGCTGCTTCACTACTTGCAGCTCAGCCTTCACACTTAGGGACCTTTGTTCTTACCTGCTAAGTGACTCAACTTTGAAAGCAACATTAAGCTAAAATGACTGTTTAAAAAAGTCAATCTTACCTACATGGGGATTTGGGGCTCACAGGTAACCTTGAGCTGCTCCTTTTTTCAGGTTGGTGCAATGGTGGAAACCAAAATGCCCGATGGATCCTTTCAGGAAGCTGTGATCAGCAAGCTGACGGACGCGAGCTGGTACACTGTAGGTGAGTAGCCACATGTCTCATTTACTGTCTGTAATCCTTGATCAATACATTCCTAATTACAGGTAACAGTGTAAGTAATTACATCTTGTGTTGTGACATCTGAGATAGTTTTTGTAGGGGAGTTTTTAAAGTCATCCAGTGATTCCTTTTCCATTTGAAATAGGATAATTATTTGATGTTCAGGGAGGCTGTTGCACAGTTAATTGTAGGGCTGAATAATCAAGTTTTATTTTGCAAAATGTACTTATCCAGTTAGCGGTTGCACTCACTGAAACTCAGTGAAACGTCAGTGTTAAACAAGAATTCACTGCAAGATAAATTTCCTTTTTTTGAATAATTTTGTTCTCCAGGTTTTTCTTAAACAGCTTTGATAACAGAATGGCAATATACAACAACATTCAAAGAATAGTTGATAAGCAAAAAAAAAAGTACAGTATTTGACTTGGAGATATTTGCAGGCACCCATCCTTTATCTGCACACCTTTCTTACAGCAGTGGAGCCTTATGTTCAGTAGTAGTAGCATAGGAGGAATATGCTCCTGTTGATTATTCTGTACATGCTAATCTTGGGCATTGCTTTTGGATTAGTACTTGTAAATTTGAACTGTGTGTTTCTTATTGGGTGCCTTGTGTAGCAAATGTATTCAGCCTTACTTCGTATTCTTCCACCCTCTCTTGAGGAGTCCTCTATCTCATGAACTTCTAATTATTTTGGTTCATTAACCCCTTTTTTAAGATTTAAAGAAGCTATTTTCAGTAATCCAGTGTTTCCATTGCAGAAGGTTGTCATCTTTGGTGGGATCAGGATAAGGCTCTGTGGATAATTTGAAAGAATTTATCATTGTTATTGTTAGTGTGTGCTTTAACTTTAAGCTGGCTGACAAAGCTCACTGCTCTTTGCCTTTTTCTTCAGGATTATAACATTGCTGTAAAATTGTAGTGTATGTCAGGTCAGGGAGGAAAGGCAGGATTATTTTGGAGTGCAGAAGATTTAAAATCTCTTTAGTTTGGTATTCTGATGTGACATACTTGAGGAACAACATGGGACCTGTAACTTGGCTTTATATGTTTTTAGAGGTTCACCATTCTGATACAGAAGCAATAAGAAACACAGTCTTGCACTAGTAATTTCATGGTTTATGAATTAGCATTTTTATTTTAAAACTCCTAGGTTATTTCAGTTTTAAAGTAGCATTTTTAGCTAATTCTGTTTGAATTTGGACCAGAAGACATATTTGTCGTCTTATATTTGACATGTGAACTCCAAATCCCCTGTTCAGGGGATGAGTTTTGTCTGGTTTTTCTTGTTTATTTCTTTTCTATTTTCTTTTTTTTCCCCTTTTCTTTTGAGCAGTACACATTTGCCAAAAATCTTTACTTGATGAACAGGAAATTTGAGCAGTGAATTAAGTGTTTCTGTCCTGTATTAGTAGATTGTTGTTCAGATTTAACAAGTTATTGAACAGTCCCCAATAATGTAAGACATAAATCATGCCTGTCATGATTTTTACTTCATACATTTATTGAAGTACAGTGTCTCAGAAGCTTGAACCAAAGGATAAATTAATTACTGTAATTTTCTTTCCCCCCCCAAATTTTTTTGACAGGCAGAATGGGAGTGTAAAATGTTTTCCATATGCAAATGCATTAAGACTGCTAGGATTCTGTAAAAATCTGGAGCTCGGGGGGAGGATTAAGTAATTTTATGGTGAGTGAACATACAGTACTGTAATACGGCACCATGACTATGAAAATAGAATTGTAACACAGTGGATTTAGGCCTTAGGAACACTTTTGTGTGTTGTTCGTGGTGAGTTGCTTATTGGTGTTGAAAGCACAGGTACCATTGACCAGAGTAAGCAGATCATCAAGTTTGTGCCATGGTTATTTTGCAGTTAAAATTGGGGAAGTGTTTTAGGCTGAGTACAGAAACACTGAGGTGTGAAAAATAAACCATATCTTTTACCTGCTGTTTCCATTGTGTGTTTGTGCAAAGTTTTGAGTAGGTATGAGGTGCATATTTACGTAGCCATGAAGCAAACAGTTGAATTGGTTCCCTTTCAATGGATGGTGTGTGTGCTGCTTCAGAGCCTGACTGATTCACTCACAGCTCAAGAGTTGAGAGGGAAGTGGACTGAACAGACTTCAGGTTTAGAGAATTCTTCCTGAATGTTTTGAGATGGAAAGAACAAGGAGAAGCTTGTGTATCAGTGGTTTGTGCTTTTCCTGTAGTATTTATTTTCTATGTTATCTAACATCTCTTTCTCAGTGATCTGAAAGTAGACTGATACAGTGAAACCAGTAATATAACATATGCAGAGATTTTTGAAGTATTAAGTAAGGATACCTAAAAAATCCACCAAAACAAAGTTGCCTCCATGTCTGGTGAGAGGTGAAGATACTCAATTTTGCCTATCAGGTTTTGTGTTTCACGTAGGGATCTAAAGAAGAAGAAAAGTCACCTGGAACAACTTTGCATTGGTCAGTAAGTTGAACCAGTAGAAATGCTGAGTTAGTTGTAAGAGGTTACTTTGACACCACCATAATGCAAGAGCCACAGTGATGATCAGTTTGTCCATTTTAACAGTTTCTCCAGTCCATTAGTGGTGTTCATGTACCTGAAACAAATAAGGATTTATTTTTATTATAACTGCCACTGAATCAGTTTTTCACTTCTTTTTAAGTAGTAATGATGTTACTGTAGCCATTTAGCTGTGTTGAACTTTTCGTCTGTGGTTTGGAAAAACTTTGGAAATTAGCTTTGAAGTTCAGCTCGTCAGTATAAGCAGGTGAAGAAACAAAAGTTTTTTGTAGTGGAAGTTTAATATGCCATTGCACAAGGCAGCCCTCTCAAATCCACAGTGGGGTCACAGTAATAGGAGTTTATATTCTTTAGTTAACAAATGACTCAGTTGGACTCAACTAAGGTTTTTCCAATCTAAATGCTTCTATGATGTTTTAATCTTTAAAATGCAGTTATTTAAACTGAACTTCCTTAATTTACAAAGTTTAAAGTGCTGCATTGATGCTTTTGAAGTGCTGAATATATTGTTAGGTGATAATTGCATAGAATGAAAATGGTCTGTCAGATCTGCCGGGTTTGAATTACGGCTCACTGAGTGCACCATCCTCCTGATTCTGTTAACTTGTAAAAAGCTTCAGGTAAATGCTGAAATAATGTCTGAAATGCCTGAAAAACAAAGAAACCACAACCCAGACCACACCTTACAAAGTGAATAGTTGTGTTTTTCTTTTCTCATACTCTGGAGTCTTACAAGCCTTACCGGAATTTCAGAAAACAGAAATCCTAATGTAGATGTTCTTTAGGGAACACTTTTGTATCACTTCTGCATAGAACTAGAAGTGATGTAATGTCACTATAAAAGTGAGAAACAGTATTTCATTGAACAAGGGCCTGGGAGTTGGTGTTGGAATGGCTTGGTTTTTATTGCCCCATTAAAATCAAAGTGTCATCTGGTTTTTGACAAGACTCAGGTCAATAATCTGTGTGTGCTCAGATCTTCTTGACTATATCTACAGCTTTAAACAAAAGAAAAAACCAGATGAAGTACATTCTGTCTGCTATTTTGCTAGTTAAATAATGGAAACACTTTTCTAAAGAGATAAAGAGAGAACATGTTCACTTTCAGTAATTCTCTGAAAAGAGTAAGAGATAGGGGAGAAAAACAAAACTGTGAGGCATTTGCAGTTTCTGGCAGACTTTGCTGTCAACATTAGGGCTTTATGCGCAGTTTAGAGTGAAAGGAAATGTGATTCATTATTTTTTGAGACTTAGGACTTCCAGACACACTTGAGGCACCCCTGTGACTCCTGTACCTCTGCTGGGAACTTGCTCTTCTCCTGAAGTCATGGTGCCAGTTTTCCGGGGAATGGTGGGAGGAGTTAGAACACCCAAGTGCTTGTTCTTGTGGAAATGAAGTTGTGGGTAGGTAGTCTGCTTGGGTTGTTCTGGGAATGAAGTACGGTCTCAGGTGTATCACTTGGGATGGCAGGTGACAGAAAAAAATTCAAGGTACTGAGTATCTGGTTCTAGTCTTAATGTTGTGTGCATTCTGGTATTTCCAGGTTGTAATTCTGAGAATATTTTCAGCAAATGAACCAACATTGATGTCCTGGGACTTAAGGAGCAGAGTTATTAACAGGAGCTATTTATAGTCACGTTTTCCTGTTTTTAAAAGAAGTTTTCCTCTTCTGATGCTTTGTGGAGATCTTGATGCCAATGGGGATAATTGGCTTGCATCTGGCTCTGCTACATCTCTGAGCTCTGGCATGTCTTATTCCTGCACAAAGGGTGATAGAAGCTCTCAGTGCTCCCTCAGTCACTTGATTTTGTTGGTTTGTTGTTTCCAACCTTGAACAGCCCATTCTGTGGGGTGTGCAGGGCACTGGTCATGTCTGTGTGTCTGGTCTGACCAGTTCCCAGCATTCCTGTTGAGTTTGAGCTCCACGTAACAAAAGCATCACTTCATGTCTGGGCTCTGTGTGTGTCACCCAGGAATCCAAAACCACGAGTGTGGCACAGGAACTGCCCAGCTGGCTCCTCTTTGCTCCTGTTTTCTACCGCCCTGACCCACCATATATTTGTTCTTTTTGTCTTCAAAATGTTGCTTGAGTGGGTTTTGAGGAAACCCTGTATTTGCTTGAAGTCCTTCATTGGGATGTGTTGAGTGCACCTGTGGCACATAAACCCAGTGCAGTGGCTTTCTGGAGGATGTAGAAATAAAGGATAGCACTGTTTTGTGCCTGTGTGAGTTTAAACAACATGTAGGTAGAGAAGCAAGATTTCCTAGTGAAAAAGTGCATTAACTGAACCTTGTTACAAATCAACTGGACCAAACCTTTGGCCATAAAACCACCTTTGTTGCAATGTGAACTGAGTGTTAAAAATATTTAAAAATAGTGTACAAACAATACTGTAGGGAATGCAAGGAGGTAGAGTTTTTTTCTCTCTAATCTCTTTATATGTAACAATAGTCAGATTAATGTAACACTTCAGAAAAAGCAGTTCCAGACAGCAGGCTTTTGTCTGGAAGGTGATAGTTTTCTGAGTAGACTTAAAGACCTCACTTCTGTATTTTCAGGCATAGTTCATATATATTTAGATAAGAGGAACTGAAGCCCACTTAAATTTATTGTTTTTAAAATAATTGAGTTCTGCAGTCTCTCAGTAGCACAATCCACTGCAGTATCTTGTTCTCAAGCCCCCTTACAGTAATGAATCAGTACTACAGCCCTTGGCTACAAGGTCATTCAACAAGTACTGCAGGACTCTTGGGACTTTCCATGTTTTTTCCACAGCTGAAACCCAAATGTGTGCAAAACTTGCCCACATTTATTGAGACATTCATAGGTAGCATCTCTAGTAGTTCACAAGTCACTGCTTTGTCAGGCAGTAGTGAATATAGTTCAGTGTACACAATGACACTGGAGCAGCTTTTACTTTGTGGTAGGTACTTTTGTTGTCTTGGTTTAAAACTTTCAGAACGGGGTGGGGAGGGAGAAGAAAATGCTTCCTTTTTGTGCAGTGTAGAATCTGTCCTCGTTTGGGCAGCAGCAGGAACGTAACTTGTTGGATTTGAAGTTAGCAAGATGCAGCCGTGAGGGTTGTTTTCCCTGTTCACTTGTCTGCCACAGAAGTGCCTTGTTCTGGTAACACTGGTTGCTCTGTGTGTAAGTCATACCATAACTACTATGAGGATGTTCTGCTCTGTTCTCCTTTTTGTCTTTGGCCCCCCCCCCGGATATTTATAAACAAGTTGTATTTAAACTGATCTGCTGTATTTTGTGTCCAGTTTCTTCACAGTTCCTAAAAATGATTTTGAGGGTCCACTTGTTAATATTTTTATAAGTATTTAATACTGTTAATAGCAAATAATGTTGTTAATATTTAATATAAGTGAAAACTCATGTTGAGACTGGTTTTCTGAGGACAGGGTTAGTATTACTTTTGTTAATGGCATATATGGGTCTGCTGCAGCCAGGCAATGGAAGGCACCTGCTCATCAATAATGAGTTTAAAGTTGCATTTCTTAGTGCATTTTTGAGGTACACAGCTTTTATCAAGAGAGGGTTTTTCCTCACTCTTGGGATTTACTGCATTGATGACCACTGGCAAGTTTGTTTTTGTTCTTCTGTCATAGATTGGGGTTGTGTGGATTTCCACAAACAGGAAAAAATTCAGTTCTGTTTCTTTCCTGTCATTATTGACAAGATTGGGTTGCAGCAAAACTCTGAAAATGTCTGTTTTATTGTCACTGTTTCAATATGCTCTGTATGGAGCATATTGGACTCTGTTCTTGGGACTAGAACAAGCTTTGTAACAGAGGCTGTTCCTCCAGGTTGTGCTGCTTAGTCATCTCCTTTAGCCTTCTGTCAGTGCTCATCATTAGGAACACATTTGGAAGAAAGGCCTGTGCTCAGCAGAAACGTTGCTTTTCTTTCATCATTCCTGCGCTGTTCTATTGCCTGTTAAATGGTGGTGTGGAGTTGCCTGGCTGGTTTGGATCCTGCCCTTCGCAGAAGTCAGCAGGCAGCTCCTGCACTGTTTCCCCAAAAAGTGCCTGCCCACTATGAGATGAGGCAATGGTAGGATTTGAAGGGCTTCTGCTTTTTCACACTTAGGGCTGTAATTTCCTCCTCTAACGTGAGTATCATGGCACTGTAAACACATCTTTTGGTGACTTCACTGCTTGTGTATGGGTGATATCTCCCTGTCTTCCATTCCTGTTTCCTGCCCTTTTTAACACCACTGATACTATCCAGTGCATTCTTTCTCATGGAATACAACCTCTAGCATTTCTGCTATTGGAGAATTTGGAGTTGCAGCAATAATCTATTGAAGGACTTAAGTGATTAATACAAGTTACTCAACATTAATTTGAAAGTTTTTGCTTTGTTTGTTAGTACTTGGCATTTTAACTGAACAGCCTTTTGCTTGTGGATGAGATTAAAAAGAGGAATGAATTTGCAGCTCGAAGTGTATTAAGTTCTCATGACACGACTGCTATCACAGAGCCAAAAGCTGTGCCTTCTGCTCCATTGCTTGTGTTTACAGAATCCTTAGTGTGTGATTCTGTACTTGGAAAAGATATTCCCTTAAAGCCCCTAGGTCTGGCATTAAAAAGTCATGCATAGGGCACACTAATATGAGCAGTACTTCAGTGAAGCAGATTTTTCTTAAAAGTGAGATGGAAACCACAAGGCCTCCTTCGTTTATGTTTTCAAAGGTGCTGAGTTTATCAGTGTGGTTTCTGATTACCCTTTCAGTGGGGCACAATCAAGTATTTTCTCTAGAAGAGAAGGGAGTTTAAAGTAGCCACTATTACAAGATACTTGATACACTGTGTTTTATTGGAGAGATTTCTGACATGCCCCCACCTTAGTAATTCAAATAATTGATTTTTTCTTTTTGTATGAAAAGCAGTGCTATCCTTTCTCTATTGAGAATTTATAAAGACATCACTAATGTTGTTCAAATACCAAAAATATCAGTGCCTTCTATTTTGGCCCCTCATGGTCCTTTTACCTCTGCCTCTACTTATTCCCAGCAAGACAGAAAATTAAATGTAACTGTCATTTTTCTATTAATCATTTAAAAAAGGCAAAGGATTTTTAAGTAATGATAATGCTGTGGGATTTCCTCCTACAGAGCAGCACTTAGTTTTTGCTGTGAATTCTGCTATAATTGTCTTAAAGCATTTTCTGTCCTGAGCAGGACATGGTTGTCTGGGAGCGGGAGAGTAACTACATACAGACTTGATAAAAATCTTCTGGTTTTCTTTGTTTGTGTGTGTATATATTTATATATATTCACATGAGACTCTTGTGGGGTTGGATACATTGACTGTTCATTCCTTTAACCTGAATGGCAGGTGGGGCAGAGGAAAATATTAGTCCTGGAAGAAAATTTCCAAGGTAAAATGGAACACACTGGACTTGATTACTTTGAAGGAATCCCATACCCTTACGCTCTGCTGTGCATTTCCATTTCCCCATGGCTGCTGAGCGGGATATTTTTCTACACTTGCGTTTAATGGTGATGCCAATTCCTTGGCAGTTCAGGAATAATGTCTGAGAATTTGTGTTTTTCCACCTTCCTTGTGTGGTCACTGCCTGTCCTGTGGAATAAAGACGTTAGTGCCTTTCCGTTTAGTGGTGGGAGAGAGGTTTCACATGGGACATTTGTTTTCTTTTGTGTAGCCTACCTGTTCTAGCTCTGGAAAATGCAGGGCAGCCTTTTTCCTCTGTATGGCAAGGGACAAGCAGCTTCTATTAGAATGGGCTGGTTCTGTGCCTTCAGCTGGAGAAAACAGACAAGTGACAAGAATAGGCATGGGATAGACTTGTCTTAATTCAGCTGGGAAACTGGGAATAGGACTGAAAGCCTGACTGCCAGGCTCTGAAAAGATACTCACACTTCCATATCTCTGGGTCTGAGGAGGGATTAAGAAAACTTATTTACTCAGCATAAATTATTTTCTTGCTTCCACATTGTTTTGTCCATGGAAGTGAAATACAAATTTATGAAGTTGATGCTGCTGCAAATGCAATTACAATTTTTGGAATCTATAGTTGCCTCTTATTGGTCAGGAATAGCTAATTACATGACTTTTTAAAGTTAATTTGCATGTTGTTGTAGTTGAAGAAAGAAAAATAATCTCACACACCTCTTAAATGTCATAATTTCCTTACGTGTCTTAATTTTAGTGTGTTTTACTGAAAGTATTTTACTTAACTCTCAGTATATTTAACATTTTATTTTTTATGGATGAAAAACTGTTGTGTCTCATCTGGGTTGTGAATGGTTTGCTTGATTTTTTTCCCCCCACTGTACTAGCTTTAAATAAATGGGCAGAGCTTCCAAAATTGGAGGTAAACTAGACTGGTTCTTTTTGTTCATTCACTGTCAAGTATCAGGTTCTGTTTGCTTTTTTTTAGTAAAATTACCTGTTGCCAATCACCAGCCATTTGTCCCCTAAAATGATTATTTGTGAAAGGTTAGTAGTTTGAGATTTTTGGAGAGGGAAGAGTTAGTTGCTTTGTGCGTATAAGTGTTGTAACATAAGCCATTAAGATAATTCAATAGTGGATCATATCACACCAGTACCTATTCTGAAGATGCAGGAACATTAAAGCTTAACTTAGGAAGCTCAATTTTATATGCATACCTTTTTATAAAGTTATTATTGCAGTCTATGTTTTTAATCTAAAACTGTGAGAATTTGACTGTTCCAGTTAGTTATTTGACAAATACTATATATTTGATATTCATGCTTGCTCAAGAGATTTTTGCTGTTTGGGTTTTTTTTTTAATAGAAATGTGCCAAAATTCTTCTGTGTACTGATGGAAATCAGTGGAGCTTGCCTGTCACTTATAATGAGATTTAATAGGATATCTACTAAGTATTCCTTATAAATTGGTCAGACTTAAAATTGCACATTTCCAGTGTCCTGGTCTGTTTGTAAGAAAATATTGATGGTGTAGCAAAAATTATCAGTTACTTGTTTTGCTTTCCATTCATGTGTCTTTCTGTGGGATTGCTTCTAGCAAGAGGGAGAATTAAAAGGTACTGTATTAAACAGTAGTGTAAGTAAGGAATAAATGGATAGGGTGGGAAAAATCCCAAGAAAACCAGACAAGCCCCAGAGATGGTTTGATAATAGTGACTGGTGTGCAGCCGGTGCCTGTGGTGTGGAATATGCAGTGTATTGGTAAAGAAGAGGGTCTAAAGTAGAGTGAGACTGTTGCATCCAAAAGCCATACTTTGTACTGACTTCAATCTCTGTGTGAAAATCTGTTCTGAGTAATGAATACTGACCTTCATTTTGCTTGTGAACTAAAGAATGAGTAAATGGAGGTCTGGAAGTCCTGGGTTAGAGAACATTCTTGATTGTGAGATAAACAGTGGAGTTGGGATCGAGATCTGATTATCCTGTGCTGATGTGTTTCCTTGGCTTCATCCTAGTCTTTGATGATGGGGATGAAAGGACCTTGAGACGAACTTCATTATGCTTGAAGGGAGAAAGGCACTTTGCAGAAAGTGAGGTAAGACACTGATGGACGTGGAATAAAAACTAAGTAGTTAATTTTATTATTTTTAATTATAAGAAGGTACTGCAAACTAATTTTTTTTCCCTCTTTCTCCATGTAGACACTTGATCAACTGCCACTAACCAACCCAGAGCACTTTGGAACCCCAGTTATTGGGAAGAAATCGAATAGAGGGAGAAGATCATCTCTTCCTGTGTGAGTTCTGATAGTGCTCTGCCTTGCCTTTAGTGTCCTTTGCTGCACCTGAAGCAGCACCACCGCGGCTGCAGTGCTCTGAATGCTCCACCACATGAGTTGTGTGCACAGCTTATGGGCTGAGTGCTTCAGTTCCTGCAAACATGATCATATGTTGGCAATGTTATGAAATTGAGGGGGTTTTTGCTTGTAGTACACTTTCACCTAACAGGAAATGTAGGATTTTTAACCTTTATGCTGCACAAAGAAGAAAAAAAAAGTTTTAATTTCTGGGTAGAGACCATTTCTCTTTGTTTCATGTCTGTGCACAATCAAAACTTGATTCATGTCATGAATTCCAACATGATCCTGTTGTAAAATACTAATACTTGGAAAGATTTTCTACAAAATTTCTCTTCCTAAGTAAGTGCACTTAATATTTAAGTGTATTTCAAGCAATTTCAGCTCTTAAAATTCTAACTTTCTTTTTGAAGCTTTGCAAAATAGGAAGAAAAATGTGATTTTAAGCTGGTTTTGCTTTCAAGTAGTAACTTCAGACATAAACTTTTAAAATACTGTCCATTTTGATACTTCAGTACTGAAGATGAAAAGGAAGAAGAAAGCAGTGAAGAAGAGGATGAAGATAAAAGGCGCCTCAATGATGAATTGCTTGGCAAGGTTGTGAGTGTGACTTGTAATTCGGAGAAGGCAGAGTGGTATCCAGCTTTGGTAAGTTCCTTTTCCAGCAAAGCTGGGAATCTAGTCAGGCTCAGCTCTGCTCCCATATTTGCTAAAAATGCAAATGTTTTGCAGTATCTATGGAGAGTAGGAAAGCAAAGATTAACATTTATGTGTAAGCTACAGTTTTACGGCTCTAAAGTCTTTCAAAACTGCCTGCAAAGTGATCAGTGTTGAATGATATCTTTTTTCCTAAAAATAAGATATGTTAGAACTTGCACTCCCAGGCAATTTAAGAGCAACTAGATTTATGAATTTTAATTGCAGTGGGATTTTTGTGTGTGTGTGTGTAATGATGTGTCTTTTTCCTTAGACTTTGTTTTATGAAATTCTCATTTCTTTCATGCTTGCATTTACACCAGTGGCCAGTTACTCTGGCAGTACATGTTGGCAATTACTTTTATTTGACTGTCAGTACAGCTGTTCATTGCCATTACAGCTAAAAAGTACATATTAAGGAAGTCCAAATAGACTTGCACTGTAAAGGTAGACACTTTGCAGCTTATTGATACACAGAAAAATTTATGTATGCATATGAAAAAGTTGTTTTCTGTAGTAAACCTGTTGGTATTGTCAAAAAGCTCAATACACATTCTCTGTCATCCATCCATTAGAGCAGTGTTTGTTTAAAAGAAATTATTTTGGAGCATTAAACACACAGGTTTGGTTCATTAATTCTTGCAGATTTTATTTGCTGAACTGTATATTCTGTAGTCCTTTATTTTGAGTCTTCAGGGTTAGCTGGAACAAGCTCAGTTGTTAAAATCTTTCAACTTAGTTCAAGATGGTATTTCCCTGTGTGAATCCAGGAGCAAAAGGTAACTCACTACACAGGCCAGGTGTCTTCTCTTCCTTGAGAGAACATTAGGGTGCAATGTAGGGTGAATATTTGACACTAATTTAAAATGTGGTGTTGTATATCCCTTTGTTAATGACAGATTTTAATTTAACATCCTTCTTAACTAGTGGATTGAGTTACTGGAGGCCATGTTTCTGCATTTAACATTCTCTGTTTGGATGTGGTCTAGAGAAAAATGTAAACTTGTTCTGTTTGTGGTAATACAAATAGATTTTTATCACTTTTTTAGACTTAGAGGTGATACTGCTGTGAATTATGTGCTGGATTTCAGACTGGCTTGTATTATGCACACGTCAAAAAAACCCCAAAATCAAACAAACCCAAAAACCAACTTAGGTCTCAGTTGAAATGTCAAAGATCAGAACCTGGTATAAAATAAGTGGGTTTGTGACTTTTTAAAATAGATGCTTTAATCAGGTTTTGTGTAAACAAGAATTAAAAAGCAGAGTGAATGAACAAGATCCTGTGATGTGACCTCAGTAGATTAGTTTTGAGTTTACAATTGAAATTTTAAACTTTTTTGGCTTGTACATATCAAGCCAAGTTAATACTTTGGGGTATACTGCGTCTTGAAATTTGTTATTGTTGGCCTTAGTGGTATAAATTGGAGTATGTTTGTTTTCCCAGAACTGGAAATCATAATAAAACAAACAGGAAAACAGCAGCTTTGCTGTTGTCTTACTTTCCTTTCAAGATCAGCTATTTTTTTTAATCAAAAAGTGTTTTATTTGAACCTTCAGGTGGTGTCACCCAGCTGCAATGATGATGTCACCGTGAAAAAGGACCAGTGTTTAGTTCGATCCTTTGCAGATTCCAAATTGTAAGTAATTGCTCACTTCCATTAGATATATGTGGGAGACAATGGGAAACTAATTCCACGTCACTTCTGAAGACATTATTTCTTCCAAAAGGAAAGGGTACAGTTTCCTGTAATGCTGGATGGACACATTTGACATTCACAGTCCATTTCCAGCCAACCCCATCTGAGCTTCCTCGCCCTTCATTCATTGTGTGGAATGATGAGAATTCATTGAGTTAGTAAAGTTTCTGGTGCTTCGTCATTTCAAAATATCAACAACTTAAAAAAGCCAAAACACCCAGGTGTTTGTTTACTCTTTAGATCACTTCTGTCCTTTGAAGTGTATGTTTTGGTCTTAATTATTTCCCTCAATGTCTTAATTATTATCTTTATGGGTGTCTGTTGTAGTAGTTTGTGTATCTGATTGACTCATTACCTCCAGTGCCATGATGTCCATAGCTGTTAAAATAGCAATGTTTTTAAGGGTTTAATCTACTCCTTTTTAATAAAGAATTTAAAGAGACTTGTTAATTAAAATGTTTACAGAACCTGAACAAGATTCCTGCAAGAAGAAAGGAAGAGCCTGTTGGTCCATCCTCCACTCCAAGAGGGAGGAGAGAGGGAGAGATAGAGATGTGTGTCTTAGTTGAGGAAAATTATATTCATAAGAGCACAAAAACTGGGTTTTTTTAAAGCTGTTTCCCTTTATTTCTCTTCATTCTTACTTGTATTGCATCTGTCTCAACATGTTGTAACCAAACACTTCCTGCCAAAGGCCCGCTGCCACCCTCTCTGCCTTTCTTTTCAAAGTCAACAATTTGTGATCTTTAAGAGCCATGATTTTGAGTAGGTTGTGAGTGCTTGATTACTGAAATGT
This sequence comes from Acropternis orthonyx, assembly GCA_035583155.1. Lineage (NCBI taxonomy): Eukaryota > Metazoa > Chordata > Aves > Passeriformes > Rhinocryptidae > Acropternis > Acropternis orthonyx. The sequence goes on along the minus strand of JAWWEU010000158.1, from coordinate 60,399,988 downwards.
ATTTCTTCAAGTACCTGAAGACTTAATTCATTTTGGCCTCTTAAAGTAGACACTTCCTATCAGCCTTCTAGATAAGCCTGACTCTTTATCCACTGAAGGTGGAATGTTACTGGTAAAACATCTACACTTGTTCTGTTTGAGGGGTTTTTTTCCCCGTAGTAGTATGGCTTTAACTTCAGAAAATGGCAGCCTCTGATTCCTGAGGTTTTACTCCCTATTTTCTGAAATAATGAAAGAAGAAAAAAAATAATTCAGTATAGCTTTATAACAGAGTAACTTCCATATGTTTTGCTGCGAGAACACTTCTGTAATTTAAAAATCAAAATCAACTGTTTATCAGTGCAGATCTGGGAATTGGCTTCACTGTTGTTCTGTTTTACTAGAAATGCATTTTGAAAATAGAGGACTTGCTCCTTCCCTCTTAGCTGGATTCCTGTTTCGGAGAGCAGCTGTTGATCCATGTGAATATTTTCAGTTTAAAAAACGTATTTTACCTTTGCAAATTTGTGCAGGTTAAGCATTCAAAATAAAGAAGCTTCACAAATGTTTCTTAATTATTTAAGGATACTTTAATGTCTGAATTTCAAAAAAAGATTGGAACTTACTCTGGGTAACTTACTCTTGTATTATACTACACAAACAAGTGCTTTATGCATTTAGTTGTTAGAAAGGACCTTGCAAATGGATGATAAATCTTGAAAATTTCAGAAATTGCTGTTTTTCTAAGTCAAATGCTTGCTTTTCTGTGATGTAAAAATAATAACAAAACCTTACTCTTCTACAGTTACTCAGTAGCAAGAAAAGACATCAGAGAACTAGATCTTCAAAACTTACCAAAATCTGAGTCCTCTCCTAAAAAAGGTAAATTGAATGAAATATGGTCATACAGTAGCACTTTTAACATTTGTAGATAAATGATGACCTATTGATTTCTGATAATTGCTTTTGGGTATTTTTGTGAATAATTTTGAATGGGATAAATTAGAGAAACTTTGGATATAGCTGCTGCCTTATTAAAGTAATACCTGGTAGACATCTTCTTTATTTGATCCAAGGTAGTGTATTTGAAATACCTTTGAGCAGTGGAATATATACTTAGCTCTCCTCGTGCTAAAGTTTTGTGTTGTTGCTCAAAACACTGTGTTTACATTAAAAATACGCAGACAGCAAGGTGCAAACTTTATTGTAACAGTCTGCCTGTGATTGATACTTGATTTAAAAGTATAATTGCAGAATTTGATGGATGATGTGATGACAATAATCCATCAAAACATGAAATTTGTTAAGCAGAAATATTTAAAATGTATTTATTAAAAATTATTATAAGGAACCCCATCCAGTGACAAAAAACCCCCACTCAGTAACAACAGTTCCTCTGGTTTGAGTAAAGATGTGGAACAGCTTCTTAGCAAGTAAAGCTTTAACATGCTACAAGTGAAAGCTTGAGGTGGTTTTGATTGATTAGTGTAATTCTTAATGATTTCTCTTCTACTTTCTCCTTAATAGCTGTTTCACAGTACAAGAACTTTAGAGCAGTTAAAAAAAAGATCAGATGCCAGGTTTGAGGTAAATTGAAGAGAGAGACTTTTTTCCCATGCAGAACATAATTGGGTTGTGACATTCCTTGCCACAAGGGAATATTTTGGAACCAAAGGTACTAATGGTTTAAAAAAAAAAAGACTGTTGAGACCAACGTCTGGAGGTTTTTCTGTCAGCAGCTGTTAAAAACTGGTGCCTTTTCTTCTTCAGCAACACTGAATGTTCCTTGCAGTATATCCTGTTTTGGGTATTCTTTGGATTCCTTTACTAAAGTCTCTTTTTGTGACTGAGGGGCAGATTTTGGGGTTATCTGGGTTTGTTTTGCTTTGTTTTTTTTTCCCTTGGAGGACCTCTTGAGGCAGAAGAATTTGAGGTATTTCCATTGTACAAGTGTGACTTCAGCCTGTCCCATCACTCCCTTGCTCACTGGTGTGTTTTTCCTCTCTTCCAGACACTAATGTCACATCTCTTTAGGCAATGCTTCATTTTTTTTGCTGTCCAAGACATTTTATTTTAAAAAGAGCAAAGTAAGTCATGGTGCTTCATCTGTGATGGGACTCATTCCATTTAAGATGGTGTTGTGATTTACAAGGATGGGAAAAGGAAATTAAAAATGCTTTGTGACTGTGAATGCTGTGGATGAGGTAAAGCCAGGGCCCTTTCTTCTCTAGGGCTACAGGAGGCCACCACGTTTCTCAGCACCAAGGGTGTTCCTCGGAACTGGAAAATGGACATCAGTGAAATCCTGGAGTCCTCCAGCAGTGATGAGGAAGATGGAGCTGCTGCAGAAACCGATGAGGAGGAGGAAAAAAGAGAAGAGAAAACTGAAGAAGTAGCGGTAAGTCTGGGCAATTTCAGCCAATCTTCAGAGATAATTCAGTAATGTGCTTGCCTGAAAATCCTCTTTCCAACACTGTACTCTCAGGCTTAGCTTCCTGCAATGTCTTTTCAGTCCTGTTCATTTTCCCTCTGCTGCAGCTGTTTTTATTGGGATTTGTGAGTAGTGTCAGGTTGCACTGTCATCCAGTGGAGAAATTGGAGACAAATCTCAGAAATTAAGAATGCAAGGCAGAGAAGGGTGAAAGATTCTGGATCAAAAGGAAGGGCAAAGCCAAAAAATTTATGCTGAGCCTAGTAGTAGTAATGCAACCTTAAATACAAGTAACTTTGTATTTTTCTTTTGAAATTTTCCTTGTATTTTTCTCTCTTTTCTTTGTGTTTTTCTTCAGGTTATATAAAAAGTGACTTGTTTCTGAAAACAGTAGTTTGATTTAAAAGAAAGAAAAAAAGACAAATTATTAAAGCAAAAGCAGTAGGTTGACTGACAGTATGAGCTAATGCAGCCCTTTGGTGCCTGAGGTGCTTCAGGACAGTGCAGGGCTGAACCGTGGAAGTGTTTGGCTGGGAATCATAGAATCGTGCTGGATGGACTTTCTGTGTTAATATGTTGGGGCATGTACAGACTGGGAGGGAAACTCCTTGAGAACAGCCGGGTGGAGAAGGACTTGGGGATTCGTGTGGATGAGAAACTGGACATGAGCCAGCAATGTGCACTGGCAGCCCAGAAAGCAAATCACATCCTGGGCTGCATCAGAGGAGGGGTGGGCAACAGGTGAGGAAAGGGATTGTCCCCTTTGCTCTTGTGAGATCCCACCCAGAGCACTGTGTCCAGCTCTGGGGTCCTCAGTACAGGATAGACACTGATCTGCTGGAGTGAGTCCAGAGGAGGCTACAAAGATTCTCCAAGGGCTGGAGCAATTCTGCTCTGGAGCCAGGCTGGGGGAGCTGGGGATGTTCACCTGGAGAAGACAAGGCTCTGGGGAGACCTCAGAGCACCTTCCAGTGCCTAAAGGGGCTCCAAGAGAGCTGGAGAGGGACTTTGGACAAAGTCCTGGCGTGACAGGACAAGAGGGAATGGCTTCAAACTGACAGAGGAGAGATTTGTGTTAGATACTGGTAAGAAATTGTTGACTGTGAGGGTGGGCAGGCCCTGGCACAGGTTGCCCAGAGAAGCTGTGGCTGCCCCATCCCTGGAAGTGTCCAAGGCCACGTTGGACGGGGCTTGGAGCAACCTGGGCTAGTGGAAGGTGTCCCTGCCCATGGCAGGGGAACAGAACTGGATGATCTTTAAGGTCGCTTGCACCCAAATCATGGAATGTGATTCTGTCACTCTAATGTTAACAGTAAAATGTTTTTCTGCACTGGACTATCTCAAGTGGCTCCTTTTCCATAAAGTTACCCACTTTCTTCTTGTCACCAAAAGCCGCATTTGGAGAACTGCCTTCCCTGGCTGTAACCTGGGTGTTGGATTCTGGAGCAGGGGAGGGGACCGCGTTGAGATTTGCTTATTTACTTCCCCCACCGCGCGATTTCCACGGTGCGCCGGGGGAACACAGTGACACCCAAGTGCCGTTTGCGTTGCTCGGGAGGTCAGATTTCCCCTTCCTTTCCTTCCCTTCCCTTCCCTTCCCTTCCCTCCCCCTTCCCTCCGCTTCCCGCACGGAATGGCCGATGGCGCCCGGCGTTGGCCTCGGCGTTCCCAGGGCAACGGGGCTCTGCTGGCGGCGCAGGCGCGGGGAGCGGCCGCGGGGCCGGGGCTGGCCGGGGGCTCGGAGATGGGCTGGCCCTTCCCCTGCCTTTCATCTCCCGCCTCGGGCTCTTGCTAGTGTTGTTACTGCCGTTTAATGGCTTTTTTGATACGGGAGAGAGTGTAAGTAATGCCGGTTAGCCGCGGCCGCCGCGCGGGGAGAGAGGGAGCGAGCAGCCCCTTCGGGAAGCCGGGCTGGAATATGTGCGGGCAGCGGGCAGATTAGATAGGGAGGAAGTCAGACCATTTTCCGTTCGGAAGAATGCGGCTCCTAGGTAAGGAGTGGGGGCTTCCATGGGGGGGGTGTGAGCGCGGAGGGTGGAGAACGGGGCTCTGGCTCGGGTTTCCGAGCCTGGGAAGTGCCTGGTGGAGCTTTGCAGCCAGGGTAGAGCTTTCCAGGTGGGGAGAAAAGAGGGGAAAAAAAAGACAATAACAAGCTATTTTTAGGTGTGGGTTTTATGCCTTGATAACAGGGTTTCGGAAAATGGAGTAAATGTCTGTGTGAGAGCAGTGGTATGATCAGATCAGTCTGAGATAAATGTGTGGAGAATGTAAAATCCTTTGGGTTTTTTTCCTCTTGTTTGCAGTGAAAATGACTGAACAGGCCACATTTTGCAGGGTGTGAACTGTTGCAGTCTGTGTTGCTCTGTCTGTATTAACGCTGGTTAAATTACAGAGTATCAGTCACTAAAGATCAAGGATTACTGTACCAGTTTGCTAGTATCCATTTTTATTATCATTTTTCATGGCTATTGCATAAAATGCTGGGTGTTTCAAACAAAGAAGGGGGAGGGGGAAGCTTGGTGGTTTAAAAAAAAGAAAAAAAAAAAGGCATTCCTGTAAAAGAAATGGGTTGTTTTTTTGAAGAATGATGTTAATGTAAAGTAGAGAAGCAAAGGATTCCAGACAGGTGGATGAGCTGATAGGAGAAGCTGTGGAATCCATTATTTCCAGGTGACAAGTAGGCTTGTAAAAATAAGGTGAGCATCTTCATCTAATAGAAAACGTGTAGCAAAGGATAGATATGAATCTTTTTAGATTATGTCAGAGCACAACTGTCATGACAGCCCATTAAATCAAATTCCTGATTCAGCTGTTAGAATACATCTTATTTTCATAGTAGGCCATGGTAGATACTGCCATTAGACAGCATTTAGGGAATTTATAATTATTCCTTTTTTACTTTTCCCTCAGAAAGGCAGAAATACTGGTTAAGAGAGAATTGACATGTGAATGATCCCCCCCCCCCCCCCGCCCTGTTCCCTGTATATTTGAATACAGATGTTGAATTGCTAAAATTTTACATTTCATGAAGTTTTTCCTTTATTCATCAAGGTCAAAAATAGCTCCTGTCCATCCTCTCCCAGAATATTCTCAGTGGACTTTTTTGGTTTAGAACTGTAATTGGTTATATGGGAGTGAGATTTTTAAAATACCCTTTTTTTTTCCCCCCCTACTCCCATATTCTGAACTGCACAACAGTTTTGCTGTCAGGGCCTATCCAGCTGCTGCCCAGCCTGATAGGCCTTCATTAAATAATCAAATGGACAGAGGCCTACTTCGTGTATAATCACAGGATAAAGTCAGACAGAGGAGTCTAATTCTGGAATGGAAAGGATCCTCTTTTTCTCAAGTAGGATCTTTTATAATGGTAATGGAGCAGAGAGATCTTCTGTATATGTGATAACAGATCCTACCCTTTTTCCAGTAGCTGGGTTAAAAATCTCTAACTTCGTTTTGAGAGAGACTGTCTTTCTAATTGTGTTGCCTTTTATTGCATCTTAAAGGGATGATAGAGGTGAAACAACGAGGTTTCCAGGCATCCCAGGGCTGTTCTTTGGTGGCTTTTGTAAGCAAAGGAGTGGGAACAAGTATGGTGTCGGTGAGATGCTCCTCCTCCACATCAGTAGGAAGTGACTTGTGTGGTCCAGACTTGACTAGGCAGGAGGACAGTGTGGAAAATCCTTATCATTGTCTTCAACAGGGATTGCATTACACAGAGTTGCTCATTGTGTTCAAATTGATGAAATTTTGGCAATATATGGTGAAACTCAGGATTATTTTTCTTTAACAATTAAGGTTTTAATCACTTGTGTCATAAAAAGTGAAAAGATCCAGAGGTACTATAGAAAAAAGTTTGTATCAAATGAAGATCAAAGGAGTCACTCAAATTAGTTTGAATCCAGATAAAAATCTGATTATTGCTTTTGGTTCTCACCCAGTTTTCAACATGTCAGAAGAAGAGAATTCACTTTGTTAGGAGGGTACATTTGGCAGTCAAGAAATGCACTGCAGCTAAAAGGAAAGAGAAAATCTTAACTCCAGTATCTCCATATAGAAGTTTTTTGAAACATTACCTGATTTCTATTAGAAGCAGATTATATACACTATTGTATTTGCTTGTATTTAACTTGTTCTATCGGGAAAGAAGGAATAATCTAAATATAGAGTAGTGAAGCAAAGGATTCCAGACAGGTAAATGTGCTGGTAGGAGCAGCTGTAGAATCCATTGCAGCCCCTCCTATTTGTTTCTCAAGTTCAACTGGTCAAATACTGTCTGTTCTACAAGGAAATGTGTAGAGGCAACATTTGCTTTTGGCTCTCAGTCTCCCTGTGGACCACTCTGATTCTAGCAGAATGAAGATTTTAGCATACAGTTATTTGAAAGATCTTTTCAGTGTGAGTTCTTAATAGATACATTCGTTTGAGACAGAAGTAAAGATGAATTTATTCAGAAAAATCCTTCAACAAGCTGGTCTCCATCGCTCGTTGAGGGAAGATTTGTAGCACCTCCAGGTGTCTGCTTAGAGGGATTTTGTTTCAGGCTTATTTTTGACAGTCACCTGGAGGATGTATGTGTAACATGTTTAATAGGGTGCATTAATCTAATATTTTTAGGGTTCTTGCATCACAACAGCATCAAGAAACATCAGTCACAGTTGCTTTACATCGCTGAAAAGGGAAGATGCCAGAGGCATTTTCCAGTGTTATTATTCTGCAAGGATTTCAGTTCTCATGATAAGCCATTACCATATATTTTATTAGCATTAAGTTCATAAAGGAAGGATCAGAAATCCATAATGTATTTTAGGAAGCTCAAGATTCCTACATATAATCAGTAGTCAACTATTAAAACACTTTTTGCTTCAAAATAGTTCTTGTTTCCTGCGTAGGCTTTTCTCTAAGTGACTGTGGAAGATGACAAAAAATGATACCCAGATCATCCACGTCAGTTGCAACCTATTTGTATTTTAAAGTAACATTAAAAAGCTGACTCTGAAAGTTGAATACAGGCAAACAGTGATTTCAAAGGTAATGAAACATGGCTGCGCCATCCCTGGAAGTGTTCAAGGCCAGGTTGGATGGGGCTTGGGACAACCTGGTCTAGTGGAAGGTGTCCCTGCCCATTCTCTGCTTCTGTGATTTACATACATAAAACCCCCAAAGCAGCTGTGATGTGTAATGCACAGAATAGCCTTTAAGAATAGCTAAACATTGCTTAGTTAATCCTCCTTCTCATGCACCCGTGCATCTGTAGGAGTTCTGGCTACTGTGAAGCACAGCCTGCATCATCCCATGCACAAATGTTCCTGAAAGACGTTCTTGCTCCCAGCTCTTTGCTAACAGGCACTCCCAGAATGTCCCTCAGAGAGGAGCAGAGAAGCTGAAGGCTGAGGCACAGCTCCGAGTGAGTCATTGTTGAGGATGGTTGAATTTCTAGTTCTTGTTGGTAGAAATTAACATTTTAAGACCACTCTCATCTCCACATGGTGTAAAGCTGTTAACTTGTTGCAATCAGTTTAATTCTTTTCATTTCCTTAATTGGTGTTCTAACTTGACATCAGAAAGCAAATGTGCAAATGATGAAAATGCATTGAAGTACTTTGAAACAACGAAATTACATTAATTCTGGCAGCTTGTCTTGATCACATACTACTCTGAACTCCAAATCCTGAATACACTGTTCTTCCTCTTAGCTTCCATGTATTCCACAGAAGAGTTTATGGTCTTGTCAGTCTATTTATAACATAAAAGGAAGATCTGTCCCTGGTAGCCTCACCTTGGATTGACTGAGTTTATGGTGAACGTGCTTGTAGGTAGAAATTCATTCTTCCTTTTGTAGAAGAAACTCTTTCATCCTGTGTGCTCCCACTCAGCTCTAAAAGTTGGCACCCACAGAAGCTTTAACATCTTTCTGTAGAGTAAATGATGAGTCAGGATAACAGAGCCACATTCTTGGTTAAAATTGTGCAAAGGACAGAGGCAAAAACTCACGGTGAATTAAGTGGCTCCAAACCAAATGAAGCAAAGCCAGTTTTCTACATGTCTCTGTGTGGTTTATGTTCTGTTATTTGCTGGTTATTATTCTCAAAACAATTTTACAAAATACGTGAACACTGTTAGTACTTGGAAGGCAATAAGAAATGGAGCTGGGAAACAAGTATGTCCCTTATACAGAGATCCTGTGTTCATTGTTGATCTTATTTTTTTACTGTTTCCAGAATTCTCTTAACTGATGAGACTTGCTAATCAGAAAGGAGGAAAAAAATCTCAAACCCATAAAATTTCAATCTTTAAATTAGATAAAGGGCACCTTGGAGATTTTTATTTATTTTTATTTAAATGAAATTCAGCCTCTCATCCTGAAAATACAAAGATTTCCTCCTGTTGATTTAGTAGTGGGTATTGGATAAAGAGCAGAAAGGTCTCAGTTTTGAACTTCTGCCTCTTAAAATTTTCGTGTTTTGCTTCTTACTTGGATCTGCCTTTGGCAACAACCTCCCCTTTTTTTGCAGCATCCATATAGGAAAGAATGAAATGGAAAGGCAGAACTTGGTTTTAAGCAATTTTCATTGTGAACTTACTCGTACCCAGTCTAAAATGGGCATAAATGTCTGGAGAGGAACAGTGAATTTTGGAGGGGTAGCAGAGTCACCCTGGTTCCTGCTGGGAATCAGTGCTGAGAATTTCATCTCTCCAGTCCCTTGCTGATGGTGATCACAGGATGTGGCATCAACATTTTTCGGGTGTTTCCTTGACTTTGGGTGCAGATTTGAGGTTGCTGAAACAACAGCTTATACAGTGGTTGATGTATTTAATACAAAACTCTAACTCAGAACAGTAGACACTCCTGGGAGTTCATTATGTTCAGTTCCAAACAGATAATCCTGATAGAAAAATGACCTCATAAAAATCCACATATCTTAATGTTGCAGTAAGCATATCCATGAAGGGTTGGACTTTCTCATTTTGGCCAGTAGCAAAAAACTAGCAAGTGGCGGTGAGAGTTACTCAGGGCTTATTCAGGTAGCTCCTCAGGAGGATTTGGTGTGTGTTCTGGTGTTGGTATCATCGCAGGTCAGACTGTCTCTGGTAAGGAGCTCAAACAGCATCAGCAGAGAGAAGCAGGTGCAGGATTTGGGGTATCTTACACAGGTGGATGAGTATTGCAGACAGGTTTTATGCCCCCACCCTGTAAGTATGGGAAAGCTTTTCATCTTTTCTTGTTGTTTTTCTTCAGCTGAAAATACTCGGTCTCAGCGAAATGGTTAAGTTCTGACTGAAAGGGTGCTCTTTCTAACTACATTTCTGCTGCTCTGACCTACAGTTCTGGTTTGGCATTATGCCCACACAAAAGAAATGGCTTTAATTCAACTATTCAGAAGTATTTCTGAAGGTTTACTGTTATTTGGATGTATTTAGTTTGCATAGTTTGAGCCGTATTGCCTTGAACCAGTAAACATTACAGTAGAGGGTAGAAATTTCTCGATCTTCGAGTGGGTTTGCAGTTTAGATGGAGAGAAAAAAAGCTGTGGTTTCTATAGCAATACTTCCCTTAACCTGGAAGAACATACTAATTCTATAGATAACTGTTTCTTCTTATATAATCCCTGTAATGTGCCATGAGCAAATGGTAACTGATGCTGTACAATGTTGTGATTACACCTTTAATTTCCTCCAGTTATTCCTCAAGAAAAAATAGGAAAGTAAGACACAGATACCGTCTCTGCCTGATTGTAGGTGAGCCCTGTTGAGCTCAGAAGCTCAGGATTCAGTGCAGCAGGAAGGGCTGGGATTCATTCTGACTCTGGGCAGATTGCTTTCTGCTTAGCAAGGCAGTAACACATACATTCCCATTTCCCTGCCTGTTTTCCTGCTTTGAAGCTTAAAGTTTACAGAATGCAGAGGCGACTGAAATTTAAATTGCTCTTCTGGTTTCCTTCTGGAACTACTTGTCACTTCCCCTGTTACTTTTAATAACAGAATGATAAGATTTTTTGACACGTACTGTACGTCTTTCCTTCAAGGCAGCTGCAGTCCTGCTTGTGCAAACTGCCAGGCTGGCAGGAGGAAAGTGGCATCCAGAGAGCATTGCAGGGAAAAGGGTTTATTTTATTATTTTTTTTTTTGGCCTCTGCTAGAAGCTCAAAATTCCATGAAGATACATAGATGTTATTTTCGCTCCCTGCCCCTCCCACCCACCAATAAATTAACTTTATTTTAAGGATTTTCACTTGAATGAAAGAAAAGCTTTGTTTCATGCTCTAGGTTCCCTAAAAGTTTTAAGTGTTTATCTCTTTGAGGCTTTGAGTTGTAAAGATAACACTAAGGAATTTATAATAATAAAATGTAGGAGTGACTCTAAAAGTGTTCCCAAATATAAGCTGCAATCAAGCACTGGAGCTTAATTACACAACAAATACTGTCTGGAGCATCAAACCCAGCAATGACTGGAGGAAGAATTGTTCTGCAAACTTAGCTAAAATTGGGCTAAGAAAGATGAGTTAAGGAACAAAGCCCCAAACAAACAAAGAACCCAACCCAAAAACCCCTTGAGTTCCTGTGAATTGTTTCAGTCTTGTAAATAACAGAGCTCTTCTGTGTGAGAAGAGTGTGTTATCGGTGTTTTCATTTTGAGGCTCGCGCATTCTTTCTGTCATGGCCTGATGCTTTCCCTGACCTGCATTTCCTTTTTCTCCTCCTGAGGTACCACTTCAGTCTCCTCAGCAAATTTTGTTTTCTGCATATTTCACCATTACAGTGATGCAGATCCAAATGGGAAGTGGTTTGGGTTTAGTTCTTGCTCTTAGGCTTTTGTACAAATAAATCGTTACTTTGCATATTTGCTGTTTCATTTCTGACTGCATTTGTTTTCACAGCCTGAGGAAGAGCTTGATCCTGAGGAGAGGGACAACTTCCTCCAACAGCTTTACAAGTTTATGGAAGACAGAGGTAACACTGCATTTTCTTTCTTTCCTTATCTGTGGTCCACTTTTTTTAATGACACAGCACTCAAAGGAAACTCAAATCCTCCCCGAGGTGTTTTGGTTTTGTTTTGCTTTCACAAAGCCTTTTTTATGTCAACAATCCCTGTTAAAGAAACCCTTGGTTGATTCCTTGTTGTGACAGCCAGGCTGGGAGCTCTGCTGCTGGTAAATCTCAGGCTGGAACCTGAGAGTCTTCATGGATGGTGAAATCCAACCAGCAGAGAGTGGGAGATGGCTGTCATAGGTCTCCTTGCAGAGCTGTCCTGATCATGCACAGATGTTTCAGTGGTACCTGAATAGACAACTGGAAAGATTCTACTTTATTCTGTAGCTAGAACAAGAAAATAATGTTATTTTAAATGTCAGTCTTTGCAGAATTAAGCAAGATTTAATAGATTAGAATAGTTGAAGTCTTGGCATAAGGCAGATACCAGAGGTGCATGTGCTGTGTGTAGAGAGCAGGATGTACCTGCTGACTTGAGAAAGCTGCTGTTGCATAAGACATTTGCATGTGCAGTTGTAATGAGACTGACACTGAAATGGAAGGTTTTCTGTTCTTTAGCTGCTCTCGTGCCTCCTCCCCACCTTCTTTTTTTAAAAAATATATTCTAACCTGAAAAGTTTTGTGGTTTAGACTGTATTTCTTTTATTCATTTTACTCATGAAATCGCCATTTCAATTCAAATCCTGTATGTGTTTATCCTGCAGTAGCCTTAGTGGAGGTCAATTACAAATGCAGCTACTGCCATTTTACTCTTTTTCTTCATTTTTCTGTGACAAAAGTGACCTGAATATGATATTTCCATAGCAGCATATAGTGCAGCAACCGTTGGAGTATTTGAATTTGAAATAACCAGAGCTAAGAGTAAAACACAAAGTGCTTGTAGTATCTGAATATTTCTCCCTTTCTTTTTGGGGGCGGCGCGTTTAAAGTTAATGGGGAAATCAAGTTGCCTTTGTAAAAGAAGGGCTGCATCCCTTCTAATGAAGTGTGTTCTGGACCACAGAATCCTAAAAGAACAGTTCCCAGTCTGTTCGGTATTTCCAGTTCTTATCACAGGTTTAGTAATTGGTTTTGTGTAACAGCACAGAGTTCTGGATTTCATCCAATATAATTTTGAGGCCTCCTGTATACAACCAGTGTTTCTGGAGAATAACCTGCCTTAGGGGAATAAAAGGCTAAGTTGGGGTGGGGAAAAAACCCTCCCTCTGCTTCTGGGTTAATTCACAGTTTTCTTCTCAGGTAGACTGACTCTTCCCCCTTTTCTGTTTTCCTCTTCCCTCAGTCCCTTTTCTTAAACCCTCTTAGGCTACAAACCAGGTAGGGGTTGTGTCAGGGCCTTGTGAAGGCAAAAGAGGAAAGCATTTGTAAACTGCATTTGAAGACTCAGTCCAGGAAATACTCTTAAAGCCATATGTGGACTGGACTTTTTCAGGTCTGGGACTTTCCCCCTGACTGTTTCCTTTTCTTTTTTTTTTTTCTCCTTCTATGTCCTTACAGCAAGATTTCTGTTCCCACAACATTTGTTCTACATTCTGTCCTCTCAGTATGAGTGTTTTGATTCATGTAATCATGACAGTATTCCCAAAGTTCTGTAAAATTATTTTAATGATTCCAAATATAATTGCATGAAGATGAAGGCAGATAAGTAGCAGCAGGGGAGAGGTTGGATATTTTTTGTTGCTGGGAGGACTGTTGTCTATGTATACAGCCACTTGCCCTAAGTCACTTTTGGTTTCTCCTTTTATAAATAATTACTGTTCTTTATGTCATTGCCACTCATCTGATTTGAGTTCTTTCTTTTCCCTGGAACCGTCCCAATATTCACATCCAGTTGGGGCTTTGTTCTTTTTCACATTCTGACAATTTGCCTGTGTCTCCTTCTGATCCAGCATTTCTGCTTCTTCCTCATTCCTTTCAGCCCACAGTGTTTTGAGTTAATCTCTCACACGTTGCTATATTCCAGTATTCCTCAGGTGTTCTGTGGCTGTCTCCCTACTCAGGAGAGGAGCAGTGGGATGCAGCCAGTTGGATGGGGGAGATGATAACTTGGGTGGATGATAAACCCCCCAGAGTTAAGTGGGGTGAAGCCTTAATTGCTGATTGGGAGCTACTGACTTGTGACATACCTTAAAGTATTAAACACAGATTTTAAAATGCAGAAGGATATTTGTAATCAGATTTGTGCTAAAGAGGTAATTTGCTATTCTTTGGGATAACTTCTTGTTTCTGGTTTATTTTATCCAGGTACTCCTATCAATAAACCACCTGTTCTGGGCTACAAGGACCTTAATCTCTTCAAACTTTTTAGGCTGGTTTATCAGCAGGGTGGGTGTGACAATGTAAGTGTTGGATGCTTCCTGAACTAAATATGTCCATTCATGGCTATAAATGGTTGTCCAGGGAAGCTGTGGCTGCCTCGTCCCTGGAGATGTTCAAGGCCAAGTTGGATGGGTCCTGAGCAACCTGGTTTAGTGGAAGGTGTCTCTGCCTGTGGCAGGGGGTTGGAATTTTGGCTGTTCTTTAAGGTGCCTTCCAACCCAAACTGTTCTGTGATTCTAAAAGGCCATAGCTTGTGACTGTGTTAGATATAATTTCTTAATGTTCTTGGTTAACAAAACCTGACAATTTCCTTTTTTCTTCTTTTTTCCCCCCCAAAGATTGAGAGTGGTGCTGTATGGAAGCAAATTTATATGGACCTTGGCATTCCTATTTTGAACTCAGCTGCTTCCTACAATGTAAAAACTGCTTATAGAAAGTAAGTTCTGATGTATAATGGTGAGAACATTTTCCCATGTTTTTAGTAGCATGTACAACATTTAAGCAATCTTTGATAATTCAGTAAAACAGCAGTTGACATTCTTGAGGTAGTAAACAGTTCTGAGCATTTTCCAGTGCTGAGGAGTGACATGGTGGAGGAAAAGAGGGAGTGCTCAGGGCTCCCTAAGTTCCTGTTGGTCCAATACATGAGAATTCTGCTCATATTCTTACCAAGAAACATTCACCTTCAGGATGTGATGGTGCTATTTCAGGGTACAACAAAGCAATTTGTAGAATAAGCTTTGGCAAATTCAGCTTTGCAGTTCATGGCAATTTCCAAGAACGGACTCTGTCCTTATTATGGAGATGCTTTGTGCAGTGAGGAGAATTTTATACCAGTTTCTTTAACTTCCTGAAAAATGTTGATTGAAAAAAGACATGTTTCATATTGCATCTTTAAATACAATCTTTGCAGGATTTGTAGAACAATGGCTTTAGGGCATAACTGTGTGCGTGTGACAGCATTAAGTAGTAAAATCATTACTTGTAATGAACAAATGCATAAATCTTTCTTCTGACCTTTGGTTTTCCGTTGTGTTTTAACTTTTGAAATGGAACCCTTTTAGGAGTGACATTTTTCAAGCTCACTTTCTAAATGAAAATTATTTTCATTATTTGTCCTGCTGGAAGTTTGACAAGAAACAATTGGGCTTTTTCAGTAAAAGGAAAGAATGAGGTTCTCTTGACTCAAACATAAGGAAATTTGGAAATAGGGATGGCTAATGACTCCACTCATGTTAATGTTGATGAAGGTGAAAATATTCAGACTATCTTCAATGAGATTTGAACTGGGCACATGTTTAAGGTCTGTATTTTACAAAGAAGAGTTTTTATCATAAAAAGAGTAATTGGTGACTGTGTACCAGGTTGCTGTTACAGTGGAAATAACAATAATTATGTTTGGACACATGATAATGTGTTGTAACTTGCATATTTATTCTTTTGAGGAATAAGCTCATTCATCTCCCTCTCACCTGTAGCTGGATCAGAGTGTGCACAGGCAGTTTCCAGAGAACAAGCTTGTGCATGGCTTTACTATCAGAAATTCTTAACTGGATGGGGATGAAGTTAAATATGTGGGAAGCACCTGTGTGTATTCCTTCTCACCATTTGACTTCTGTGCAAAATTGTTTCTTTTCAGTCTTCTCTGTTTTTATTTGGGTCGGTTTGGTTGTTGGTTTTTTTTTTTCCTTTCCTGAATTTAGTGAGCAGGAAAATGGTTTTTATGCACTTGAATAAATAGAAAATAAACCTTGAAATACAAATGGGGCCTCCCTTGTGTCTCTAGGTATCTGTATGGTTTTGAGGAGTACTGTCGCTCTGCAAACATTCAGTTCAGGACCATCCACCACAATGAACCCAAAGTGGTAGAAAACACACAGAAACACGTGGAACCAATGGAGGAAAGTGTGAAAGAGGAACAAAAAATGCCCCCAACAGAAGTTAAAAAAGAAGCAGAAGAAAATTATTCCAGCAGCGAAAGTGAAAAAGAAGAAGTAGAACTAAGATCCCCAAGGGTGAGTGGCTTGCACTGATTTCTGTTCAGTCCTTAACAAAACCCCTTTGTATAGGGAGCAGTTTCCATAATAGGTTTCCCCTGTGGAGTGATTGGATGTTGGAATTGGTGTTCTTGTGAGTGTTAATTGTTAATTATGTTCTGCCTGCAAAGAGATTTGGGTTTGATTGTTTCTTCATATTCCACACTATCCATGGGAGTTGCTCAGGCTGTGTTGGGTATCAGATGTGTTTTGATTCAGGGCTGGGTTGGGATCTCCTGAGAGCTGTGGATCATTAGAACAGCAAAATGCAGCAGGACAGTCTTGCTTGTGGGGGAGGATTTCCAAAGGCACAGGGAACCTGCAGCTCTCTGGCAAGAAGCAGGAATATCAGAGACCTGCTATGGCTTTAAGATTCAAAGGAAGGCCTGTTTCTCTGGGTTAGTTTTTATCACAGTCTCGCATCTTCTAATAAGAGAAACGCTCCAATTTTACAATATATGGACAAAAGTAGAGGGAGGAACACTTAAGATTAGTCTTAATTTGTACTTAAATTCTGTAGAGGTAAGGGTTTTATTAGTAGCTACATAAATATGACCAGTGGCCCATAGGTGGAGGATACTGAACACCAAGGAGAACGCAAGCAATACTTTGGAGGTAGTGGAATATGACTGCAGCGTTCATGTTAATTCTCTTAAAAGGACATTTTGTGTTCCTTAGACTATGACTGCTGAAGGATTGTTACTTTTTAATTGTTCAAGTTGTAAGTGTTCTGCTCAACTAAAATGTAATTCTGTGAAAGTACTTCTTGCAAACTAGCTTTTCAAGCAAATACTGGCCTTTTAAATTAATACATGAAAAGATGCAGTGTGAACACAGGTTGAAATGTCTGCCCAACTGCAGGTGGCTTTTCCAGGCTGTCTCTGCCTCACTGAACTTCCTGATATGGCATTAGCTTTGGGTTTAGATTGTTCATTTATTTTTTTCTTTTTTTTGGGGGGGAGGGTGTTGAGAAAACTGGTAAGATAATGAAGAAATGGTAAAAGCTTTTGGACTTTGTATTTGGTTTTATGTTTTATTACTTTATTAATCCAGTCACGAGCTATCTATTTATGAATTACTATTTTTCCAAAGTATTTACCATTATGCTGCTGTGAATTGTAATAATTGTGGTGCCTTTATTACTGTCATCTTCAGGATGGCTTTGAGATAATTAATCTTGCATTCATTATGTATTTTAAATGTTCTGATTGAAAAGCAATGATCCCACCAAGAGACTTTAAAAAATAAAATGATAAACCTGATCCCCAAGAATCAGTTGCATCAGACATGTTGGCCTTTTCTCTTGGTGCAACAAACCTTGCAGGTCCAAAAAATGTCATGAAGTCCTCCAGTGGATAATCACAAACTTGTCCTCTTCATTCCAAATTAAGCAGATAAAAAAACCCTTAAAGTTTTAGTCTTAGTATTTTAGAATCTTCTGCTTTTTTTATGTGTGTTCTCCAGCATTTCTTCTGTACAGGAGTTGTGTGTCTCACTTTTTCTGCTGAGATTTGGAGAGGTTGTAGAGAAAACAATTGCCAGGAGTCATTAAACTGGTGGTATTTCTGTTCCAGGGACGAAGGAGACTTGCCCGTGATGCAACCCCTGCTAAGAAAGATGGCGAAGAGGATAAAACACAAGACAAATTAAAAGACAGTAACAAAGAAAACAAAGATACAGAGGAAACACCTGAGAATGCAGACAAGAAAGAAAATGAAACTCCACTAGGGAGGAAAAGTACACCAAAGCAAAAAGAGAAAAAAATCAAAAAACAGGAGGATTCTGATAAAGAGTCGGATGAAGAGGACGAGAGGCAGAGGGAGAGGTAAACACCGACTTGTGTCACCTTCCCTTGAGTTTGTGTGTGCCATGATGGAGCTGTACTCCAAGGAGGGGGATACACACAGCTGGAGATCTTAGTGTCACGTGGAACTGGGGACCAAATTCACTCCACCAGGCAGGGAAGGGGAGAATCCATTTCAAGCTCTTAGAGCCTGCTGTACTTCAGGGAAGCATCATTTCTCGTAGATGCCAGGCACTGTTTTTCCCTGTCATTTTATTTGCCAAGGTTGTGTTGGTGTTTTATCACAGTAACGCTGCAGACCCCATGGCTGTGAGTGGGCGGGGGGGCAGTCTGGGGCCACTTGTCTGGCCAGTTGAAATAGAAATGGCAAGTCTTTCTTCTGTCCTTCAGTTGAAGTGTTTCCTGATAGCTGGTGAAGCACCAGGCTCCTTGTTTTTATTGGGTGTCAGATGACCAAGGCATCAAAGAGGTTTTTTTTAAGCAGTGTGGATGTTAATGGTCCTCTGACTTGTTTGCCGCAGTGAGATAGTTGATCTTTCACTGATGGCCAGCAAATATATTTCATTAACAGCAAACCCTAGTCTTTGTCAGTATTTTCTTTCTTGGTGACTTTTTTGCAGTTTAACTTTTATTTTATGCTAAATTCACCCTAAAATAGAGAATTATAGGTAGAAATAAGTTAGATTTTACTTCTTAAAAATACTAGCTATAGGTATAATAAGAGGTAGGTGGAGCTAGTAAGAGCTGTGTTGGTTGAACAGCTTGGATCAACTTTTTTCCAGTGTTTTACAGTGTTTGTATCCATCAGAGGATCACTGTGATGGCAATTCAAACTTATGTGCAGTTTGTAAAAAACTGTAACTCCTACGGTTAAGCAAACTGTGGAAGAAAGTGTCAAAATCAAGCCTACTTTAAAAACTGGATCTAGTTCTTGCTGTCTTATTGAGGAGCCAAACACTGAGTTAACTTAGTCGGCTATGTGTTTTCAAAATATTAATTTAAAAAATAACCTTTGGACTTTGAGGTATTTGTGCACCTAAAAAATTGTGTTTAAATTGTAACTTTGTGGATATTTTTGGTCCTTACCCCTAGTCTGGGCCAGCTTCAGAGGCAGTATAGGGTGCAGAAAAGGAAAACAACTTTTCTTGCAGCCTTTTTCTTTTGTAGTAGCTTGACTACACTCATTAAATGTTAAAATATGATTGTCACTAATTAGTGGGCATTTAAAATATATTTTACTGCAGGGAGGAACTGGAGAACAAAGGAGAATCTGAAGGTGAAGAGGATGAGGAGGACACAGAACCCTGCCTGACTGGAACCAAAGTGAAAGTAAAATATGGACGTGGAAAGACTCAAAAAATTTATGAAGCCAGTATTAAAAGCACAGAAATTGATGATGGAGAAGTTTTATATTTAGTGCATTACTACGGTTGGAATGTGAGGTGAGCAGAACAAATTGCCTCTCGTTTCTTCACTGAAAGGCTTATTTGTAAAAGAAATGTTTGTTTTTAAGAAAATAAAGTGCAAGATGATCAGTGACGTGGCTCCAAATAGAATTATCAGCATAACAGGCTCTGATTCTATTGCACTTTTCAATGTTAGGGATTTTGTTCGTGGTATTGTGTTGAAATGTCAGATTATACTTGCGTATGTCCAAGTTTCCATCCACCTTAGTAATCCTCACTCCTACAGAAGCATCCCTGAATTTTATTGTCAGCACTATCAGACTTTTTTATTTAAGAGTAATAATGGTGAAAACATCTACAATTAAAGGCCTTTTGGCAACAAAATATATTCTTGTGTTGAATGTTAACTGTGGTAGTAAAGAGCACAGAGGGGAGGAGAGGGCTAAGCAGCAAAGACCTGCAGAAAAAAAAGTCATCAAATGCAGCCAGTCTTTATATTCAACACTGTTGTAGAAATGGCTTATTTTGTGGTCAGTATTGAGAGCATTGTGATTACGTAGACAGAAATAGCACAAAATCGATAATTTTTAAAAATACACCACTCCAGTATTCAGTAACATGAGGTGTTTTCCAAATCCATGGATTACTAAGTAAACTGAGCAAATTTTTTTACATGGCAACATAAAGTGTGTGTGAGGGGATATTCCCCAAATACTTCCATGTGTCCCTTTTCCATATGTTAATACCTCAAGAGATCTTGAGGAGTGTTGGTGTATTTGTGCTTTTCAGAATCTCTAATCCAGTTTGTTGCTATAATTTTAAACCTTTACCTTTAAAAACAAAGTATATTTTACTGTTGGGGTGTTGTGTGGTGAAAACTGCCTTACGGATATGACGTGCAGTAACTGCCACACTTCTGAGCTGACTCAGCCCCCTGAATTCCAGTGCTTTGCTGCAAGAGACAGGGAAGTTTTTACCTTCATTCCTGCATTTCATAATTTTTTGATGGGCTAGAAATGTAATTCATCTTTCTAATGCCAGATACTGCTTGTGTTTGTAAACACATACTCTGGTATCATGGAATGGTGTGGCTTGGAAGGGACCTTAAAGTCCATCCAGTTCTGTTCCCCTGCCATGGGCAGGGACACCTCCCACCAGCCCAGGTTGCTCCAAGCCCCGTCCAACCTGGCCTTGGACACTCCCAGGGATGGGGCAGCCACAGCTTCTCTGGGCAACCTGTGCCAGGGCCTGCCCACCCTCACAGCCAGGAATTCCTCCCCAATATCCCATCTGAATCTATCCTCCTTCAGCTTAATTTCCTGTAACTCAATCTTTTAATCCTCATATTCAGACAACGTTTTTCTGTGCAGTGACACCAGCGTGTTATTCCCTTTTAGATATGATGAATGGGTGAAAGCTGATCGGATTATCTGGCCTGTGGACAAAGGAGGACCAAAGAGAAAACAGAAGAAAAAAACAAAAGTAATTATTTCAGTGAGTTTCTTGTAGTACAATACTTAATGACTAAAACAAAAGAAAATCAAAAGAAAAAGGTTATTCAGTCCAAAGTCTAGTTTTTTAATAGAGAAGAAAAGTTTTGATGATCAGGCGTGAAACAGTGACAAAAATTCATTATTTTTCCCTCTGTTTAGCAAAAAAAAAGTTATGCAGTCCATGGTCTAATTTTTTTCATAGAGCAGAAGGAGAGAAGTGTTGAAACTTTAATAAAAATCCGCTGTTTTCCCCTCAGAACAAAGAAGACAGTGAAAAGGACGAGAAGAAGGATGAGGAGAAACAAAAATCCAAGCGTGGGCGGCCCCCTCTGAAATCTACTCTTCCATCCAACACATCTTGCAGCTTATCCAAAACACCCAATAGTGAAGGTAAATCGGGAGCCAGAGGTGCATGGAACACCTTGTCCCGTTCCCCACCATTCCCACACGGAAGCGAAGGTACACGTGGTGCACTCGCGTTGTGGCGTGGAGGTGCACCCGAGCAGTGATGGCACTGCCCTGTCAGAGCCATGAGGTCCTGCTTAGCCAGGCAGTGCACCAGCACTCTGAGAAAACATATTTTTGGCAGAGATTTTACTCTATAAATGAATATAAATTAATTCTTCCGATTTTAATTTTAGCAACACCTCGCAGGCAGACGAGACGTAGCTCAGGAATGTTTGATTCTGATAGAGGATCAAACGGTGAGTGATCTCAGTCCTGTGTGTACTTTGGAGGTTTTTTTCAGTACCTTTCTCAAAAGAGGTTTGATTTTTTTGGTTTGATTATTTTTTTTACCTTTTTTTTTTTTTTTGGGTTTTTTTGGTTTCTTTTTCCTTTCTCCCTGTGAATTTTATTGAGGAAGTGGTTGGGCTGACACTGCTGAGAAGCGCACAGTTTAGTCACAGGAGAGCTGTGGCATGAAAATGACTGTACAAATCATTTCATATTCTTCAGCCAGAGCCTTTCAGTCCTGATACTGAACGGGCCAAATCCAGTGCTGTAATGATAGTCTGTGTTGTGGTAATTAAGTCCTCAACCTCACTACTACATCATCCAACAGAGCTGTTAATTATACACAAATGGCAACAACATTTTTGATGTTTCTGAGCCTCTCTGAGCAAGAACTGAAGTGAAATCACTGCCTCCTTTTAGTACAGGTCCCTGAATAACCTTCTGGTAATGTACCCATGTTTGCTCTGTGTGTGGTGCATCATTTGTACAGAAGTTTAGCAACTAAATGTCTATGTTAGAAGGGTTTTATTTTTTATTCTGGTTTTTTTTGGTTTTTTTTTCTCTTTGGGGTTGCATGGAGGGAAGGAGTGGTTTTTGGTTTTGTAATCTCAGGTGGGAGAGGCAACATCCACAGGTAAATACCAGATAGTGGGAATCTAAAAACTGGTTTTGCTACTATAAACTGTAATTTATATGTATTGGCTTATCTGGGAAATAGTAGTAGAAAAATCGTAGACATGAACTAAATCATATAACTAAAATCATCATCCAGATGCTCCTTGAACTCTGACAGTACCACTGCTATTGCAGTTTCATAGAAATTTTATGTGAAAATAAGAAGTGCAGCAAGTGTGTTGAATAATGCAGGATTTTTCAAGTTTGAAATCATTATTGAAAACCAATGTTAACACCATATATTACTGAAGAGAGAGGGGTTTATGTGGTTCAAATAAGAAATTGTGTTGTAATTAATTATTTAGGGTGCTGTTTGCTTCTTTTTGAAATTTTTTTAGACTCTGGCACATCTGACAGTGAAGCAGATGAGTCATCTGAAAAGACTTTGAATGAAGAATTTTCTCCAGAAACTTCAGAACTGGAAAAAGGCGAAAAACTCCGTGATGAGAAGCTGGATGAAGAAAACCCAAAGATTCCTCATGCTTTGAAAGAAAATGACAGGACTCCAGTACAGCCACTAGAAGCACTGAAACTGGAAGTTGAGGAAAGTGAGCAAATTGTTCAAATTTTTGGAAATAAAACAGATCAAATCGAAGAAATCAAAAGAGAGGCTGAAAAATCACCCAAGGGAAAAGGAAGAAGGAGCAAGACAAAAGATCCCTCTCTAGAGAATGCAAAGATTGCACCAGGAAGCCAAGAAGAGGCAGCAAATGAATCTCTTACAGAACCTGAAAGGTTAGATGGGTCTTCTTTGGACTGTAAAGAAAGTTCCAGCACTACTGAAAGTGAAACAGAACCTTCTACAAAAGATAAGAAGCTTTTGAAAAGGAAAACTTTGGAACAGGCATCACCTGAGAAGAGAAATCGGCGAGAGAGTGAGATGGAAGTGCCAAATATTGTGTCTGAAGAGAGGACCAATGAATGTACTGGAGCAGAGGAATGTAGAGGAATGAATGCTGAGGAATCCCTCAGAACTGGAAACGAGGAGATGCCATCCCTGGTGGCGGAATCGGCTCCACACGGTCAGGAACTGAGGAATGACAACTTCCAACGTCCCGCTGAAGCCAATGAGAGCGTTCCCTTAAAAGACGAGGACGACACAATGCCTCAGATTGGTCCTGAAACTCTGCTGTGCCATGAGGTAGACCTGGATGATTTGGATGAGAAGGAGAAGAGCAGCAGTGAAGAGACAACACCAGAAAAGCCAGACCCCAGTGCTCCAAACTCCCACCCCTCTGCCTTACCCCCCGCCGTGCCCTCGGGGTTCCCGGTGGCCTCCCCGCTGGCCCTCAGCCAGGACGAGTCACGCAGCGTCAGGAGTGAGAGCGACGCGACCATCGAGGTGGACAGCGTGGCTGAGGAGTCGCAGGAGGGGCTCTGCGAGAGCGAGTCTGTCAATGGGTTTGAAGCAAGTACTACATCAAGCAATTGCAGTATTGCTGTGCAGGAGAGAGAGGCTGGGGAGAAAGGTGAGCATTTCCTGGGAAGTCTCTCCCTGCTGTAATAATTTCCAGAGCTGTCTTAAGTCTGGTGTCACTTTACTAAAAGTTGCTGGTTTGTTTTATCTCCTGGTTATAGAATTACAGAAGGGTTTGGGTGGGAAGGGATCTTGAAGACCATCCCATTCCAACCCCCTGCCAGGGGCAGGGACATCTTCCACCAGACCAGGTTGCTCCTAGCCCCATCAAACCTGGCCTTGGACACATCTGGGGGTGGAGGATCTACAGCTTCTCTGGGCAACCTGTGCTAGGGCCTCACCACCCTCCCAGCCAAGAATGTCTTCCCAGTATCTCATCTAACCCTGTCCTCTGTCAGTGGGAAGCCAAATCCCCTTGTCCTGTCACACCAGGCCCTTGTGCAAAGTCGTTCTCCCACTCTCGTGGCGCCCCTTTAGGCACTGGAAGGGACTGTGCATTCTCCCCAGAGCTTTCTGTTCTCCAGGCTGAATGCCCCCAACTCTCTCAGCCCAGCTGGTTTTAAATTTTTCTTTGTTGCTTATAAAAAAGAGCTTGTTAGAAGCAGAAATATTTGAAGTGTCTTGTGTTTTGTTTTTGTTTTTTTTTCCCTCCCCATGTAGGTCAAAAAAGACCCAGTGACAGCAACAGCGGAACACTGGCAAAAAAACAAAAGCGAACTCCAAAGCGAACCAGTGCTGTAGCCAAAAATGAAAAGAATGGAACAGGTACATTCCTGGGGAGGGGGGAGCAGGGAGGAGGTTCTCCTGTCCTGTAAACATGGATGAGAGCCCACTGTTCTCACTGTTACCCACTGTTTGCAGTGGATGGGACTTCCCTGTCAGGGTTTTTCATTTTTATTCATCATAATTATTGGTGGTTAACTGGAGGGAACTTCTGAGCTCTGTGGTGTGTTACTGGGTGATGTCTTGGCCATTTTATGTGTGTTACTTAGGAAGAACTTTCTAATAATGGTGTATATTAGCAGTTACCAAATACTTAACATTATACTGATTATTATATATTAAATGGATTATGAATTTGAGAGAAGGCACCTTTAAAGACTTAGAGTAGATATTTCTTATGGGAAAAGAATTGCTGTTTATGAAGTACAGGAAAATGTTTGATACTAAGGAATAGCTTTTCAGCCAAAGGAATATTGTGCGGTTTTTCTTTCAAGTATGACTGTTTTCTAACTTTTTATTGAAATCTAGATTTTTATGTTTCTGTAGATCATTTTTCATAGATTCACAGAATGGTTTGGGCTAGAAGGGACCTTAAAGGCCATCCAGTCCCACCCACTCCCTTCCATGGGCAGGGACACCTTCCACTGTCCCACGTTGCTCCAAGCCCTGTCCAACCTGGCCTTGAACACTTCCAGGGATGGGGCAGCCACAGCTTCTCTGGGCAACCCGTGCCAGGGCCTGCCCACCCTCGAAGGGTAGAATTTCTTCCTCATGTCTAATCTAACTCTTCCCTCCTTCAGTGTAAGGTCATTCCCCCTTGTCCTGTTGTGGAATTTTTGGTGATCATTGTATGAGTGAGTCAGTGTTTTTAGCCCCCATGGCAGCATTGTTGTATTTTTAAATATCAAAATAAAATACTAATTTTCTGACATACAGTATTCAGACATATTTAACATGCCTGTGGAAAACCTGGTAATTATTGTGAGAATCTAAAATATTTGAATATGTCATCTTAAACTTTTCTCTTCCATGTTAAACTTTGATGCTTTTAGTCTTGTTTCAGAACTGTTCCTTTAGTCTGGTCACTATATACAATCCCTTGCTACCTACCTATAGTTATGCAGGTTTAATCTTTCAGGCAGGGGTTCTAGTGTCTGTATTCACTTTTATATTAGAAAGTCAAAATAGGTGATCTATGGTAGTTAATCAGTGCTCTAATATTCTAATTTTGATAAGTTTATTTACTCTTTCTTTAAAGACATTTGACTATAACTTTTTAACTAGTCCCAGTCAGCCCTTGAATCCTCCTGCATCAACAGTTAATACACATGACAGTTCAGTGCCTGTTGTGTCTGCCGAGGTTAGACGTGAAATCTGGGATGGTTTTTCCTTGGGTGCATTCTGGGATCTTCTGAGCAAGAAGCGGCATTTTTTTCTAACTATATCCACGATTTTTAAAATGTCAGGGTTTTTTCTAAGTGCAAATGAAATTCTTCTCATTGCAGGACAAAGCAGTGACAGTGAAGACCTTCCTGTGCTGGACAGCTCAAGTAAATGTACTCCTGTAAAACACATCAACGCAGCCAAACCACAGAAGGTGTCTCGGTCGCCTGCCAGAGTGATTTCCCCTCACATCAAAGATGGGGAGAAGGATAAACACAGGGAGAAGCACCACCATCAGAATGCTTCACCCAGAGTGTACAAGTGGAGTTTCCAGCTCAGTAAGAATTCTTTAACTGATTTGATTAGGGGGGATTTAGGAGGAAATTTGTTCTGAAATACAAACGTGCAAGTTTTGGGATTCTAAATCAGGGTTCGACCTTTAGTGGCATAGTTATGAAAGTGTGTTGCCTTTCATGCTGTGTCCAAAATACTCCTAAGATTTGTTTAAAATGGCCTAGGTAAAGCTATTTTTTCTTCCTGCTTTAGATGAACTGGACAATATGAGCAGCACTGAAAGGATCTCCTTCTTACAAGAAAAACTGCAGGAGATCCGGAAATACTACATGTCCTTGAAGTCAGAAGTAGCAACCATAGACAGGAGAAGGAAACGATTGAAAAAGAAAGACAGAGAAGGTAACTTGGAGATTTGCTTTGTGTTTCCCATGAGAAGTTAATTTGTTTGAGAATGCATAGCTCAGTACAACTAGAGTTTAATTGATATTTCTGAGAAAAGTTACCTTATTACCTCTGTATACATGTCTAGAAAGAATGTTTGTGGCTTTTGAACCCTACAGAAATATTTGCTGACTGTTTTATAACTGTGTATTAGGTAGGAGCTTGGACTCCCCAGTGCAAGCTTGCTCTGAGTTTTCAAGCTCACCTGAGTTGTCTTTTCAGTATAGATGGGTATGGTTAGTCCAGTTTCTCTGAATACAGCAGTGAAAGCAGGCGACAAAAACACCCTGATTTCTGTGCCTGTGCTACTTTTTTGAGGTCTTAAACAACACAGTAACGAAGGAAACCTTCAGTGTGACCTGTGCTTTGATAACCTCATGCTGATCTGATGTTGTTGTGTGTTCAGTGTCGCACACAGGAGCATCCATGTCATCTGCCTCCTCGGACACTGGAATGAGTCCATCGTCGTCCTCTCCTCCCCAGAATGTGCTCGCTGTCGAATGCAGGTGATACACATTTCTCTGCCTTGCCAGCAACTTGCTGCCATGGACATAAATCCTGAAATTCAGCCACAGAAAGCACTCAACTGGTTTGACATTGCCAAGTATATTCCGTACACACTTCCACTGCTGGACTGTACCTGTTCTCCCCTCCTCTCCCCTTCTTTTGTTTAATTTACTGTTCAGAGAACTTAAGCTCATTGGTAACTGAAGGTTTGTAGGCACAATGTGACATCCTTGTCATTGTGTTTGTTTTTGTTTCTTGTTCGTTTGTTTGTTTTTTTTTCTTAACGCAGAGAAAGGGCACTTATCAAATTTGAAAAGTTATGTCCAGTGAAGCATTCAGGTGTTCTAGGGTGATCTTATAAAAAGCAAGTGCACCAAGCAGACATCAGAGTATTGCCCAAAAGAACTGAGTAGCTGCTGCACTTTCACCGAGCTGTAGGTAACTCTTGGTGAGTAGTTCCTCTTTGTGGAAGCACTTGCTATACAGAACTGCCAAAGTATGTGTTCAGCAATGTGCCCAGTTCTAAAGGTGTAAATGGGACAAAATAAATTGTGAAAGGAAGTGTAGTTGACTGAAAACTACAGTTGTAATAAGTCTTCCACTTTTTATAGGATTTTTGAGCACACAATTATGCAAATATTTTAATGTTTATTAATGTTTACAGTGGAATTGTGAATAGGTTTTCAGTGGACTATCTTATCCCTTGACAAAAATATTTTGTCTTTTTTCTATGTAATTTCAGAGTTTTTATTTTGTTACAAAAAGACGAAAAATGAAATATATAACAACAATGAAGTTATTTAACAAGATTTCTAAAGCTGAAATTTTTTGTGTAAAATAAGGTATCTTGCAACTTGTTAAATATATTTATTCAGACATTGGATGTTGTATTTTTATGTATTTTTTAAAATATTAATAAAATTGGAAAAAAAAAATTCTAGGTTAGTTCACTCTTTGGATAAAACATCCTTCTCAGTTCTGGCTCTTCAGGAGGAGTTATCCAGTAGCCATTCCTGTACTTCCAGCGGGTCTGTCTACGTGTCCTCCCCCCCACAGATCCATCAGTGGGCAATCTGGGTTAAACTAAACTTGATTTGGAAACTTTGGCAGTCCTAGTACTTACCTTGTTTGGAGGAACAACATTTATTGGGTTGCCCTTAAGATCCTTTGTCACAAGTTCTTCTGTTTGCTGTACTGCCGAATAAATTTATATCTCCCAAAGTTGAGATGCAACAATAAAGTAAAAGGAACTGTGTGTGCTCTGTCTGTGGATTGTCCCACGGGCAGATGCAGTTTGTAAATAACTCTTCCAAACCCATGTATTTAAAACAGTTTGCATATACATTATGTATAAAAGTGATTTTTTTAATCAATTTTTTTATTCATGTTTGTACATTGAAAGGGGGTCTTAGCCCCTTTTTCTGTGTTTAATATGCTGTAGAGTAATACCATAGATGCTCTAGACTGTATATCGGGATATTCTGGTTCACACGGCAGAAGGTCAGAAGGAAACACTAGTGATGGCGTAGCATTACTAAAATTGATGTTTCTTGAAATTTCATTTTGCAACATTTGTCAACTTGTGATTCCAATTCCTTCCATTTTCGCAGAAAATTAAAGAAAAAGTACCCTTGTAAATGCACTTTTTCTGTCTTTTCTTAAGCAAAGCAGAGCTATTTCAATGTAAGATAAATATGGAGCTCACTAGACAGCGCTAATAAAGGCCATGTTTTAAACATAGGCTTTATATTCTATTTTGTTTAAGGGATTGTTCTTCTAAATGCCTGGACTTAACCCAAATAGGAAAATTAATCTCCATAAATTACTGTAAAGACTTTTTTCAGAGCTAACTTTTACTGTTAATCTTACAATAGCTATGAATAAAAAGCAATACTCATTTAAAAGGAACCAACATGGGTCACATGTTTAATATTTGCAGAAGGAAGTTAAAAATTCCTTGCAATAACAGCATTAATTATATCTTGTGCAGATATCTAACCTGTCTACACACTGTGTGAGATCTCAGACAGGCACATGCACACACTCAGCACAGAGGACGGAGGAGCTCTGACCTGTCTCAGCGTGTATTCTCAGCTGACTGCTGCTCCCTGTCTCTTAGGAATGTTTAAAACACTGCCTGGAAGACTGAAGGTATGATTCCAGGGAACATAGAGACCCATCCTGACGGGTGGTTGCTCCTTGATGTAGAGAACTTGCTTCCTTACCCCTCTTCCCACCTTGCACTGGTGCTCACTGAGACACCCCCACCCCCAAAAACAACTGGCATTGCTGTCCTGGCACAACACAAAACCTGCAGGAAAAGGTGGCCTGGCAATGCCTCCAGCATGTCCCTGAGTCCCTGGTTTTATCTTCCTGGGAAGGAGCCAGAATATCATTTAGCCAGTTTATTCAGTAGATGTTTACAGTAATTCCCTGTGATGTTTGAAAGTACCACAGGGAAAAGATTAGCTGGGTATCATTGGGATATCCTGGATTAAAGGTGAAATCAAGAAACCCTAATAAGATATTTCTAACTTTACTATAATCCCTTTATTGATACTTTGTTTACATAAAAAAAATTTCAAAGTGTCTTCCATTGCCTTGAATGAAAGCTTATGTTGTTGAAGACACAGAAAATTATGATTATACAGAATTGGTATTCTTTTAAATAAGAGATTAGGTATTATGTTTGCAAGAGCAAGCAAAATAAAGTATCCTTTTGGCAGTCTTTGTGCTGTTGTCCTGCCTCCTGATCTCCTACAGGTTTTCCTCAAAACGATACTTGTTATTTCAAGCTTTCTTAGGAGACTAAAATGAAATTATGGTGTCAAATACTGTTTAAACTGTTAAAAAGAACAGGGCTGAAAGAAAATTGGACTCTTCTTGCAACTGATACAAAGAACTGGCAGATTTCTGGCAGATTCATTATTTTTGTATGAGCATGTATCTGGAAGTTGGAAAAAGCTTTGCATGCAAGGACATAAGGTAAGAAAAGATTACTTTTCCTACTTGTTTTAGTTCTTACTTTCTTCCCAGAAGGTGTATCAGCTCCATGTTGTACGTGGTGGGGTTTTTATTTTCTAATGTCCAAGTTTAGCAACACCCAGTTAAAATCTCTGCTTGTTTTTGGCTCCTCCATCAAATTTCTTGTGTCTGAGAAACTTTCTGTTGCTTAATCTGAACAGCCCAGGCAGAAGAAGCAGAGATGCCAGAACAGTAATAACAAGCCATTATTTTGACAGAGGTTAAGCAGATTTTCAATAATTACCAGTAAAAGAAAACCGTAACAAGGGCAAAGAAATGTGCGTCTTCATGGAGCAAAATGCATCCAACCTTCGTGGGGAGCAGCGAAAATCTTTAATTTGAAGGACAGCAGCAGAAAAGGTGATTAAATCACTTTTTGTGGTAATGTGCATGCTTCAATCTAATTTTTTTAAAGGTGCAGTATTAGAATATACAGAATTTTTTTTAATGGATGCATATTCTTATTGTATGTCAAGGCTGCCCTGTAGTAAAAGGCTACCAAAATTACTTTGATGTGGAGCTGGAAGGAGAATCTGAATCTTGGAATTGTCAACTCCTGTGCCTCAGTCAAACTACCCAGTGCTGAGAAAGCCACCTCTCTCCAGACAGATTTGTCAACCAGGTGGAGTTTCACATTAAAAAAATGAATATTCTCATAACATGTTCTATTCTTGGATAGTTGATGCAGCCAAATGGATTTTCTGGGTAGCATTTAGTGGAATTCTTTTACAGCAGTAAGACTCAGAAATGCTGTTGTCTTCTTTTTAAGAAAAGAGCATGTTTGGTTTGATGGCTTGAAACAAATCTGACATGAGCTGAAAGCCAGATTTAGCAGCAGAGACAAAAGATGAATGTGTTAGCTAAAGTTTATTGAGCTGTTAACTTCACTGTGCCCCTGCCTTGGCAGAAATTACGCACGAAAATCTTGGTTATTTTTACTTCCCTGTACTTGGGATTTTATTATTTGCAGGATAAAGGCCACCTCTGGAGATGTAAGGAACATCATAAAGCAGTGGAACCAAAAGATGTTGCCAGAGACTGACTCACTGTAATTCCAGGTCTTAGGAAAAAGACATTTGTAATTAGCTCACACTATTATGCTATTGCTCTGAAATTTTGAGAAAATCTGTCATTCTCCCATATTATCTAACACCAAATAGGATGTTTTTTTAAGAGGTCTCTGTGAGAGTTTAAAATTATGTCTATTAGTTACCACTAAGTATCTGGGATTTAATGAGATTTTATTGTTTATTTGTTTGGAAATCTGTGAGTTCCCCAAATTGGACAAGCATTTATTAGTCCCATCTGTTGCTTTGGAGGAACATGTAAATTCAGTTTTTTGTGTTACAGTGTTACTGGTCTGAAGATGATGTGCTGGATTTAATGCAAAGATCTTTAATTTGAAGGGCAGCAGCAGAAAAGCTGATTAAATCAATTCTTCATTGTTTGTGGTGTTGTGCACACTTGAATCTTATATTTTTATTGAAGTTGTGGTATTAGAATAGACAAATCTTAAAAATGGCTGGATATTCTTATTTGAGTGGTGGGTTTTGTGATCAACCACAGCCCAGTGACAACTGATCATTTAAGGAAGACTGAAAAGATAAGGCAATGCTCGTTGTGAAAGCAGACTTCTGTCAGAACAGGGCTTTTCTGGTGACTTTGTTTTGGATTATCTTTGCTACTCCTGTTGCTCTTCTTGCTCATTCCCATTCCACAGGAGCCCCACTTTGTTTCAGAGCAGGGCTGTGCTGGTTGGTTCTGCTCAACTCCCTGCTGTTACAGCAGTTAATACCCCTGTGCTCTTGCTTATCCTGTACCAGTAACTTTCACACATGAAAAAGTGTCTTTGTGCGATGACACTTGGCTTTAACTCCCCAGCACAGCTCCCCCTGTGCAGTAACCACAGCAGCTTTGCAGCTCTCACTGACTGTATGTCAGTGCTTCCAGCAAAGAAACTCTGCACTGGACCTCTGTTACAGCTCTGAAAACATGGAGGTTGTTCCTCAGTCCTGAGCCTGTTGGTGAGGGACACAGGGCTGGGGTTTTGGTGAGGTCTCTTCTCTGCTCCTCAGAGGAACCAGGCTATGTTTCCATTCCAGGCTGTGTCTTCAGCTGTTTCTAAACTGCTCCTCCTCTAATCCCTCATCTGGGTACAGCTTGACCTAATTTGCCAAGGTCCTGCCAGCTATGCCAGTTTCATAAGGAGGGGTAAGATGTGGAATTTGTGGTAAATACTTTGCTGTATTGCACAAGAGTGGTTTTTCTTTCTTCAGCAAGGCGCTTGTTCATGTTTATGTGCAGCTCAAAACCATCTCTCTTGATGCTCTTTCACATTCTGAAATTACTTCCCTTGTGAATGGGGAAAGTGTAAAGCTATTTAAAAAGGGGGAAAAAATAGAAGATGAAAAAACCCCAAACCCTTGATTCCTTGTGCTTATGCTTTGCATGCCAGCCTGCAAGGGACCCCTGTGTGCCATCCCAGTGGAGGGAGGGGCTGAGGTGGGCAGGAGATCCCTCCTCTGGTAGGGAAGTGTTTTGGAAGTGGAACTAGTAAGGAGTAAAATTTTATGTTGGTCTGTGCAGGTATTTGGATGTGTTTCACTCAGAATGTGAGAGCAACCCCACTTAATCCTGTGGGAATAATTATAGGAATGTCATTCACAGGCAGTGCAGGAGGAGGCTGATTTTTGTGACTGTGCTTTGGTTGCTGCTGCAGCTCTCCTTGTTTCCTGCTTTTCCTGTGGAGAATCCTGAACAATTAGCAAGAGAGTGATTTCTCTTCGGTTCAGAGGCACTTCGCAGCATCCCTGTGCCGGGTAACACATCTCTGTGTCTCTGACCAATCACTTGGTGTTACATGCAGGCTGGAGCTGGTTTCACATGGGAATATCCCAGTGCCCAGGGACAGCACTGCTCGTGGCATCCCCTGCAATGTCCTGCCTTCCTCAGAGCCTTGCTGGAGCTGGGGCTGGGCTGTGTGGGCAGGCAGTGAGATGTGTTGTTTCTCTTCCAAATCTACCTGTGTTTTCTTGCCTCTTGTCTCTGGAGGATCACAGGATGGTTTGGGTTGGAAAGGACCTTAAAGGTCATGTTCCCTAGAGGGGAAGGGACAGTCCACGGGGTGGAAAGTGGATAGGATCCCCACAAAGGGCCTGGAAGATCCTCGCGGAAGACCATCCCTGGCTGTGAAGCCTTGAATCCCTCTTCCCTCAGCTCAGAGTTCTGGCAGATCCGTGGGGCAGCAGCACACACAGAAATGCACCGTGGGCTTGCGCAGAAGGAGAGGGGCAGAGGATCCAGCTCTGTCTCCCAGTAAGGGCAGGACCTGTAAAATGCAGAGATAGCCCTAGCTGGATTTCTCCTTTAATTATTTGAAATTGAGATAAGCTCCCCATGGTGTTACATAAACAAATGGTGGTGTGTCAAGTGCACTGCCTTAGATGTGTCCAGTGAGCCCAGCTCCCTCTGCAGTCCTCTCACCTTCCCTTGGAGAGCAGAGGGAAGGGAGTTACACAATAAAAAATCGTCACCGACCGTGGTCTGTTCAAGCACTGTGTAAGTGTAAACATTTATTTGAAGTCCAATTCAGAGTCTTTTGTATGTCTTTCAGTTACATCTGCTTCTATGTGTGAGAAATCCTGGGAAAAGATGTGACCATCATTTTACAGCCTGAAGCACTAAAGCTTGAATGTTGCATGCTCCCTGTGTGGTTACAGACAGAGCATGACATGAAAACTGCAAGGAGTATGAAGTTAAGGTAAAACATATTTTTTTAAAAATTCTAATATTAAGCAGAATTGTAACACTGTAGTTCTTATAATGCTCTCTGCTGGCAACTCAGAGTGCAGGTTTGTGCCACAAGCTCTAATTGCTTTTAAAGGTTCAGGGCCAGACTCATTCAAGGAATTTCAGAGCTGAGCTTAATGGAATTCCCAAGAGTTAACTAGATTCCTCAAATGCCATGTGCTGACTTGCTAACCTAGCTAAGAGAAACGCTGGAAAAAGAGCTGTTGCTAAGATCCAGTTCCCAGTCAGGTATGTCAGAGCCCAGGGGATGTGCCTGCTCACACTGCAGCCCAGCATGCTGGGGGTTTCACCCACACTCCTCACCAGAGGCTGCAGTCACTCCTTTTCCTGCCTCCCAACAGAGAGTTCAGTGGTTGAAGCCTCTCAGCAGGGGATTACATAAATGAGGGCTTTGCTTTTATCCTGGAGAGAATCCAAGGAGCCTCTATTATAATCTTCCAGCTGATTGATCTGATGGCTCTGCCGGCACCGCTGCTGTCCAGGGCATTCTGGAACACAGCTCTGGTTTGACCTTCCTGCTGCAATGGTTCTAGTTTCTGTGGGCTGACAGGGATTGTGTGTCTCCAGCCGTTGCGTTCAGACACCCTTTTGGGAAGGACCCATGTTCCTGTCGCTGCTGCAGTGAACAGCTCTGAATGAGTGTGTGTTTACCAGCTCAGTTTCATCCAGCCACTTTTTGGCAGGCTGCCCTCCCATTCCCTCCTCTCCTACCTCCACTCTGGCTCACTTTCTCCACAGTTTTCTCATCACTCCTTCCTCGGCAACAGCGGTTTTCATTCTTTGCTCCTCCTCCCTTTAGAACTGGTTCCATTCCTGCACTGTCTGCCTCAGCAGGTGATTCACCTCCTCTGACACACCTTACCCAAAATGCTCTTGCCTTTCCCTCAAGATCCAAGGACTAAGCTGTAATCCCACTTTTTTTCTGATTTTGGCTGTGCATTTCACTATGCCATGTAAACTTCAGGCTCTTCCAGAAGAGCATCCCTGGAATTTTTCCAGGCCAGGTTGGACAGGGCTTGGAGCAACTTGGTCTAATGGAAGGTGTCCCTGTCCATGGCAGGGGGTTGGAACGAGATGATCTTTAAGGTCCCTTTCAACCCAAACCATGCTGTGGAGAGGGATGGAGAACACTCCAGCTGAAGCCATGCCCTGGAGGTTGGGATGCTCCACAGGGGGAGAAAACATGTGGCCTGCACTGCCTTTATGGACATTCCCAGCGTTCCCAGCAGACATCCAGCCAGGCACCATAAACTCCCGATCCTTGCAGTTGCAGTTAAATATGCTTGAGAATTGGGTGGCCTGAGGAGGAAAGTCCAGCTGCAACACCGTGACAAATGCGCTGATAAAATGTGTGTGAGAGACTCTGAGACACTTTAACATGAATCATTCTCAGCCCACACCTATCATCAACAAAATCTTATGGGGCCCTGTTTTCCAGTAACCCAATTTGAGGTAGCCATCAGGATGTGTCAGCTTGTCGTGAAAGGAAAGGGAAGTTAAACCTCACCAAAACTTTTAAGTTTTCCCTGGTGCTTTCTGCACCACTTGGATGCTTTAGTTACATAGATACGCTTTATTTCCAGGCTAAAATGTATTTATATTATCTGTATTCAATCAGTCACTTGCATCTGAAAGATTACAACATTTTGGAGTGAAATAAAGCTTGAACAAAACTGGTTATCCTGACCTGAAAGTGAGTAATTTATTAACTTAAGTCATTCTAACACTTGCTTAACCTTTTGTACAGGAAATCTGTCTTAATATGTATTTAAATATCTTCCTACCCCCAAATACTGAAATGAAGGAAAACAAATATTTTTTTTTAAACCCCCCTCAATTCAGCCTCAAGGCACTTTGCCCAGGAGACATCAAAATTCTCCCATTCCATCATTTAACCTCTTTAGTCACTTTTCTGAGCACATGAAGATCAAATGAAAGTTGTCAATCATGGATCACTTTCAAATGTTTAACAAATGCCAGCTTTAAGGAAAGCCTCCAACCTTTACTATGGATATATTGACTCTAATTGCCCTAACATTTGTGGCCTGATTGTAGCAAACTATCTAGACATCATTAGCCCATTATTCCATTAAAAACCAGGACATTGGAGACTTGCTGCCTTATTTGGGCAGTTTTTTAGGCTTCAATATTTCAGAGTGAGCTCTTGGCCATCTCCAAGGTAACGAGGGACAAGCTTGTAGGAAAGGGCTGTGCTACAGCGAGTGCAGAACACAGGGACAGGAGACTGTAGGATCATGCTGGTTTCTTCCACCCTTGGAAGGCACAGGAACACATTTCCATGGAGAGCTGGGGCAGTTTCAAACAGCAGTGTCTGGTGTGCAAGGGGCAGGGGCACTGTGCTGCCATCAGGGGCCTGTAATCCACAGCCTGGGCAGCTGAGAGTTTGAGTAGCAATAAAGAAACAGGAAGTTATTCATAAAGAAACATGGAGGAAGTTATTCATTTGAAGTGCTGCTGGAAATAAGCTGGAGAGGGTAAGAGCCAAAGGCTGTGGACAGGCTTCCTGCCTCTCTGTACACAACAGAACCAGGCAGCTGATGTGTAACAACTGTGGTTCAGTCTTCACCACCTGAATTCTCAAATTGGCGATCCTGACGTTCAGTTCCCTTTGTTCCTGTATTTTATGAGTTAGAACTAAAGCACAACGTGCCTGTTCACATCATTCCACTATCCTAATGACCCGAGGGCAGGATTGCAGCTCTCAGGATCCTTTCAAAGGACTGGGGTGTGTTCCAACCCAAACCATCTACCTCCCAAACTTCCCTGGACTCATCCAGCAGCAGCAGAACAGACACTGCTGTGCAGAGCTCGTTCTTGCTGTTGGCATTCGCACAGGTACGGGGGAAGCTGCCAGCAGGCTCAGTGCTCAGAGTGCCTCAGGCCAGGCCTGGGTTTGGAGGACCCTGCGGGAGTCCCTGAGGGAAACAAGGGGTGCACAGGAGTTGCCTTGGGCAGGAGGGATGTTAATGACACCCTGTGTCTGTGTCAATGACAGGGCAAAGCAGGAGGCAAAGATGACCTGGGGGAAAGCTGGCAGAGCAGCCCTGCCTGAGCTCACTCTGGGATCAGCACTGAGTGAACAGAACTCTGTAGGAGCTGAGCAAAGAGCCGCCAGCAAACAGAACTGCTCTCAGTGTCCCAGAAATAGATCTTTGAAAAGAACATACAAACATGTGTATGGCTGCCGTAGATTTTATTTGAATTAAA
This sequence comes from Acropternis orthonyx, assembly GCA_035583155.1. NCBI lineage: Eukaryota > Metazoa > Chordata > Aves > Passeriformes > Rhinocryptidae > Acropternis > Acropternis orthonyx. The sequence continues at coordinate 60,363,295 of JAWWEU010000158.1, read as the reverse complement.
TAAAAAAGTGTATTTCCCATATTCTATTGAGTCATCTCAACCAGTCCCAGCAACAGGCAGTTTAACCCTCCCACCACCCTTGAAATTCAAACACACCAGTCTGCGAGCCCTGGGAGAGGTTGTATCCATGTCACTCCACTGTGGAGTGAAAAGGACCTTGGAGAGAGACTCCATGGCCGGGCCACCATGACTGACTTGCTGTTTAACCCTTCATGGTTCCCACTGTCTGAGCAGCACCAGGAACTCTGCTCTGAGCTGCTGCACACACATCCCGACAGCAGAAAATCCCAAATGTGTTCTGGCACAGCTTGCTGAGTCTGAGCAGAGGGCTCTCCTCTAACGAGGTTGGCTGAGCAGTCCTGCCTTAGCTGCCAGAGCCTCATTCTGCTGGATGTGGTACTCCTGGAATCTCATGGAGATCCGCTGTGTCATCTTTAAATACTTCTGCAGGCAGTTGTCTGAGCAGGTCATCTAGAGGAAGAGGGAGACAGAAGTCTTTAAACAGTACTTAAAACACTTCCCCAGCCAGGACCCAAAACATAATCTCACACAGGGATAAAGAGTTGGGTGAGTACATCTCATACTGTTAAGTTTCAAGATGAGGGCAGTAGAAAATGGGAAGTTTAGTTGTGAAGTTCAGTTTTTGAGGGATGCCTGAAACATCTCTTAATATTCATTCTCATATGAAAGTCTCCACAGAAAACATCTAAGATCAAGGAGATATTACCGCATCATCCTTGGGCTCCTCTTGTCAAATTAAACTATATATTTTGCAGTAAGTAATAAATCTGTTAAATTAGTATATTTTGTTTTAATTCTGTTTACAAACACATACTGGTTTGACAGCCAAATATGATCTACTCTGCTAGCTCAGCTTAACCTTGTTTTGATCATGTTCCCATTAGCTCTATTTGTCTTCTGGTACCTGCTTGGTTACCGTTCAGCATAGCAACCAGAGTACCCAGAGAAGCTCCGTCAGTCAGCTGGACAGGGAAATAAATACCAGGGCCATTCCATCCATAGTATTTTTTAAATTTAAAGTATTTTTTTTCTTTCTTTAAGTGTAAAGAAACAGTTGGGAGATTCTTTCTGAGCAGCAGTTCTACCAATTGGATATTCTGTGTCAGGGTTGAAAACCTTGCTACCACTGCAAAAGGACAGAAAGGAAAGCTGACCACTTTGCTTAATTACTTAGAAAACCAGAAAATTACTTTGGTTCTGCTCAGTACAAAGGCACATGAAAAGAAGGGATGAAAATGAACAAGACAGAACCTGACACAGCTACACCTTGGCCTGGCATCAGCTACAGCAAAACCTGCTGAGCAGGAGTGAAGTCTCACTAGGAAACAAATTCTGGAACTACCCCAAGTCTCTGCTCCCAGAGGGAGTGGTATTTGTGACATGGTGCCCAGGAAGTCTAGACTTGCAGAGGAGACTTGCTGTAGGGAAAGAGATCAGAAGCTGTTTTTTCAACTGTAGAATCCCAAAGGAGATGCACGGAGGTACTAATCTCAATTAGGGAAAGAAATCTGCCTTGGGAAGCTAAGAGAGCTTTGTCCAGTGCGGCAGAACCAAAGCTAAAAGGAGACATGATTTCTGCCTGCACTGAGGAGCTGGGACTCCAAGGGGGCAGAAAATACTCAAAAACAATAGTTAGTTTATAACTACAGGGTTTTTTTCCCCTCCCAGTGGAGTCAAACAAAGGTTATTAGACTTATCACCAACAAAATGATTAGAGTCTTGAAACAGCCTCTCAACGGGAGAGGAGAAGGAAAAACACACAACTAATCTTACTGAGAGCTTAATCTCTTTTGCAGGTGACTCGGTGATGGAGCTCCCTGCAGCGCAGAGCACTGAATTATAACAGCCAGAGCTGTGGAGGCCCATGTTCCCATGACTCACTGCAATGGAGGAATGTGGGTAAGTAAACAAGTATTTCAGCAGGATTCTTCAAGGAATGAGGTGCAAGCTGTAGGCGGGCAATTTTCATGTCCATAGAGTCACCATCCATCAGAAGCTGAGGCACAAGAACCTCTACTGACAGCTCAGAGAATTACATGGAACTGCAATGAGCAGCCAATACTCAACAGAGATGGGGCAGATTCCCTGTGCGTGTAGTACCAACAGCCTGCTTCTGGAATGGGTTGGGTGGGAAGGAGCCTTAAAGACCATCTTGTTCCACCACCCTGCCATGAGCAGGGACACCTTCCACAAGACCAGGTTGCTCCAAGCCCTGTCCAGCCTGGTCTGGAACACTACCACGGACAGGACACGCTTGGAAGCACCATCCCAGGCACACATACTCCACTGCAGAACTTGCTGCCTGGCTTTTTAGCCACTTGACAGATCAAAACTCTCCTGGTTACTTCTGAAATTGGAATGCTACACAGCAATTCTACCAAAGGGTCATTAGAAGCAATTACCTACCTCTTCTGGTTTCACATCTCTGCTGGTGAAATCCTTTATGCAATCCAGGAAGCAGTTTTCCGTAAGTTTATTGTATGTGCCAAGAAACTCCTTAAACTGTAAATAAAAATTGGACAATGAGTATTAAAAACAAATTCTGTGTTAATTTTTCTTACACACATCTGCCTGGGCCAGCTGGTGACACTGATATCTGAAGGGACAGGTCTCTAGAAAAATTTACTATCAGTCAGATTTCAGCACCAAATGCTGCTCGTATTGGAAACATACTGTACTGTGCTTGTCAGTGATCAAATGTTTAAATTTTGGTTGCTACGGAGCTAATCTTAACTCAGATGAGAACCTACACTTCCTCCCCATGCCCTACACCTTTCAATCTATGTGACAAAGTACTACAAGACCTTCAAAGCCACCACTCACAAATACACCACCTTACCTGCTTGATCTGGTCAGATTCCGATATTTGTCCAGCCATACTCCACCACCTGTGACTCAGTCACCTATTCTGAAGACAAAAGTCAAGTCTCACACAAGAAGCATAAATCTGAACTGCAACATTTTACACCAGAATGGAATTTTATACATCCTGGAAATGTGTTTAAATGCAACTTCACTGGCAAACTTCCCAGCCATTCACTCTAAGGGGAGTTACCATAACACCCTCTGGCCTTAAGAGTTTCAGCGACTTTAGATGTCATCTGTAAAAAGTAAGGAAAAAAGAGAGATATAAACTGCTGGCCACTCTGAATAAATGCAACACAAGTCAGGCTGAATCAGAGCAGCAGGGCCTGGTTTCTGTGTAGCTGCACCAAACACAAACTACAGCAAATGTTCTGGTCATTGACTGTAGTGAATTAAATGCAAGAAAACACAGAAGAATGAGAATGGCCTTAAAGGAAGTGAAAGAGACAAAGAGAAGAACAAACAGCTGTGGATTCAAGAATTTAAGCAAGCATCCTCAAGGAAGACTCACATTCCTAATCCAACACATTAAACAAGTTAAGGCTTGAAAGCATCCCTGCAGGTTTCCTAGAATACTGAAATCCAGTCCTCCTTTTCCCTTAAATTTCCATATTATCTAAGGCCTATCACAGATGATAATGCAAATTAGTATCACATGTTGACAAGAACAAGTTCCTTCAGTTTAATTCACATCAACCGGGGAGGGGGGGTGCGGGTGAAGGGGGGTGAAGCACTGAAGTGTAATCACTTTGGAAAAAAACCACTCACATAGCCCTTTAGCAAGGCCTACTTACAATTAATCTTCTATTACACTTTGCCAAATTTTGGGCAAGACATTGATGTTTTAGATAACTTTAACTATTCCAGTCTCAGGAGCGAGAAGGGAAGGGGTACACAAGCTGCCTGAACAAGAACAAAGAGACAGTAAGAGTTATTTCTACAACAGAAAGAAAAATAAGCAACTAAAATAGCTCTCACAAGAATGAACTCTCCCTACACCCTCTCCCAGCAGCACAGGGATTATGACACCTGTCAACATCACACTGTATCCTGCACAAGGAGCTAATTCAGGGATTGCAGGTCTAGGGCACATAGGATTCTCCGATTTAATATGCACATCCCCACAACCAAGAAATCCTCATGGGCAGACAGGTCACACAGATTATTCTGAGGGAGAACCTATGGAATATGGTGTTAAAAAAACAAGGTGTTACTCAGGTTGTCACTGAATCACAGACTGCTGTGGGTTGGAAGGGATGTTAAAGATCATCCAGTTTCAAGTCCTGCCACGGGCAGGGACACCTTCCACTAGCCCAGGTTGCTCCAAGCCCCATCCAACCTGGCCTTGAAGGCTTCCAGGGATGGGGCAGCCACAGCTTCTCTGGGAAACCTGTGCCAGGGCCTGCCCACCCTTATAGTCAGAACTTTCTAATATCCCATCTAACGCTGCCCTCTGTCACTATGAGGCCATTCCTCCTTGTCCTGTCGCTCCACGGCCTTTTCCAAAGTCCCTCTCCAGCCTGTCTCCTCTATCCTAAGCCTCTAACTTCTTCTAGGAAAGTGGACATGACCTGTTAGAAAATAACATCAGTGACAATTCTCCCAGGTCAGTGTAGGTGGATAATTAAACAGACAGAAACTGCAGGGAGCAGGAAAACTTTTTGCGTCTGCCAAGCACAGGAAGGAAGCTCAAAGCTTCAAAAGTCAGTGCCATTTTCTCACAGTGTTGCTTCATGGTTTCTGTTTATAGCAAACCCAATCTGCTTTTCTGGACTAGTCTGGCAAGATTCAAAATTGCAGATTGAAACTGCAGTTTCACAAAGCTTTGACACCTGGGAATGGCTCAACACATCAGCACAACAGCACCACCTGATTGTCAGTGTCTGCAGCCCTTGCTCCTGTACAGGTGTTTCACACATTCCACAGTGCAGGCAGTGAAATCACAGAGCTCTGCTACACCTTTGGCTACAAATCACAGGTGTTAACACCTAAAAACCAGCTACCTGGACATTCCCAGGAATGTGCGTACCTGGTTTGCTCTGAAGTCTGGTAAATGTATTATTTCAAGTTTTCCTGCTGTTCCGCCCTTTCCCCTTCAACCTCCAGAAAAAAGCTTAGAAACCAGGGATAAAAGAGCCCATTCCAGAGCTCAGCACCTCGACTGACCCACCTCAGGGCTCCCCACAGAGCTGCTCACAACACTCCAGAGTGCTCAGTTTTAATCCTACAGAGCCTGGATGACTATCCTCTGGGCTAAATGTGATTTGGAAATTCAGCAGTGCACTTTTAAACAAGTCACACTGAAGGAAGCACATCGCTCTGAACAAACTTCTGCTGCAGGGGCCACATCATCCAGGTGTGCTGGGTCACCAGGAAAGTAGCAAGGCTGGGAAATCTCCCTTCTTGAAAGGCTCTGGAGCCATTCCAAATATGTTTCAATGTTCCAAAGAGACATTAGGACAAGTCCCTCTGAGCACAATAAGCAGTTAAGAATAACCTGAGGTTTTGGTTTCTCTTAGGCATTGTGGGTTTTCCATCCTCTTTCCACAAATACAGGCTTTGGCCCACTCAAACCTGTTCTCTGTGCAAGATCCACCCCAGCTCCCAGCACTGTTTTTTGAATCTGGAAAATGCTTCTAATATTTGCCTCTGCTGTGGCTGCCACTCCCATTGCCATGGAAACATAAAAACACTACAGAGTGACAGCTTTTTCTCAAGAAGGAAAAACTGGCTTATAATTAAAACCAACAATGAGATCAAGGATTCTGAGCATGGCAGGAGGAACAGGAGCCAGAACTACAGATGTCAGAACCCTCCTAAAACTTCTGATATGTGGGAATGCAGCTTCCCCAGCTGTGTCTCCAGACCTTTGGAGGCAGAGGGATCATGAATGTAACTCCTAAGTGCTAATAACTGGAACAGGGCTTTTAATTATTACTATTATTACTGTCCTGCTGAGTGACCACAAAGCCTCCCTCCATCATCAGCCTGGAGCTCTTACAGGTGAAGCATGTGGAGGAAGTTTTCTTCCCACCACCATTCATGTCCATGACCTAAACTGGAGTCAGCAGAATTGTTTTCCATGGAAGCTAAACCAAGCCCTGTGTTTGGGGTGGGTTTTTTCCACCTTTTTGTTAGGAGCTACATTTTCCCGGGGAGAAAGGTGATGGAGAGACACCACAAATCCACCAGGCTTGTTATCTTAACATCTGAATTAGGTGAAGGTACCACCTAATTTAAAAAGAGAAAGCTGCAATATCTTTTTAAGCCTTTGCTTCCAGTTGTACACAGTGAACACCATGTGTTTCTGAAAAGGACAAGGAAGAATAAAAACATCAAGTCAAAGAAATATGTCCAAATAAAGAAGAATAAAAATGTTGAGTCAAAGAATTGTATCAAGTAAAGAATAAAAATATAGATGCAAAGAACTATGTAAAGATAAGGCCCTCACAGCCTATAGAGAAAGTTATTTTTATTGCTAGGGATCATTAGGCTAAAACTTGATTTAGATTAAAAAATACCCCACAAACTAATTGATTTTAAGGGAAGTACATGGTGAGGAGAGAAAGGGGCAGGTCAGAAGGTGGGTGGATAATCAGCTGTACCTGGTGCACAGGTTATCTCCTGGACTTGGGCTGGACCCTGCTCTGAAGGAAAAAGGTGAATTGTGGAAATCTGACACCAAAGGTGAGTTACCACAGTCAGAGTTAAACCAGATCCCCGAGAGCCTCTCTGCACACGTGCAAGGGTGCCTGTTCTGGGCGGAAATACACCTTTTACCGTAAGTTTCCCTCTTTAAGTGAGATCAGACCTGGCTGACACTTCCCACTCAATACAATCAAACGCTGCAGATAAAGCAACTTCCCCTCGATTTGTGTTTTGTTTCCCTTTCACTCGATCCTCCGGCTCCCCGTTCCAAGGGCACCTCGGGCTTCCCTGCTCGGGGCTCACTCGCTCGGCCAAACCCCGGCACGGAGGGCCCTTCTCCCCGCCGGGAAAAGCCCCGAACAGGGACGGGATTTCCCCATCCAGGACCCTTCCCGGCCTCTCAGGGAGCCCTCTCGTCCTTCAGGGAGCACAGCCAGGCTCTCCCGGTCCATCGGGAATGCTCACGTCCCTCAGGAACACTCCCGGCCCCTCAAGGGCGCTCTCTGTCCCTCAAGAACACTCCTGGTCCCTCAGGTGCCCTCCAGTCCCTCAGGAACGCTCACAGTCCCTCAAGGGCCTTCCCGGTCCCTCAGGAACAGTCCCGGCCCCTCACGGGCGCTCTCTGTCCCTTAGGAACACCCCCCGGCCCGTCCTGGTCCCTCAGGAGCACTCCCAGCCCCTCTCGGTCCCTCAGGAACACTCCCAGCGCCTCCCGGGCTCTCCCGGTCCCTCAGGAACACCCCCGGCCCCTCAGCAGCCCTCACCGCCCGCACTCACCGGCCCCGCGCGGCGGCCCCGCAGATTCCCCACGGCCGCACCGAGGGCCCGCCTCGCACCGGGACCCCGCAGATTCGCCACGGGGAAGCGGCGAATCGGCCGATCCCGCCTCTCCCGGCCCCGCCGTGTTTCCCGCCGGACCGAGGGAAGAAGGACGCGGTTGATCCCGGCACAGGGGGCGGGCCGGGAAGGGAAGGGGCGGGCGCCGTGGCCATGGCAGCGCGGGAGCCGCTGAGGCGGGAGCCGGGGGATCCCTCTGCCCTCGGGCCACCCTTATGTGAGACCCACCTCCCCCCTTTTCCCCTAATGGAAGGGCAGAGCGGCTCCGGCTCCCGCCGGGAGTCTCCGGGCAGCCTCAGGGCGGGCGAGGGCCCCGCGGAGCCCCGCGGGGAGAGGCGGCCCGGCCGGGCCGTGGCGGTCGCTGTGCAGAAGCTCCGTGAGGGGCCCCGGCCCTGCCCGGGTTTGGCCGCGCTCGGAGCCCCGTGCGGGGCAGGGACGGCCCTCACCGCCGCTCCAGGTGTGTCACTTACCGTCATTTGTAATCCTTTACCGTCATTTACCATCCTTTACCGTCAGGGCTGGCTCAGGCCGGTGCTGGAACCGCTGAGAGGTGTTGGCGGCCACGCTCGGCTCCTCTCGTTCATCTCTGGGGTGTCTTTGTCCTCTCGAAGTGCAAATGTCAGCACTCCTTGTTTTCCCGGATTGCCTTTGCGAGGTGTGGTGAGACACTGGCACAGGTTGCTCACAGAAGCTGTGGCTTCCTCATCCCTGGAAGTGTCCAAGGCCTGGTTGGATGGTGCTTGGAGCGACCTGGGATAATGGGAAATGTCCCTGCCCATGGGCACAGGGATGTTTATTCCCTGTTAAACATCCCTGTTTAAAGGATGTTTAATAATCTGCTTTTCTGAGAGCTTTTCACATGCTGTAAAGCAAGTCTCTTAATCCAGGCTGTCAGAATTCATTGATGTTTGTAATCTCCAGCTCCACCTCTGTCCTCATTTGTGTTACAAAAGTCATAATGTTTGGGTATTCAAAGAGAAAGGAAACGTGGAGATTTGGGTGAGTGAAGCTGTACGGAAAATGCATAACAACCAATTATGACCTCAGTAAAACTGCTTTCGTTTCAGGAGTTCTCAGCACTAAGGGTTATCCAGAATATCTGCTTCCAGTTGAAAATGCAGAGCCCGTGTTTTTATCCCAAATGGTAAGAAAGGTTGCTGTTGCTTCCTGTAGTCCTGAACTGAGAGAAGAGCATTTTCCTCTAAAAGCATCACAGTGTTTGGCTCAGCCTCTGCACAGCAACTGTGCAGCTGCTTTTCCTCTCTTGAGTTGCTGCTCTTTGAGTGTGATATTAATGCTGGAGTGTCTAGAAGGGCTTTTTTTGCTGCACTGCCTGTTGCATAATTAATGCCAAGGCTTGTCTTTAAATTCTGATGTAATTGTTTCTTTGTAAAGGTGGGTGCACATGATGCAATGTTCATTAAAACCCTGAAATTTTTTGTAGATTCTTCTTTCTCTTCGTATCACAGGGAAAGAAATGGACATTAGAGTATGTGGGAGTGTTAATACTTAATTCTGTGTGTTTGGGTAATCCTGAATTGTTAGAGATTAGCAGCTTGTCTGTTCCTGTGTCCAGATGATTCCATTTGTGTAATAATTTGTACAATTCCATCTGCTTCTAAAACTTCAGCCACTGTAAGCAGAGGCTTTGATGTGTGCTTTTTCTGTTCTTCTGAAGGATTTTCCTAGAGAAGCTGCACTACAAGAAGATCCTTCACTGCTACTGGAGGACAGCAAAGGACCTGAAGGTAAAACATATCAATCCACTGCTACGGCCACTTTGTTTTGTAAGAAAGCTGATTAATTAGAGGAAAAGAAAGCTTTAATTTTATCTTAGGTGTTTTTCTTCAGTATGGAAACTCCTGAGTGAAAATATTCAAAGGTTTCTTTGATAAAAAAGTGATAATTGTAATGTACATTCTCAAGTTTTGCAAATTTAGCCTCATTCTTGCTGACATTGCAGTAGCTCTTGTGATCAACTGAGTGGGACTTCTGCCAGTTCACCAGAATGTTGAGATTGCTTTTGCTGATCAACCATTCATGTCTCTGAATAGGGAATTTGAGGAAGGGGCTTATATGGATGCATGTTGTAATTGTACTACAAAGGTATATTTTTTTCAACAAGCAGCCAATACCATATAAGTATATTTTTAATAGTTAAGAACTTTAAGAAATCACATGTCAATGTCTTTTCCTTTAACTTCTGAATCTGCCAGCTGCAATCAGATTTTGGGAAAGTTAAGCTTTTTAAACAAAATACACTTTTGCAGGTTTCTTGGATATCTGGGGCTGTGTAGAGGAAAGAAATACCAATCATTTTTGGTCCTGTTTAAGGCCAAGAATCAATACTTTAGTTCCCTCTTTATGCTCACAGAGACAGAAGCTCATCAGCACTTGGGTACGAGCTGTGTGTCAGCAGCAGCAGAGAAACACAACCCTCCCACATCTGGGTTGGCTTCCTCTGCCCGGCAAACAGTGGGTGAGGGAGAGCCTGCAGTCCTTTTAGCATCATTTGCAATTACTAAGACCTTTTTTTTGTAATTTATGATGTTTGTAGGGAAAGACACATATCAGAGTCCTTTTTTTCTGTCTGTTTTAATTCAGTTTTTTCCAGTTTAGAATTTGCAGCATTTTGTGGACTGGGTTGTCTGAGCTTGAGTTACCCTTTAGACTTTATTTACCGTTGTTAGATTTCATTGATACCAACATTCAGTATTATAGAAAATGGTGTTAAATGAAGCCTTCTCTTGCTCTCATCATTACTCAGGGAAGGAGAACAATTGGTTTCTGCAATAGATGATGTGGTTTGTGCAGGCAAGAGATTCTTTACAGCAAAATTATATGTACTGAAATAGTACTTTGTTTCTACCTCTAAAATAGACATTTTGTGTCAGTTAACACCACGAAATATGTTTATGTTCTCCCCCACAGATGATGTTTTTATTTCCCAATATGCTACTGGCCAGAAAGAGGCTCTGAGAGCAGTGTTAAAGCAAAAGTAAGTATGTGGTGTTGGCAGTGACTCAGCTGTTCTGTTTCTGTACAGATATACAACCATACCCTTCAGTTTTTGCTAAAATTACATAGCTAGTACGAAAAAAGTGTTATTTACTGTTCTCTGTCACTATTCTTTTTCTGTCTGTGAAGGTGTTTTCAGTTTATTTTATCATTCACTGGAGTATCTTTATTTTGTGCGTTTTTGAGAACACCTTCAGACTACTGGAATTCATGATTTATGACAGAAGAGTCAGACAAGATAATTCACATTGTGCCAAAACCACATGATATTTCTAAAGATAGATAAGGACATGTGCTGTTTATCCATAGGCTCGAAATCTTGAGGATTGAAAATTTAATTAGACTTTGCTACTGGAATCACAGACTGGTTTGGGTTGGAAGGGACCTTAAAGACCACCTTGTTCCAGCCCCCTGCCATGGGCAGGGACACCTTCCACTAATCCAGCTTGGTCCAAGCCCTATCCAACCTGGAACACTAAACTTCACAAAACACAAGCTGCCAACATATTCTTTGTTGTGGTTGCAGGGGAAGTGCCTTTTGTATTAGGATCTGTAAAATAATCCTGAGAAATTTCTCATGTCATGCTAAAAGACGAGAGTAAATCTGTTTCTTGTGTGCTGAAAGCTTCAAGCAGAAATGCTTAGATAGTGATACCAGTGCTGTGTGGGGGAAATCATTTGCTTGGAGGGGATATGGAGGAAGCAATGCTATTGACAGGCATTTATTTCTGTAGAGCTCAGAATACTGCTGTACTTAAGGAGGTGAAGGTACAGCTTTTGGGAAATGGCTCCACAGAAAAAAGGGAAGCTGTTGATCCTGACCCCAGGTCAGCACCCAGGGAAGTGGACTCTGCAACAACCATCGCTGCAGCCACTGCTGCTGCCATTGCTACGGCAGCTCCTCTCCTCAGGGTGAGTCAGGGGCTTGTGGGAAAGTTAGTTCTTCGTCCACTAAAAATAGCAGATGTCCAAACAAGCCTCGAATTGTTTGTAGTAGCTCCAGAGACCCTGAAGGTGTCTGCTCGCTGTTTTCTATGTGTTTGTAATCTCACACTCGGTTACCAGCACACCAGAGGGAGCTCATTTGGATTTGGCTGAATGGGCAAAGGACAGAGACCATTTGATTTATCTTTTAGAAATTCGTAATATTGCTCAACCACTAACGATTAGGGCTAAGTAGGATTTTATTTGTGTCTTTTGAGAAGCAAATCCAGGATTCTGTGAAGGATGTTTTGTTCTCTTCATGCTTGCACCTCTTCTGAAGTAAGGTTTTTTTCCCCCCCCCTTCCTTTTTATTTTTGTGTTGTCCTCTCTTGCAGGTTCAAAATGACTTGGAAGCCAAAGTGAACTCAGTGTCAGCATTACTTAATAAACTGCAGGAGACAGACAGGCACCTGCAGCGTGTGGCTGAACAGCAAACCAGCATGAAGGCTCAACATGAGAAGCCCCACTGTCACCAGAGAGTCAGTGAGCTTGAGAAACAAATGAATGCTTTCATGGTGCAACGGATTCAGCATTTGGAAAAGCTGCAGGAGCAGCAAATGAATATTCAGGTATCTAAGACACCATGCAGTAGCTCTACTTCAATCATTTCTTCTGTATTCTCAGTGTTAATATTATAATAATTCTGATTATGTCTTAGTATTAGAAAGAAAAAGAATCCAGTGACCAGCTCATGACCTTAGAGCTTTTGGGAGAAGTTTTATTTCTGATTCTGTCCCAGATATCTCCTTCCCCCTCCTCCCTAATTTTTATGTCTGTGGAAAGTAAATGCAAGAGTTGTGGAATGTTCTCATTCCCTCTGAGAAATTGTTTCGATTTTTGTTAATTGAGAAAACTTTTATTTAGTAAGTAGCCAGTCAGATTAAAAATGTAAGTTATATTTATAAGTCCTGTGTGCTTTTTGAAAGGCAGAATAATGTCCAGATGTGTGTGTTCTCTGAGGTTGTTGTAAATTACTTTTCTCTCAAATAGAATGTCAAAAGCTGTTTTAATATGATTTCATGGCAAGTATTTATGCTTAGAATTTTACTTGGGGAAATGAATACATATATCATTTCGGAAAGAATGTGAAAGCACTCATGACAAGAAAGACATTGAAGGAGTGGAGCATGTGCAGAGAAGGGAACAGAGCTGGGGAAGGGTCTGGAGCACAAGGAGCAACTGAGGGAGCTGGGGAGGCTCAGCCTGGAGAAAAGGACGCTCAGAGGGGACCTTCTCACTGTCTACAACTCCCTGACAGGAGCTGGGCTCTGCTCCCAGGGAACAGAAACAAGATAAAAGGAAATGGCCTCAAGTTGCACTGTGGAGCTTTAGATTGGATATTAGGGAAAATGTCTTCTCCAAAGGGTAGTCAGGCATTGGAACAGGCTGCCCAGAGCAGTGGTGGAGTCACCATGCCTGGAAGTGTTCAGAAAACATTTGGATGTGGCACTTGGGGACATGGTTTGGTGATAAACCTGATGGTGGTGCTGGGGGAACGGTTGGCTTGCTGACCTTAGAGGGCTTTTCCAACCTTAACAATCTGATGATCAGAAATACTCTGTATTTTTGTCTCTTAGTCTCATCTCCTCAGCTCTGCAGTGAACACTCGTGGGTTACAGCAGAGTCCTGTGCCTTCCTCCAGTGCTGTGGCAAAGCAATCTGAGCAGCCAGAGCAGAGATCACTCACTAATGAAGTGCCTTCATGTCAGAGGGGTTTGTTTCCTACCAGTGATGCGCTTGCCCAAGGTGAAGACAAATTCTTAGTTCCTTATTTTCAGTATTAGTTTTGCATTAATTTTGTTTCCATTAATACTGGATTGTACATCACATAAGTAATGAATAGTAAATGTTCCCTTGGTAACTGGTTTTATTGCCTAATGTACTGTGTAACTTATACCACCCATTCTGCAGATGATCTAGTGTCTTCCAGTCTAAAGTAAAGTGAGAGTGTTGATTTATTAAGTGCTTGGTCGGCACCAGGAGAGGCTGGTACTTAAAGTGCTCTTACTGACAAATAATCTGTGTGGAAACCTGTAATAAAGTAGTTCATGTTCTGTTAGGTTTGATGGGGATTTGCTCCCTTAAGATTAGCATTCAGAGATACAAAGTTTTGTTCCTGTTTACTTTTTGAACTAATTCTGTAATGTTTTACATTGTTGTGAAAAATTCATACGGGTGACAGAGGGCAAGGGTTAGATTGTTTATTAGGAGGGAATCCTTCCCTGTGAGGGTGGGCAGGCCCTGGCACAGGTTGCCCAGAGAAGCTGTGGCTGCCCCATCCCTGGGAG
>JAWWEU010000158.1:60331653-60349534 GCA_035583155.1 Acropternis orthonyx | reverse complement strand
GGCTGGATGGGGCTTGGAGCAACCTGGGCTAGTGGAAGGTGTCCCTGCCCGTGGCAGGGGGTTGGAATGAGATGATCCTTAAGGTCCCTTCCAACCCAAACCGTTCTGTGATTCTATGATGATTCTATATCTTTTCCTATGAAGAAAATTGTTAACATTTAAATAAATACTTTTGTTTGTGTTCCTGAAAGCATATTCAAGCCATTTTCCAAGTAACGGGATGCATGCACAAAAATCTCCTCTGAAGACACCAGTCCCTCGGAGATGTGCCCCAGAACCTGTATCAAAAAATGGGAAAATCTTACAGAAAGAAAACTCTGTGATGGAAAAGGAAAATATTCCCAAAGCTACAAGTGAAGGTATTGTAAGACACTCCTGTCCTCCACTGGCCTGAGTAGTATGGCCTGAGGGTTACTTTGTGTGGTCCTCACCAATTCTGAGCTGTTGGTTTGGTGGCACTTAAATGTGTTTATTCAAAATATCTGGAATATACATTTGGGAAGGGTTAGTTTTGTGGATGAGTCCCTCATAACTAAGTGAAGACTTGTTGACAATGATGTTCTAACCTACAGTATCTTGACATGATTGCTCACTGAAATGTGTGAGCATTCCTCAGGTGGAAAATCAAATGCCCGTTCACTGTCAGGTTTAAGGAAGATTAGACAGAATAGTGTAGAACTTGGGAATACTCAGTAACTTTGTCATTGTCATTGATTGAATTGAGATTTCTTTGGATTTTTTCATGGATCCACAAGGTCTCTGGTTTATTGTAGTGTAAAGCAAATATAAAGTAATTTTCTTTTACTGCTTTTGATCAGGTTAGTGGCACGAAACTCGGGTTTGAACATTTAATAAAAAAGATAAAACTTCTTTTTTTAGTTGATTGTGTTTAGAATTGTCTGAGGATCTAAGATTTAGGAAGAACATTTAAAAGATCCAGCCATTGTGCTCTAACAAAATCCCTGTGTGTGATTTTATCAGATCCTTCTCACATGCTGCTTCTGTCTCTCTCACAAAGCTGCCATGTATTCCTGTTCAATGGGTCCAGGGATAAATGAAATGAGACAAAGGAAGAAACATTCTGTCCATAATGCCACAGATTTGTTCTCTGTGACTCAGTTTGTTCCACCCCAGTTTCATTCATCTCTACTCTGGCTTTGCTAATTTAAAGCAGTCTTAGGAAGATAAACTAGTGTGAGTGGTTTTATGTGGCTTGCCTTATCTGAAATTGATCTATATTTTTAAACTTAAAAATATTTTTACTATCCTTGGTGAATATTATATAATGGTGAAATAAAGAAAATACTAAATATATTGAACAAACTTAACTTTCTTTTTTTTCTGCCTTGGGTGAAGTGAAATTTCTGGAGCATATTATGAATTCTCAAGAAATTCCACTGAGGCAAAACCAATATTCTGGGAAAACAGCATTAAACAGCAATGAAATGAGCTGGCATTCTGAGCGAGACAGGTAAATAAACACAGCAATCCAAAATTGAGGAAGAGTTTTTGTGTGTTTTAATGAAATTCAGGGAGTTGTATTAGATATTGATGGTGTAATAGAGTCACTGGTGTGGTCCCTGAGTCTGCCAGAGCTGTTCTTGAAGTAAAACACTGGAGTATTTCTGTGCTCCCTGTGTATTACTCTTGGTGGGACCTGAGGGAACAGTGTGAAGCTGAGTCAGGGCAGGATTAGGTTGGGTATCAGGGAAAGGTTTTTCACCCAGAGGGTGGCTGGGCACTGAACAGGCTCCCCAGCGCAGTGGACACAGCACTGAGCCTGACAGAGCTCAGGAAGTGTTTGGACAACATCCTCAGACACATGGTAGGATTTTTGGGGTGTCCTGTGCAAGGCCAGGAGTTGGACTGAGTGATCCTTGTGGGTCCCTTCCAGCTCAGGATGTTCCATAATTGTATGATTTCTGTTGCACTGCTGGTAGCTGAGGGCTTTTGTCAGAGGTCCGTGGGTGGCTCTTGGAGAGCTTTTCTGTCTCTCAGGGTATTCCTTTTACTGTAGCAGCCTGAAGGGTCGTGTCAGGCAGCCAGATGTGCAGGCACAGCTGTGCAGGCTTTTTGTCCAGGTGCCATTATCAGTGAGGCTCTGAGCTGCCTGCTTGTGGGAGCTGTATGAAAACACTGGTGGGAAGGAGCAGCACCCACCTAACGATTCCTAAACTTTAGAGTGGGTGCAAAAATGTTCTAAGCCATCCAGCCTGAAATAGTGTTTTCCCCAGGCAATAATGTAATGTCATAATTTCGCTAATACAGTGAGAAACTGCTACATATATGCTGTCTGATTTATGATAGTGTGGACAAAAGTGTTAATTGCTTCAGATATTGCTTTATTAGATGTAATTTCACTGTTGAAAATACAAGGGTACAGCTCAAGGTGTTAAGTGATAAGCAGAGAAAACTCAGTAATCTCTCTGTAACTTCAGATGCAAAAGCAAATTCTGCTTCATTCTGCTTCTGTTTTGTGTTCTTGCACTCTAAATTCATGCTTGATTTCACAGTTGGCTGCTTTCTTGGGACACATGGGGGGCCATGAGAGTTTTAATCAGGACTGTTTCTCCCATCAGGCACACTGCTTTGCATACAGAGCCAGTCCCTGCTTTTGAAAGTTACAGTTCCATTGAGAAAACAGTGAAAAAAGCAGATGATTTACTTCAAGATCTTGGCCAGTTGAGAAGAGAAATGCACAGCATGCTCCAGGTAAAGTCAGTATACTCAGAATGACAGAGTTTGAATAAGGAGCATAAAAAACACAGAGAAAAGCTTAGAGATCTGGTATCAGTAAGTGTTGCTCTTGCTTCTGCCCCTGTGAAAAGACCAACATTTGTTTACAATTACTTGAAATATTGGAGTCTGTGTGTGTGGAAGGGCTTTGAGCCTGAGTAATGGCTTAATGAGCATGCAATGGGCTGCACTGGATAGGCTCTTCCTGCCATCCTGCCAAATAATAAACAGATGAGGAGAGAAAGAAGGAAAGACAGTTATTTACTTGTTTGTTTTAAGGTTTTGGGTATTTTCAGTGCCTGCTTTCTGCTTGCTCCCTGCCTGTGATACTAGAGCTGATGTAACATTCCCATTTGGAAAAGAACAGCATTCCATTAATCTGCAATCAGCTTTAGGGATCACTTAAGCACTTCCTTTCTCATTTCGCCACTTCTTTTTGCAAAGAGTGCTGTTTCCAAGGAATTGCCTGGCATGCATCCTTGTACTGTTTCTGATGCTAATTATTTTGTACTTTTGGAGGTACAAAATCTGCTTCTGTGCTGGCAACATGTAGCTTTTGACAATTGAGGCTTTTATCTGTTTGCTAACCTAGGAGCAAGGTGTGCCTCTGTGCTGGGGTTCTCTCTCCTTGTAAATAGACACAGTGGGAAAGAAGAAAGACTTGAAAATTCAGTTCTCTGAATTAGCTTGGAATATAATAGCTTTGGTTCTGTTGGTTTCAGCTTGCATATTTCCCTAAAAATATTTTGCAGTAGGTGCCAGTTATTTGTTGCTGTATCTTTAGAAAATGTGGCTTCATTTGTCAGATGTTATAGTATAGCTGATGCATTTTTGTAGAGATTTTGCAGCATTTAGTGGATTATATGTTTAACTGCTTTTATTAGTAATAGAAGAGGTGCCATGTGCCCCATTTATGTTTCACATATTTGCTTTCCACTATTGCTAAAAACTTAAAAAAGTAACATACCTTAGTATAAGCAACAGAACAAGACAAAATGGGAAAAGAAAAGGCAGGGGAAAAAGAAAAAGGTGACATAAATTATTTGAAATCTCTACTTTCTTATGGAAAAGGTCAGTGGGAAGACAGATGATGGCTTCAGCAAATGGAGAGTTGGGTCAATCGGGGACTTAGCTATTGACTTCTCATCATGGAGAGATTTGTGGAGTGAGATGACAAATGCTTGGATAAATGAGCACTTGCTCAGTCATAAAGGAAAGGGCTGACTGAGCTGAGGACAGAAGGTGGTGCTCTAACCCAACAGCAGAGAGGTTTAGTGGTTAACAAGGCATTCATTGTGCCCAGTTAAGCTGATCAAACACCTATTTTGGAGTTGACCTTGACAGATCTGTCTTTAGAGTAAAGTTTCAACTCCCCTTCCCCTGTCTTTTTAGGGAGCAAATTCGTGGAAATCTGACATGAATGATCTTATTAAGGTACATCTTAACTTTTTTAATTTATTTTTTTTAAATACTGTAATACTGACACAGTATTGGAACGTGTCTGCAATGAAAATAGCACTACAGTAACTGCATACCTGTATGTTTGTTAAAAGGATGCTGTTACGTACAGATTACATTACTCAAAGTTAGATTTAACTAGTTCTTAGAATTGTCTTAATTAGTCTTAGTGAAATACCTTGAGGGGATAATACAAATGTCAGGCATAAAAGCTGCTGTCTCAAATGAACACAGTGTGGACTGATGATATAATTATCATTTCATGATCTGTGCCTACCTGGCAACTTTACATCCTATAACAATTGAATATGGATCTGTAGCTCTTATATTTTCTCACAGATTTTACAGGTCTTATTGAGCTACTGTTTTTCAATAAGTTTCATTTAAAAATGAAAGCCGATATAAAATTGATAAATAGTTTGGTATATTGTCCTTTTCCCACCAGGGAAGATGAGGATCACGGAATCAGTGTGTTGTTTTCTGTTTTGTTGTGTCCGTTGTGACAGAACACCTGTTAGAACTTGAATTTTTGTTCAATTTTGATTTCATAAAAGAGTAGCCTTAAAGCCAAAACTGACTTGTGATTTGTGAGGTCTTTTTTTGTGTTCATGCAGTTGATGCTTTCAGAGTCTACTCAAGTTTGGGTGTTTTGGGGTTTCTTTTTATGTGCATTTATCTCCTTTTAAACTTCTTTTTGTTAAATCAAGCACTTCACTTGGGGACCCCTGGGTTTCATCGGGAGTGTGAGAATGAATGTGAGAACTTGTTTCCTGTGTTTGTGTCCCTTCCTTTTGTATTTAGCAGCTAATTTATGCTCGATTTGTATCTCTGTAAAAGGGTTCTGCAAAGGAAAAGGCTGATAGTTGCTTCATTGTTCCTTCTGAAAAGTGAAAGTCAATGAAAGTGGAAGAGGATCAAAGGCTGTTGAGGGGTTTGTTTTGTTGCTAAACTTTACAAGTACTGATTGGTGTTTCCTGGGGTAAACTGAAGCCAAATGAGTGCATATATTTAGATTTTTTTTATGAGGTTTTTAATTATACTCAACTACTGTTACATGGAGAGATTTGCATGTGTTACTTCATGTGCCTAATTGCCATCTTTGCACATGCTCATTGGCTTCGTTAGCATTGCTTCTCATGCTTTACATCATTTGCCATTTGAGATCTTCTGGGTGTCTTTCACTTTTCTTGACTTCTAAATATATTTGTAACATATTGAATGTTCTGGAGTAATTCAGATTGCTGGTAGTATTCCATGTGATGGCATTGATAGGATAACAGGAAATTACAGTCTCTGATTAAAAGCTGGAGGTTCTGTTTCAATTTTAGTCCAAAAATCCCACTGTTGCACCCGATCCTCCTGAACATCATCTGCCCAATAAACCATCCATCCTTCAAAACGTTGAAGTGCCCAAATCCATCCTGAGGGATGCTGAGAGGACTTTGAGAGGAGTACAAAACAATAAGAAAGTTCTTGAAGAGAATCTGGAAGCTGTTACTTGTGCAAAAGGGGGAGATGCCACATATTCCTTCATGAACACCTTGACTACCAACAGGTCAGACCCTCTAATGCAGTGCCTGGGAAGCTACTCCTGTATGTGCACTCCTTTTAGCACCTTTTTTAAATCTGTACGTTCAAGAACTAATGCACTTCCCTACAAAAAGTATTTATTGACTCTCCTCAGCAATCTTTAGCTGATTCTTGAACTTTACATGGTGCTTGACCCTTATGATGTGAACTGAATTTCTGTCAGGTGCCTGTTACTTCTTGTTAAGTCTGAATTCTGAGGCTTTGTCATCTGGACAAACTGCTCTGCTGTCATGACTTTGGGGCATTTAGCTGCTTCCATACAAACATTCCAAACAAATAAGAAAATTAAAGACTAATTTAATCATTTGTAATCCTGTAAATGTTACAGAATTAGTCACCCTACAACACATCTTTGTTTTTGAACTTTTGCTTCGTTAGTTGTGTTAAATATTCCCACTTGAATCATAACGAAAGTTTTTCTATTAAAATACAACTTAAATTTGCGTTTTCCTGAGGAAGGTAACTATTCTATTCATGTAAGTATTTTTTTTGAGGCATGATACCTGCTCTCATTATCTTTTAGAGCATGTAGTAATTTGTCATCTGCTTTCTGTCTTTTCAGTTGGAGTATTTTTGTTGCCCTGTTTTTTCAGTTTTGATCAAAGTCGGAACTGACACATCTTATTCCCAGACGTTTGTAGCAATGTTAGTACTTGGCAGCAGGGAGTGGGGTTTGCAGGTGGCATTCTCTAAGACCAAATTTGGATTTGGGAAGTCATGGCTTTGCTTAGTGCCTTTGGAGGATGTAGAGGTGCAAAATCCTCCTGTCTGTGCTCTGGGTTTCTCTTTTTGTAGCATTTATAGGTCACTGCCTTCCCAGGAACAAATCTGGGCAATTTAAGAAGCCCTGAGCTAAAATAGTTCTTTCTCCTGTTCCAGAGATGTATTGGAAGAGATTCGTATCAGGAGGACTGTGGATGAGTGGATTAAGGCAATCAGTGAAGAAATCCAGGTATGGCTGGAAAAATGAGTTTGGATTTTTCCATTATATTTTTCCACCTTGCATTGTTCTTTCATGTCAATAGTGAAGTGATTTACTCACACCTTGAAAACATGAGAAAACTGCTTATTATTACAAGTATGTAGTGAGCTAGAATAAAATATTTACTTCTATTTTAGAACTTCAGTTGCTCAGTGAAAATCACTGCTGCCAGTTGCTGGCTAACGTGGAAAACAGGCCATTTCTCAGAGCTTCAAAGTTACCCACACACTCTTCTGATAGCCTTGAAGATAAAAATCTCCATTTATTATGTTTATGTTTTGTCTTTAGGCTGA
This sequence comes from Acropternis orthonyx, assembly GCA_035583155.1. NCBI lineage: Eukaryota > Metazoa > Chordata > Aves > Passeriformes > Rhinocryptidae > Acropternis > Acropternis orthonyx. Next base: position 60,342,475 of record JAWWEU010000158.1, on the reverse strand, counting down.
AATGGCAAGAAATGATGCAGAACAAGTGAAATATGATCCAAAGGTCCCATGGATCAAGAGAGCCCAAAACCTCAGGGCTGTGAAGGGCAAGAAGGAAATGAAAGCAAAGACTCAGAGAATCCAAGGATGCTTGACAAAGATGCCTTTATGTGCAGCTAAGCCACTGCAGAAGCAAGAGGAAGATAACACAAGGAAACAGAGGCTTAGACCTTCCTTTCCTGAAGGTTTGCAGAGGAGAGAAGGAAGGGCAGATGTGAGTTCCCAAGTGGTTTGTTTCTTTTTTGGTCACTACTGTTAATGCAGTATCAACATGTGTAACTGTAATCATTTGGAGTGAAAGTGGTGCCCCCTGTCCTGCTCAAATCTTCATACATGAAGAATTGTAAACTTCTTTTTTTAATTTTTTTGGTGTGCATCAGGGACCTGTGAGTGGAAGTGCACTGGTACAAAATGAAGACTATCTGTGTCGAGTTTATGGCAAACCAATTTACCAGGGCCATCGTAGCACCCTCAAAAAAGCACCATACCTGAGATTCAACTCTCCCTCTCCCAAATCCAAACTTCCAAGACCCAAGCTGATAGAGTGTGTTAAAGGTAAGCAATCATTTGATGTGAACAAGGTGTTCCTTCCCAGTTTTTTTACTAGGAATTCCTTGTATAAATGAAGCTATGTAGCTGTAGTTCACCTGCTCTTCCATGTAAAGCTTTAGTGACTGCAGTGGGCTTTCTGTAGAGCTGGTCACTGCCCAGACTTGCCAGTATTTAAGAGTCATTTGGAAAATGCCCTTAACACCAGGTTTTAACTTTTGTGCAGCCCTGAGTTGCTCAGGCAGCTGGGTTAGATGATTGTTTAAGTCCTGTCCAACTGAAATAGTCTATTTCTATTTCTATTTAAGGTGCTTTTTTTAAAATAAAGAAATACCCATAAGTTTTCAGACTTGCTTAGTGTGTATCTTACTTATTTTAGATTATCAAATTCTGAATTTAATAAGCATATTAATGAATCTCTGTTGTTGTCCACATCTTAAAGAGCTGAATTGCCAAAAGTAATCACCTCTGAGTGTGTTGGAAAATGAACTCAGCTTTTGATAAAGGTCACTGTTCTTTATGTCAGGTTTAGCCAGTCATGTCATTTAAATGCTTAGTTCATTCAGAGTTCAGAAATGTAATGAGATTTGAAAGACTGAGGAAGGCTGAGACTTAATTTCCCACTTCTAACATGTTAATTGGAGTATGAAAAATTAAATGTATGGGTGAGAAGATGACATCTGTTAACTTAAAAATATTGAAAGATGTAATCAGAATCATTGGTGAGGTTCACTAAATGCAGGCAACTTCTTTTGTTAGTTTACGTAGGGTTAAAAGCAGAGTATAAATCCTTTCTGTAACAGCTTGTTAAGGCTATTTAATTGATAAAGGTTATTAGTTGATTAATAATGAATTCCATTCATTAGTTTTGTAGGCAAAGTGTTAGGATAAGAAGATTCTAATTTCCAAACCTATTAAAAATGTGTAAAAATTATAAAAAAGTGAGACTAAATGATATCTGACATAAATGTAGATAAAATTTATCTTGAGTTAGTAGAAAGTAATGCTTTAATTGGATCTGTTTTATTTCCTGGTTATCTTCTCAAAATTTAACTGATTCTTAATACAGAAAATAAGGTTAATCTTTAACTGATATATGTCAGAAAAACTAATTTGTGTGGTATTACTGCAAGATCACGTGATAAAGGATAATAATGGAGAGAAAGTGTGGAGGTGGGAGAGGGGGTTCAGTGTGAGAGTAGTTGAAGTGATTTTGGGCACAATGGAGTTAATAGGATGTGCATCCATGGGGAAATATTAGCTGGCTCGCTCCACACTTCTTGCACTTCCACTGTTGTTACCCATTTCAGGGAAAATATACTTGATGCAATCTTAAATGTCATGTTTAAAAATGCTGCCTGAGTTTTTATTAGAGCTGTAAAAGTGCTCTGTTCTGTATGGAATACAAGAGATTACCATCAGAAGGCAGTCACTTGATGAAAGCGTGTTTTTAGGCCATTACAGTGTATGGCATAAAACATATACATGTCTTTGAAGACAAGCACTGCTGAGTTTGAGTTTGAGGATGGGGGGTTTTATTATTATTTTAGTACTATTGAGCAACCTGGTCTGGTGGAAAGTATCCCTGCCCATGGCAGGGGCTTGGAAGTGGATGAGCTTTAAGGTCCCTTCCAACCCAAACCATTCTAAGGTCATAATGCTCATCCACAGTGGCAAGTCCTCAAAACACCACAAGAATCCATTGTTTAGCCTAATATGGTCTTTATGCCACTTCCTGACACTTCTCTTACCTGTGCTCTGGAGCCCAGTTGTGATCCAGGAAGAAAAATGCTATTGGTAGAAAGTGTTCACAATTCTCACAACCCTCCTGGAAAATGTGGGTTATAGTCCTGGCAAAAACCTAGAAAACCTTCAAGATCTACTTTCTTTTTTAAAAGGTGAGAACTGGTTGCATGAAAATGGATAGTCTTGTTGCTCGTGTGTTTTATTTTACCTCTCTGAAACATATCTTTTTTTTTGGTGAAAAATGGTGTACTGGTGTATATACTGGTACACTGTGGTATAGGGCAGCATGATATATAACTATTCTTGACTACTGGCTATGCTGCACACCTATAATTTAATTTATTCTACACAGATTTGTTTGAATAAAATGTGTGCTAGTAAGCACTTAATGTAGCAATAACAGTGATACAGAGACCACTAAGACTTGGATTGAGAACAGACACTTCTTTAAAAATATTTAATCAGCAGTTCTGCTTTTGCTGAGTCCAAAATGAATTTTCTTTTATATTTATTGGGCTCTTGTTCTTTATAGAAGGTCACAACCTTTCCAGGGAGGCCAATTTCATCATTCCAGCAACAGTATCTTGTAAAGTGGCAGAAAAGCGTGCCCCCTTCTCCACCTAATTATAATAAATAGGTCATTTGATGATTTGAAACTACCAGTTTTCTACCTGTAGCATGTTTAATTCAGTGGTGTCAGTGAAATGCAAAGGCACAAGTTGTGTGCAGTTGTAAGAAGCTGCTCCTGTGCTTATTTTCTGCTGGAGGCAAATAGAAATGAGAGAGAAAACTGCACTGGGCCGATGGATCTTCAGCCTTCCAGAACTCCTGCGTGTGACAAACACAGTTGAAAAGCTCTTCGCCTTAAAACAGGATGAACTCTGGATAGCCTTTTCCCAGCGTGGTTCCCTTCCAAGCCATTAAGTCACGCTGCAGCAGCACAGCAACGTGTGTTTGCAGGCATAAAGAACCACAAAATCTCCTTCTCTGTTTCACATCAGGCTGCACTTATGGAAAGTTATGGTTTTGTCTCTATCGTGACAGTAAATAAAATAAGACACCCCCTTGTATTCTTATCTATGGGAAGAAAGAAAGAATAGGGATTTTTATCTTTTTTCATGCCATTTAAAGTAATAGCACTCCAGTCAGCATGTCCTCTTCCTAAAGGTCAGCCTTCTTTTGATACATTAGGTAACTCTGGGTAAGACAGTTGCTCAAGCTTCTTTATTTCTGTGCTTTCCTCCACCTTGCCAATCACATGGAACAGTAAGAGTTGGTGTTTCACGTGGGTCTCAGGCAGATGAAACAGTGAAATGCTTTTGAGGGCTTGCCATTGTGAAGATCCTGTTATGGCAGGGAAGCATAAACAATAAAATCAGAAACAGATCTGTACTCCTCTATAGTAGGAGTGTAAATAAAATGCAGCAGAGTTGAGTGAGCACTTTAAAGCACCAGGTTCTTAAAAAAGGAAAGAAAGGAACCAATCTCACTTGCATTAGGTGTGGTTAGTTCTTCCCTTCACAGATCTGCACCCACAGATTCCCTTCCTGGCCTTGATGTACCAAGTGATAAAGGCTTAAAAATTATTGGAAGTCTTTGGCCATGGGTTTGATTGGCTGGAAAATCCAGACTTATTAAATTACTCTATTTTTTTAGAGCAGTCCACTGAGCTTGGTTTAAATTAGTGTTAGAATAAGGATGTTTATTTAAGACTGAAATGGCCATCTGGAGAGTCTCTTTTCAGTCATTTTATAACTCTCAACCATTTTCTTTGCAAATAAACTGGGGTGACTAATGCTTGATTTCTTATGGGAAGTTAGGGGAAAAAAATCAACCAACACTTTTATGAGTAAGAGATCATTTCTAAAAAAGAAGTTGGAGTTGTTTTCTTGCATAATGTGAACTGATAAATATATGTAAAACACTAGGTTTTTTAAGCTAAGTTTAATTAAATGTCTAGTTTCTGCCCAGTGCAAATAAACTTTTGAGGGGGGAAATGAGAAGTTGAAAGCAATTAAAATGAGGTGCTGTGTGTGTACAGTACTTAATCATTCCCACTGTGAGAACCTTGTTTTTACAAGTTGGCAGCACTACAGATAGGCTGCCAATTCCTGCTTTTGCTCAAAAGTTCAAGGCCAAGGGGGACTCTTAGATCATGCAGTGTGACCTCTGCTAAATCACAGGCCTCTGAACTGTATCTGTTTATGTTACTGACTCCACTAATTTGTCTGTGACTGCAGAACAGTTTTCCTGGCTAACCTGTGCCTTGCAGAAAGGCACATGCTCAGCATTTCAAGTTCTGTCCTTAGTTGCTTCTTCCCATGGCTGGACACTTTCTGGTTCTAAAGGAAATAGGACACTTCAGTTTTAGTGTCTGATTTGTAGTGAGGTTTTGGCTTCAGTTTGCAGCTACTTCAGTTTCCAGGTGATTTTTCCTTAAAAAAATGAAAAAGGCCTTTTAATGTCCAATCTGTTTTAATACTTACAGAGATACAGACTTAGTACTGAATGCAGAGTTTTCATACATGGAAGTCTCCTCCTGCTCCGTCTCTCTGACACCCTGTTGAGACCTCTGAGTGTTTCATCCCATTGGCCATGGCATTGTATTGTGATTTCTCATTCCATTGCATATCCAATGGGACTGTAAAGCCCTTTCCATAGCCTCATCTTTCTGACCTGTGTTTTCTCACTGTAGAGTTATGGCCTGTTCTTGTTTCCAGGCTTATAACCAATAATTTGTCTGTACAAAACTACCAGTCTGTAAGTGAATTGCCTTATTTGAATGTCTGCATTTGTTAAAAGTCACATTATCAATCTTTATTATCCCTATATTTGACAATCATTGACTTTTATTCTTCAGTTAATCAGGAGGCTCTTAAATGTGAACAGAGCTAAAAAGTGCTCGTTGCCACGTGTTAAGTGGCCATGAACTCAGGGAGGTGGTGGTTAGACACGACAGGGGAGTAAGATGACACTTTTTTGGCTGTAATAAAGAGATGGAGTTGGTTACCAATGTGATTCTTTCCAGATTCATTTTCCTAACGCCTACAAAGTAACAGCAGAAGCACTTCTGGTTGATTCACAACTGTTGACTCTTTGGTGGGGGGGGAGGAATTTTCAGGTAGAATTTATCCATTTAGATTAAATGATTTCCTTAATGATAACCATTGTTTGCAAAGAATACAGGCTGCGTAAGATCTTGACTGACTGTATGGTGAGAAATGCACGTTGCAATGAATGCTCTCCCCTGCTCTATGCTGAAGACACTTTTACATCCAAATTACTTCTGGCTGCTATTTACAGTAAACTTTAAAAGCTGGACCAAAGAAATCAATGCAACATCAAGTTGGGAGTCAGGAATTATGGCTGTTAGTTATGACTTTATTTTCTGGTAGCAATGAGTTGTTAAACCAGGAATTTGTAGATTGTACCTGTTCCTTTGAGTACCTGTCAGTCATGTGGCTGCATTTCTAACCTAAACCATGGATTTCTTAGTTGCTGAATCACATATTTCATTCCAACCTACTACCATCCTTGTGTCTTTTTCATGTTTCTGTGCTTTTATCTGCTTATTCAGCTTTAAAACTGCAATTTTAGCTCCTTGATTGCTGTCAATACTGAGACATCTACCTTAGCACTTTTAGATTCCTGACTCACCCTTCCTCATTCCCTCCATCCCACAGTAAAAGTTCGTGATTGCTTCAGCAGGAAGGCTTGAATTAGTAGAGTGTGTGATGTGCCTGGGTTTGTGCATGCCTTGATGACACACAGTTTATCTGCTCTCGTTTCAGGTACAAAGGTTAAGTCAGCAAGAACCCAGACTTGTTCTCGCACACAGAAGGTCATCCCCAGCCCCAGGAAACAGCACCCTGTGTATGCCCTTGCCCAAGAAAATCAGTATCTCTTCAGTCCCAGTCAAGACGTGCCTCCTGCCTATGGGCCCCTTGAAGGTCACCTCATTCCCATGGCTATTCCACTAGGTAGGAGCAAATAACCTGGAGAAGGACATGTGGAGGTTAATTACTGCTGCTTCAAGGAAATACAGCTTATATCTTTAGTCAGTGACTGGGGGCTGGAAGTGAATGATCTTTAAGGTCCCTTCCAACCCAAACCATTCTGTGATTTGCCGTGGCTCATGAGATTTGCAGCTGCCCTTCTTATAGGATATCTGAGGGATCAGTTTAAAATGTTCTAGTTTTCCTTATTCTTCATGCTGGGTGTCTGGTTACACTCTGATAGGGCAGTTATTTCACAGAATCACAGAATGGTTTGAGTTGGAAGGGACCTTAAGGATCATCTTGTTCCACAGGCAGAGACACCTTCCACTATCCCAGGTTGCTCCAAGCCCCATCCAACCTGACCCCTTCCAGGGATGGGGCAGCCACAGCTCCTCTGGGCAAGCTGTGCCAGGGCCTGCCCACCCTCACAGGGGAGAATTTCTTCCTAATGTCTAATCTAAACTCTCTGTCAGTGTGAAACCATTCCCCCTTTTGCTGCCACTACATTCTCATGTAAAAAGTCCCTCTGCGTGTTTCTTGTAGGCTCCTTTCAGGTTCTGGAGCTTATTGCTCCAGTTTTATTGCTTAATTGTCCCTTTTCTGGGACACTTTACATTTCCAGGATTCGTGTTCTGGCTTCAGCTTTGGTATTCACATAAGCAGGAACTGAATCACTGGCCTTGGATTCAACACTTGAAATTACTTCAGCCCAACAATTTCAGTAGGATTGTGCCAAACACACTAAATTCAGTGTCGTGACTTGTATTTTTGCACCTTCAATAGAACCTTTCTGTAGGCTTTGTTTTGAAAAGGGTTAGTATTATATTGGCATTTAGAGAAGATAATTATTTTTAAAAGGGTGTCTCAAACAAAAATTCATGGGATGGTATTACAAGTATAATCTTATTTTGGATATGATGAAGAGAATGTCAGGTGGGGGAAGCATGGTGTGTAGTTTTTCAATGGCAAGCACAATTCTGGTTGTCAGCAGTAGGTGTCACCACAGTCAAGAAAAGGGAAAATTTTTTACAAGTGGCAGTGTTGAGTTTACAATTTTTGCTGGGAATGCCTTAAAATCACCTGGTGAATCATCATAGTTTAGTCTGTAATTACACACTGAATCTCAGTCTTACATGAAACACACAGAGATGATTTAATTCTAATTAATTTATGAATTTGCTCACTTTGGAGATTTGTATATATTTTTAATTGTTTTTCAACTGTCCTTAGGTCAGACTCAAAGCAGCAGCACATCCCTGCAGCCTGCTGGGGTCATTATAGATAAACCACACCCTGTCACAGTCACAACCTCCCTCCCTCAAGTGCCTAAACCTCCAGTGGAGATAAAAAAACCAAACATAGCTGTGATAGAGATGAGATCAGAGAAAAAGGATCCACCTCAGCTATCTGTGCAGGTACATGTCAACAGTGATGATGATTTGTTTGTTTATTTTAATGAATGCCAATTAAAGGCAGTCTCATCCATCAATAACGCACTTTGACATCAGGGGATGGTTTTCAGCAAGCAATAGAAACACATAAATGGCGGGACCAAGAAGTTCTCATACTGTGCTATTTCATTTATTTATATTTTATCAATTATCTTTATTATTTCACCAAACTAGAAAACTATTTCTTTCCTAAGTCACCTAGGCAGGGTGCTTGTAAAATAGATCTCTGTCACATTTGCTTTTTTTAATGAGATTTTTGAGCCAGAACAAACTTGGAATCAAAAAAGTATAAATATAAATGTCACTTTTCTTGGATGACTGCTTTGGCCTTTACGATTTCTGTTTCAAGCACGACTGTCAACCCAAGGATTTCACTCCTGATTAACCAACCAGTGCAGTCCTTACCTGCTGGGTTGGGGTTTGTTGTTTTAATTTTTAACAGGAGTCTGTTGTCAAGGAAGTGAATATTTCTTATGTGTTCATTATTTTGGGCTCAGATTGTTGAGACTATACACACTCCCACACACACCTTTCAGGTTCAGATGATTCATGGGACTCAGAGGCAAATGCAGGGAGAGTGTTACGTGGTTTGTTCCCTTGCTGTGTCACTTTATTCCACCCACTTGTGTTTGGCTTTTATTTCACCTAGTTCTTAAATGTTTAAGGTGATTTTTCTTTTCCCTGAGGAATTAAGCAAGCATTTAAATCTTTGTTCTTAACAGAAATACAGCACATTTTGAGGCTATAATTGACATGCCCTTATTGCAAACTACATTGTAATACATTATCCCTTTGTTTCACTGTACCAGCTGTGTGACAACGTGAAGCCAATAACCAGCCTACACAGTGCAAACAAATTGCAAGACAAGCACACATCTTGTAGATTTCTAATAGAAATAATTACAGGCACACTCACCTTCTGTCACATGCAAGGCAAAGTGTCAGGGAATTAGAGAACAGGAGAAATCAAGTACTGCGAGAACAAAGGTGAATATTTCTGGCATTAGTTTTGGTGTTACAGTGTTTTGTTTTTCAGAACTAAGTTGATACCAAGTACAGGCATGAGAAAAGGGTGTCACTGATGTTTAGTGGCTCAGCAGCAACTAGAAGAAAGAAACTAAAATACTGAATGATAATAGCCAAGATTTTTATACTGATGCTTTTTTTTCTGTCCCAGGTGTTACCAAATGTAGATATCGACAGCGTTTCAAGTGACAGTGTGAGTGTAGACCCTGTTCTTCCAGACTCTGAACCTCTCCTTCCTCCTGTCAGTGCTGTAATACAGGTATTGATTGTCTGTGAGTTCAGATTTGTTCAAATTAAAAATACGTTACATTACTGCAAAATTATTTCATTGTCTTTAGTTAGAGAAATGAGACAGTTCCAGGAAAAATGGAGTAATTATTCTAAAGAGTTTATGGTATAAGATATTTGTTTAAGAAAATGACAAATTGCAGCAAGACACAGTTCTTCCAAGATTAAATAATCACAATAAAACTCTGAGAAAACCAGTGTTTCTGTGCCCTGTCAAGAATTATAATCCCTATTGGCCCATGTCTCTCTTGTTTACACTGGCTTCAGTGTTCTGGTGTGAAGGCTGAGGATGGTCTTCATGCTATAAGGAGAGGAAACTGGGATTATTCAGCCTGGAGAAGAGAAGGCTTTAGGGTGACCTAATTGCAGCCTCCCAGTGTCTGAGGGGAGCTACAAGAAATGTGGAGAGGGGCTATTTATAGCGGCCTGGGGTGACAGGACAAGGGGGAATGGCTTGGAACTGGCAGAGAGTAGGTTTAGATTAGATGTTAGGAAGAAATCCGTGGCTGTGAGGGTGGTGAGGGCCTGGCACAGGTTGCCTAGAGAAGCTGTGGCTGCCCCATCCCAGGGAGTGTTCCAGGCCACGCTGGAGAGGGCTTGGAGCAACCTGGGATAGTGGAAAGTGTCCCTGCCCATGGCAGGTGGTTGGAACGAGAAGATCTTTAAAGTCCCTTCCAACCCAAACTGTTCTGTGAGTTTCTGATTATTAAATAACACTGTAGAAATTGTACACGAGTAAATTGCTTAAGACGCTTAGAAACTGTTCCCCTACAGGTTTTGATGCTGAAATATTCCATTAGATTTGGTAACAACAGGCTTGAGTTGTCAGCATGCAAGAAGAAGTTGTTCTAATCATCTCTCTTTATGCTGTGCAAAGAAATTCATCCTGACTTTTAAGGTGGTTAAAACATTTTCTCTCAATTCAGCCTGTTGACAGTGAGTGGTAATTTAATTGCATTCTTGTCATGAAGTTTTTCTGCTAATGCACTTTCCCCCTCAATATGAAATACCTAACAATTGCAATCTGTCTTTTTAAGACTCCAGAAGATACAGCTAGTGAAGAGGAAGACACAAAATTTCCAGGAACTAATTTCATTGATGTTACTGATGTCATGCAGGTAATTATACTGCAAAACGGTCCTTCCTTTTAAAAAAAGTGTGTGCTTGTTTTATATCATTTTGTCATCACTAAAAACAATGTAAAAAATCAGTTTGCTTTACTAGCAGCTTTGATAAAAGTACACATTGTGAGCTATACTGACCTGTTTACACTGCTATAAAAGATACTGGAAATTACTGTGTGTTTTAAGTAGAGGAGCTTTTGAAGAATTAGATTAAAAAGCTAAAATTAGCTTTTATGTGGATATGTTAGAATCCACTAGAAATACAAGTAGTTCTCTAAAATCAGCAGTGATTACAGCACTTGGATTTCACGAGTTAAAACTCTGAATGTGATGAATGTATTGACAGGCTGAGAGAGCTGGGGTTGTTCAGCCTGGAGAAGAGAAGGCTCCAGGGAGACCTTGGAGCCCCTTCCAGTGCCTGAAGGGGCTCCAAGAGACCTGGAGAGGGATTTGGACAAGGGCCTGCAGTGACAGGACAATGGGGAATGGCTCCAAAGTGACAGAGGGCAGGGTTAGATATTGGCAAGGAATCCTTCCCTGTGAGGGTGGGCAGGCCCTGGCACAGGTTGCCCAGAGAAGCTGTGGCTGCCCCATCCCTGGG
>JAWWEU010000158.1:60301908-60331553 GCA_035583155.1 Acropternis orthonyx | reverse complement strand
GAGTGTCCAAGGCCAGGTTGGATGGGGCTTGGAGCAACCTGGGCTAGTGGAAGGTGTCCCTGCCCATGGCAGGGAGGGGTGGAACAAGGTGGTCTTTGAGGTCCCTCCCAACCCAAAACCAAGCCTGACAGAGTTCAGGAAGCGTTTGGACAGTGCTGTCAGGCATGTGGTGTGATTCTTGGGGATGTCCTGCATGGGGCCAGGAGTTGGACTCAGTGATCCTTGTGGGTCCCTTCCGATTCAGGATATTCTGTGATTCTCTGTACTCACGTACTGCTCATCTCATGGATTCCACCAGGAATTTCTAAAATTTAGCAACATTGTCACTTTTGGATTGTGGTAACACAGGTTTATTTGAGATACTCTTTTAGTTTAATTTTTGTAGGTATCAAGCCCTTTTTTAGTCAGCTGAGCTCGTGTCAGAGTAGGGACTGACAAACACTCAGTGAGCAAGACTTATTGTGTGCATATCAAAATCTACCCCCAAATATATTCTTTTTACCTCTTTTGTGTAGTCTTGGTCCCAGGAATAGAGTGTACATCAGATATTAACTCTGTAGCCTACAGGTCTATTTGGTAGATTTATTTTTAAAATGGATTCATCATTCAACACCATCAGTTAGTTAAAATAGCCCTAAATTGGTGGTTTGTCCATCAAAACTGTGTAAATCCTTTGTTCATTTATAGTTTTTAAATTACTGATGTTATTGGAGGGGAGGAATTAAATCTATGTGGACATTGTTCTTCTGTTTGCACAAAAAAAAGCTTTAATTTAATTTAATTTCCTAAACAGGAAAGCTATTCAAGAAATCATTTTATGAACTAACAAAAAATGCTGCAATGGTAAATTTTTATTATGTGAATAATAGTTATTCATCTCTTCTTTTTCTGTTTTTTTTTCCCTGGATTGCTTTTATCTTTTATTTTTGGCAATGGGATATATTTTAACCACAATACCAAAAAATGTTCCAAGTGAAACATATGTTTGGCCTATGACCACACAGACAATGTTCTTAAAAATGTGCAAGGCAAACACAATGTGGAAGCATAAAATCAGTCTCTGGAGTGGCAGGGGTATTTAAGACATCAAAAGAAAGCAAAGTTATTGTTATAAAAGAGGCTTCAGATTCATGAAAAAATGTCCATAAAATGCTATATGGAAAAACAGCTTATTGTTGTCTTCCCCCCACCCCCTCCCTTTTATTATGAAAACTTAATCCTGTTAGAACTGAGGAGCATAAGTGTTTGCGTGAAGTATCTTTTTGGTATTTTATCTTTTTCTGGTTTTTTTCCTTCCCTGTCAGTGTTCCAGGCCAGGTTGGACGGGGCTTGGAGCAACCTGGGCTGGTGGAAGGGGTCCCCGCCCATGGCAGGGAGGTGGAATGAGGTGATCTTTGAGATCCCTTCCACTCAAGCCCTCTCCTTTCCATGTCTCCTCTTCCTCACTGTAAATACTACATAGCAAGTGTCATGCCATCCCAAAATACCTATTCCCTGCATCCCAGAATAGTTCATGGTGTCAAACACCTCATACAGATGGCACCTGTCCAGCCTTAAGAAAGATGCCATGGAGAGTCATTCCTTGGGCTCCCCTTGCTGGGTGTCACTCCTGGCCTGGGCCCTCTCCTGTGGGAGCCCTTGGAATAGCCCTTTTGGGTGCTTAGTTGTTGTACTGGGTCGTTCTTCCACATGCTGTTGTTCCTCTGGGTTGCTTTGGGTGGGTGGAGACAGACCTTTATCCCAAACACTTGTTTGTTTCAACAGTCTTGAGGACTAAATGCCCCAACTTGTCTTAAACAACCTCTCTCTCTTGTGTTTAAAGACCTAGAGCTCCATCTTCCAAAACAGTTAAATTAGGTACTCTTACTTCACAGTAGAAAAAAATTACAGAATAAAGCAGACAAGAACTTTGATTTCTTTATTTTTGATCAATGGTTGCACCTGAAACAATCAGACCTTCTGCACAGAAAAGAGGTTTCCTTGTATGAACCTTTCCTTTTCATTTTAAACTGACAGAGGGCAGGGTTAGATATGGAATTGGGAGGAGATTCCTGGCTATGAGTGTGGTGGGGCCCTGGCACAGGTTGCCCAGAGAAGCTGTGGCTGCCCCATCCTTGGGAAGTGCCCAAGGCCAGGTTGGACAGGGCTTGGAGCAACCTGGGCTAGTGGAAGGTGTCCCTGCCCATGGCAGGGGGCTGGAACTGGATGATCTATGAGGGCTCTTCCAACCCAAACCATCCTGGGATTGTTTCACAGAGTGAGAAACTTGCTCTGCTCACGTGACACAAGAACAGACTCTCAGATTTATTGTGCCACCTCTTGTGAGCAGCCACATCCTGGGGTACCTCTGACAAATGTAGTGGGATTTGGAGTTGCAGACACTTTTTGCTCTCTCTGAACACGCCCTAACTGCAAGGTTGGGGACTTGTCTCTCTGAATGCTTGCTTCCAATTTCAACACCAATCAATATTTGGAACCCACAGAGCTCAGAGTAAATATATTTTCCTCAGCCCTAGTTTCCTGCAGATGCTCGTGGGGACATTGATATTTTTACACGTGTGACTCTTCACACAAAAGATCCCAGGTGACACCTGCAATGCAGCCTGGCCTTGCCTCTGAGAATTGCTGTAGAATTCCATCAAGAAATCCATGGCTTTAGTTTTGGGAGGCTTTGATAAAAGACCCTGCATATACATGTTTGGTAATGGAACAAAACTAATCTATACCACCTCATCATTTCAAACTTTTTTTTTAATTATCTCAGTGTAATTTGGGAAATAGAATTTCAGTTTGATACTTTATAATAAAGTACAGTGATTAATATTCCAATCATATCTGAAAGACTTTCTAATTTATGCCATATTTTGATTGGGAGTCGTGATAGGTATTTTCAACAGTCTCCAGGGAAGCAAAATGCAGAATTGAGTGCAGATTATTCAAGATTGGTCTACAAGGTGATATATGCGGAAGTTCAATCTTTGTAATTAAATACTGACTGTTAGGTTACTTTTTAATTTCAGTAGAAATGATATATCACCCCAAAATGAATATAATTTTCTTCTGGATTTGTGCATTATTATGGATTTTTGCACTATTAAATATAAAATATTTTAGAAATGCAGGAGGACTGCAAAAGTTTGTTAGAGTTACTAAATATAAGTGAGATTTATTGTATGTATTTGGTTTATTTGATCCAGATGTTTGTATTTTGCATACTTTCAGAAGCATTAAGTAGGCAGCATCAAAGAAAATTTATGGAGTAAAGCAGGCAGAAGAAAATGCATAATGAAATGCTGGACAAAGACATCTTTACATTTGCTGTCAGAATGAATTATGGCTCTGAGTACAGATACCCTGACAGCATGAACTGCTTATCAGCTTGCAGGGCACCCAGTGCTTTCTGAGTTTAACTTCACTGTTTATTTCTCTGCCTAGAACCGTTTAGAGGTCTTTGTTTGTCAGCCCAATACACATATTCTGCTTTGCTTGCTGCTTGGAAGAATTTATCCCTGTTTAAAGATCCAGAAGGATCCTGCTCCCCAATAGCTCTTTGTTGTAATACCCATCAGGGACCTCTCTGACTTTGCAGTTTTAAAGTATATTAAGGTAGGAGAGAATTATTAATCCTGGGCTGGGGAGCGAGACAGGAAAATGGTGCTGTCTGGGGGTTTTCTGTCCCCTTCTCTCTTCTTTCTGTTTTCAGTGATTTGTTCTTTTATTCATAGATATTATATAGCAGAGGTTTTTTATTTTACGTGTTAAAAGTAAGTTTAATTTATGTAAGGAAAAAGAAGACTTTCTTTTCCTTTCACTGCGTTGGAGATTAATCTTAGTGAATGTAGATTTACAAGGGAGCCCTTTTATGCACCATCACATACTTCTCACTGGTAATTTAGGACTCAGCTCTTCATCTCTTTCTGCCCTGCCAAATTTTCTTCTTAGAGACTCATATTACTATTAGAGACATTTGTTTTTAATATTACAGCTGAAGGATGCAGGTTCTTATCCATCAGGAGACTTTACAATATGTTAGTGACTGCTTTTTGGGACTTAGTGCTGTGTATGTGCTCCAGGGGAGAAGGAGGGAGGCATCTTTGGGAACAGCCAAACATTATAACACACACCAAGTAACTTGTAGAACTTTTAAAAAACGGCACGTTATCACTAAAATCAAGATGCCTGTGAGGATTTTGTGAATTATTACCCAGAAATACCTTTTAGCTTTCAGCAACTGGAGTTAGTGGAAGTGTAAGCACACATGTAACATATGTGTAAAGCATTAATGTCCAGTCTTGAAGTTTATTAGAGTTCTGACATATTACATGCTCGTTAACTTTTGGAAATGTCTTTTCAGACAGGAGACTTTGAAGAACAAGATTAATTTATTTAAAAAACCCAACCAAAACACTTAAATCCCAACCCAAACGAAAAAAACCCCAACCCTAACTCAACAAGTAATTGTAGAAAGTTTCCTAAAGTTTTCTGTTTAGAGGAGGAACATTTCTGGTGTGTACATTAAAGAAACTTGACTTATGTCACAAGTGAATTTTTCAAGTATTACCATTGCCACTGGCTCCCTGCCCTGTGCAGCACAGGCAGGAAATATGAGCCAAATCATGTTTTACTTAGCAGTTCCTATAAGTTTATACCTCTACAGATTTATGATTTGCTAAGCTTAGAGTTGTATCAATTAACCACAACACACTAAGGAGGGAGAATGTGGTTTGTGTGCTGTGACACATCTGCAAGTGGTTCTTAAAGAAAAAAAAACCCTGACAGTTACCTCAATGACATTGCCTTCCAGAAATGCACCATAACTTAATTAACTACTTATTTATTAGGATCAGGAAGAGGAGAAGGATGAAATTCCAGAATTCTTTGAGCCTCTTCTGGAGCTTAATGGCCAGTTTAAAGTTGCCTCGCCGAAGTACAATGGTCCTTTGTTTCCTCCAGTGGCTTCTGCTCCTCAGCAGCCTGCTGATGTTTTGGATGAACTGATTCAAAGGAGAGAAACTATAGAAAACAGGTTGATAAATTGGTGAGTTGCAGTGTAACAAGTGGCAAAAAAAATATGTCTGGAAGAGGGAATGATTCCCTAACTATTCTTCCCTTTCTTGTCATCTGCATTCCCTTCTCCTGTTTCCTTTGAGCTGCCCTGCGTTTTATGTCAAGGATGCTCTTTTATATACTTTTAGGTGTCTTGGTGTTTGCTGATGGTTAAACAGATTTTATTCTGCCAGGGTGGAACAGGAAATAATGGCCAAAATTATCAGTGGGATGTGCCTGGCTCAGAAGGAAACAGTTCCCAGTGTCAGCACCTCAGAGAGCGGAGATGAGGAGGTTGTAACCCCTGATATTGGTAAGTAGGAGTTCCTGTTCTCAGCATCTCAATTTTTGGCTGGTTTTAACAAGCTGTGTAGGTCACTGTTGCCTGAGCCTAAGAGTGGATAATGCTGAACCAGTGAAAGTGTAAAAAAAGCAGCAATTCATGCTTGAATTTATGTTGTGGGATAAGGCCATTGAAATAAATTATGTAAAAAAAGAAGAAAGAAGGCATAAATCACACCACTGTACAAATCACCTTCTGTTGTTGGCCATGTAAATCAGATCTGGCATTTTGCTAAGCCTGTAATGTTTGTTTGCCTTTCTTTTGTTAATGGATACGTCAAAAATTGCCTCCCTTGTAAATGTGTGAGTGGAGAGAAATGCATTTCTCCTGTGATGTCACTGCCCTTTGCTGTTGCCTTCTTTTATGATCCTGAATTGTTTCTTTACTCTTTTTTATCTGTAAAGTAAAAAAACAAAAATTGCTTTTTTCAAATGAATGTTTAAAAGCTAATGGAGAATAAAATGAGTGGCTGCAGTACAGAACATGCCTTTTAGGAACTGAGACCTGGACTTGAGCTTTATGTTCCTTCATTTTCAGTTGAGGTTGCAGGTGGAGGAGGATTCCAGCTCTTTGTCAATGCTGGTGTCCCTGTGGACTCAGAAATGATAAATCATTTTGTAAACGAAGCTCTCAGTGAAACAATTGCAACCATGCTGGGGGACAGTCAGGCTCAGAGAGCTGTTCCTGATCCAAACGTGGTTCCAAGCACAACCACTGCCTTGGTAAGTGTCCGTTTTACTTAAGCCTTCCCGCAGAAGTTCTGAGGGGTAATCTCAGGATGAACTGAATGTGCATTTGCTTCTTTTTATTATTCTTTATTATACCCCAGCAAGCAACAAGATTAAACCTGTTTGCCCCTCTACTGTGCTCTGTTGACACCCCACCTGGGAGTACTGTGTCCAGGGCTGGATTCGTCAGCACAGGAAGGACATGGACATGGAGCCAGAGGAGGCCACAAAAATGCTCAAAGACCTGGAGACAGGCTGGGAGAGCTGAGGGGTTCAGTCTGGGGAAGAAAAGGCTCTGAGCAGACCTTAGAGCACCTTCCAGTGCTCTTAGGGCTTCAAAGACCTGGAGAGGGATTTTGGACAAGGATTTGGAGGGACAGGACAAGGGGGAATGGCTTCCCACTGACAGAGGGCAGGGTTAGCTGAGATATTGGGAAGAAATCCTTCCCTGTGAGGGTGGGCAGGCCCTGGCACAGGTTGCCCAGAGAAGCTGTGGCTGCCCCATCCCTGGAAGTGTCCCAGGCCAGGTTGGATGGGGCTTGGAGCAACCTGGGCTAGTGGAAGGTGTCCCTGCAGGGGGGTGGAACAAGGTGGTCTTTGATGTCCCTTCCAACCCAAACCTTTCTGTAATTCTATTTCACTTAAAATTGAAGAGAAAGCAAAATCAATTCCTTTGTGCTGCCTGCAGTCTGCTTTATTTATTTATTTATTTACTGTAAGGCTGAGCACAAAACTAATTTCTAAGAGAGGAACTTGGTACTTAATTTCATGTTGTCAAAAGACAGCTCATATTTCAACAAAAATAAGTCTGCTGCTTTCTTATGAACAAATGAGATACAAATAAATTAATTTCTTTATCTAAGGAGAAGTGGAAGCTGAGGGTGATATTTTTGGTCTTACGGGCCTGCAGCTGTTCTTTAATATCTTTTAAAATGACTATTAATTCTTTCTTAGTTTTGAGCTCAGTAGTTTCCAGTAAATGCTTAATTGATTAGTAGAGCTTCCTGTAATAGAGCATAATTTCCTGTGTTCCCTTTGATAATCAAATGACAGCTGGCTCTTATTTTGATACCAGTGTGGCTGTGCTGCAATCTGGTGGTGTGCAACGTTTTTGGGATGCATGTGGAAATTGCTGTGCTTAGAAATCCGACTACTGAAGGCTTTGGTGAAGTGGGATCAGTTATTTTGTTCTGCTCTGTGCATTTAGGCTGAAATACCGCCTGGTGCTTCCTGTAAGGGGACAGGCAGATCATTCTGGAGTCAGAAGGGATCAGGGCACTGCTGTGGGCTGAAATACAGCCATCCTGCATCTCTGCCCCACTCCAGCACAGATCAAGGAGGGCCTGATGACCAAGAGGTCTATTCTTCTGATAATTAGAAATCTCTTCTGTTATCCATTCTGCATTTACTAATGGCCTTTTTGCCTCTGTACCAGCTTAAACTGAAATATCCTTAGGCTGAAATGGTTGGGTTTTCCTTATTATATATATACTGCACTCTCCAAGAGATTAGTTTTGTCCTTTTTGGCCTTTGATTAGCCTAAATCAAATCCAGTGGGGACCATTTTCTGACTCTTGTTGATGGGCAGCTTTGATGTTTCCCATTTTAGATTGGGCTGGAGCACAGGTAACACTATTATGCTAATGGGCATTTGTAATAATAATACAGTGTGTGAGATGGGGTTTCCTCAGTGCCTTGTGCTGTAGGAGTGATACTTTGTTGCAGTTGTTGGAATCTCAGGTAGCCAGTTGTGTTTTTTAAAGTCCTTCCACATTTGTAGCTGGTATTTGTCCTTTAACTTGTGCTCTCAAGGTTGGGGTTTTTTTGTCTTCTCCTTTTGCCATTTGTGCTGAGCTATAGCAGAAGTTCTTGACTATGCAGTGGATGCATTCATGATCTGCCCCTTCCTACTGTGAAGTTTCCCATCTAGAACTTCAGCTGTTCCTCGGTTCTTTGGCGTTCACAAAGTCACACAGTTGTGTGTGAGCTGCCAAATGTGTTGGCATGTTTCACTTTCCACAAGGGATTTTAATAAAAATCATCAGTCTGAGGACTTACTCTTCAGAAACTAAACTGGAAGTCTTCCTATAGCCTCGTTATCTTGTTTTCTTTATGAAATGTCAGAGAACAAAGCTGGAAAAATTCAGCACAGGTCCATCATATTCCTCCGTAGCAGCCTAAATGACAACCACCATACTTGCTTGTCAGATTTATGGCCATTGCTGTCATCTTTAAAAGGAATAACACAATTATGTTTGTGCTTATTTTGGTGCTTTACTGTCTTATCTGTTCCTTTGTTTGTAATCTTCTTTTTAGCTGATTTTTCTTACCATGAAATTACCATCCTCACTCAATGTTATCCGTGTCTCAAAATAGTTTGTTGCACTGTATCAAATGCTTTATTAAAATTCATGTAATTCTTATTCAGACTGGACATTAGGAAGCATTTCTTTACTGGGAGTGTGGTCAAACCCTGGGACAGATTTCCTAGAGAGGTGATTGATCCCCCAAACCTGTCAGTGTTTCAGAGGCATTTGGACAATACTTTAAAGTTTGGTCAGCCCTGGAGTGCTCAGGCACTTGGACCAGATGATTATTGTGGGTCCCCTTGCAAATGAAACAGCCTGTTCTATTCTTTACATAATGATTTCCCAATGTAATCATTCTAATTGATAATTTACTGGGTTTAATTTATTTTTCCAGTCATACCATTTAGCCCAGTGCAACTTTCTGTTCAGATGGAGGACTTATATCCATGACAATGTATCTAAGCAACAACTGTTCCTGTTCTGTGAAAACCTGCCTTTCTCTCTCTTCCTCAGCTCTCTCTGGGGATCCTTGCAAGTCAGGAATTCTGCACTGAGATAACAACTGTGGTTATGATTTTTCTTCCCCTCAGGAGTCTCTTGTGCCTACGCCAGTGCCAACCCCCCAGGCCACACCACCACCAACACCACCTCCAGAAAAGGAATTGCCTCCAGTGAAAACTCCAGAGCCGTCTCCATCTCCTACAGAAATGAGTGGGGATGGTCGTGAGCATGAAAAAATTAAAGAAACAGGTATTGAAAATAATAATTGAAGTTTGGAAGTGGTAAATATGCTTTAATCTACTGCCTTTAATTTTCCTCTTCAAAGACATGCTATCTCTCAGGATAAATATTCTTCAGGCTATAATGCAAGTGGGAACTCATGTAGTACAAAAAATATGGGCTAATTTATATAAAAAGCAAACATCTTTTATTTGATAACATTTCTATTTTCAAACTTAATGCACATTACTATGGTCTGTGTGATTTCCACCCCTCCCAATCCCTCCACAATTTTTCACATCAGAAAAATAGCTGTCTTTTGCTCTTTCCTGTGTTTTTAATGTTAATTAAGTCAAATGCACACCCTTCAAGTAAATGGAGCTTTTTAATATAGAGCAGTCTCCATTATTAAAGGACATAAGAAATTGAGGTTTTATTCCAACTTCTTCAGGTGCCAACACTGAAGCTATTCTTGATCTAGTCTTGCCTCCATAGCCATCAAAAGGTATCACAAAAACTACAAGTGCTTAGTAGAGCTGACTAGGCCTGAGCTTTCCTTCCTGCTTTCCTCTCTGATCTGAACCTTGGCTTCACACCCGCAGGAGTTGGGGTTGCAGCAGCCACGGGTCCTGTTGGCACACCCATGGTTACCCCTGTCAATACCCCTCCAGCAGCCACACCCAGCCCTCCTGCCTCAGAGCGGGGCTCCCACGCTGCACAAGTGGAAAGTCCAAAGCCTCCAAGCCCGTGGGGTGGAGCAGAACTGCCTCTGGAAGAGGAGAAACCCAGCCCTGTAACTGAGGAACCTTTCCCTCCCAAGGCTGTGTGAGTTGGACAGGCTGTGCCGTTTTCTCCTTTCTCAAAAACATGAATATGTATGTTCTATCTACATACACCCTCAAAAAGTCACTAGAAAGAAATGCTTATTGTGGGTGTCAGCAGGCAATGAGATAAGCCAGGATTCTCTCTCATTTTTTAATTATATGAGTTGTATTTTGAAGAAAAATGTGGAATCAGAACCCTTCTGAGGGTTTATCAGCCCTTATTCATTGTCCTGCTGAATGCTGTACTTAGCAAACTTGTCTTGCTACACCTGCCAGTAAGACATGTAGTGACGAAGAAATGTTGTATTATTAGCATTTATTTTTTCTCTTAACTCATTGAGAATACACATGGCAAATTTAGTTAGAACCAGAAACTTATTAATAACATTATTTACCCATGTTGGCTCTCAGGCTATTCTGTAAAATGCTCTATTCCTTCATTTGAAAAAATACTTGCAAGTTAATTTCTTTTCAGCATTGATTTAAGACTTTGGTCTGTATTATTCAGAGTGTTTTGGTGTATTCATAATATTCTTCCCTTGCAGTGAGATGTCAGTGGCTAATGATGAGGAACCAGAGGCCTTGATTTTACCATCCCGACAACTCTCAGAGAGACCCCCAGAGTCACTTCCGTGCAGCCCCCACGTTCCGTCCCCCGTGCCTACAGTGAGTTCTGGAGTGTCCACACAGGAGAGCAGCATCACCCTCACAGAAACTGAAACCACAGACAGACCCATCTCAGAGGGGGAGGTGCTTTTCAGCTATGGACAGATGCTGGCAGCAGGAGGTAACCGACTGGACACATCTGTGGAAATTAGAAGCTGAAGTAATTTTTGTTCTTTATTAACACTTCCACTCTAGTGAAGTGACATTTTATCCATTTTCTGATTCAACTGCAAGCATTAACCTGGTCCTTAACTTTCAGTTCGTGAAGATTGAAGAGACCTTGTTGTTCTTTTTCTTGTCTCTGAACAAAATGCTGCTGTTTATTAATGACAAAAAGGTTCAGTCTGCTCTTTTGTCATGAAATCAACTTGGAAAAGAATTGGGATTTGTCATGCCTAAGTACCATGTGGTACTAAGTTCTTATTGAAAGCAAAGTGTAAGAAATATGAAAATATGTCTTTATGAGACATCCAGCAGTAGGAATTTCCAAATTTACTGAAGCATAGAGTTGTAATCATTAAAGAATGTGGCCTTGTTTTTTTTCCCTGTAAAAACATTCATGTTTTTTTAATAGTTGTCACACAAAATATTTTTCATCCTTAGCAGGAGGAGGACTGTTTCTTCCAAACCTCACTGAGAGCTTATCCAGCACTTTACGAGATGCCAATGAGATGGTAAGGAAATGTTTCCTAAAGAAACAGACTTAATGTGGATTCCACCTTGGGCTTCTTTATTAATAGGATGTGCTTGAAACATTTTTCACTTACCAACTTTTTAAATTTATGCTTTTAAACTGTACACTCACAAAGAGTGTTAGGATTTCAGAACATCAAAGACAAAAAGATGGCATTATACAAACTAAGTTATATTTTATATTTTGGATCATTTATGTTTTGGATTTATGTGCTTCTGTAGGTGAGAGATAGCTAATACACATTTTTGTTTCTTTATTGTTCTAGTTTTAAGAGAACATTGGTATGCTCTGAGCTGTTCCAGCTTTGAGCCATCTTTTAATTGCTTGTGTAATTACATTATTCAAGGGGGTTTGCTGAGGCAGGAGTAGTTAAAGCTGCTTAAAACAGCACTATAGTTTCTTATCTGACTTCTGCTTTAGTCCCTTGTCCTGGAAGCCTCCCAAGTCAAGGTGTTCTCCATCCCCTTTCTCTTTTAGCACTTTTTCTCAAATGCTTGGGCTTTCCCTCTCTGACTTGGTGTAATGCTTGGTAGGCCAGAGCTGTGATATAAATGAGAATTAATTATGAAGTTCAACAAGGAGGAGGAGCAGCTCAGTACACCAATTCCTGCTGGGGGATGACTGGCTGGAAAGCAGCTTTGGAGGAGGAATCTGGGGAACCTGGTGGACAAGCAGAACATGGCTCAGCTGTGTGCTCTGGAGGCAAAAGGGGCCACCATCATCCTTTGCTGCACTGGGAAGAGCATTCCCAGCAGATCAAAGGAGGTGATCCTTCCTCTTTCCTCAGGAGACAGCATTTGGAGTGTTGTGTCCACTTAGGGGCTCTCCAGTATAAGAAAGATAAGGATTTCCTGGGGTGAGTCCAGCAAAGGACTGCAAAAATGATTGAGGGATTGGGGCATCTGTCACACTGAGGGAGCTTGGATGGCTCAGCCTGGAGAGGAGAAGGTTCTGAGGGGATATTACCAATGAGAATAAATACCTGGTGGAAAGAAGTAAGGGAGGCAGAGCCAGACTCTCCCAGCTGGTGCCCAGACAGTGACAGACAGGAGGCAGTGGACACAGGTTGAAATTCAGGAAATTCCTTTTAAACATAAAAAATGTTTTTACTGTGGAAGTGGCCAAACACTGGAGGAACTGTCCCAAGCAGTTGGGTTGGGCTAGAAAGTTTCCAGAGGTCCCTTCAAACCTCAGTAAGGCAAGTTCAGATGTTCTACAGTAGGAGTCCACTTCTCTTCTCCCTGCCTCTCCTTCCTAAGTATTCCTACCTATACATGGCCATACTCTGCCTGTGCATATTTTCCCGTTTAATATCCATGTTTTCATCCATGTCATAGAACCAGAGAGTATCCTGTGTTGGAAGGGACGCACGAGAATGATCAAGTCCGTCTCCCTCTGCTCAGGACAGCCCCAGAACAACCACCATAGCTGTGAGACTGTGCCCTGATCTTGCAGATCTTTAGATTCCTCCCCTGTCTGCCACACTTCCTCTCAAACTCTGGGCGTAAGGCTCTTAGCAGGTTTACTTAAAGTTCTCTTCATCAGAGTAACATTTGCTTGCTAAGGTGTTCTTTCTTTGCTTTGTCAGCTGGACTGTAGCTCCTTCCAACATTTCTCCATGCTCAAACTGGGCTGTTTGGGTGAGGAAGCTCTTTCCTTGCTGGTGAGAGCAGCTCTGCAGCCACATCACTGCTAGAATGAGTGTGTGTCAGGATTTTAACTGTTTCCTTGATCTTTGAAGGCCTAAAGGACCTTGTTCCCCTCTAAGAAGTCTTCTTTTGCAGTCTTTTGCCTCAAATAAAGACTGTGCATGTCTGTGGGTAAAAGGAGAAAGCAGTGTCATCTGTGTGCTTATTTTTAAATGCCTGGATTTTCTTGACATCATTTTTCAGTGTGGAAACTGTAACAATTTACTGTTTAAAAAAAAAAAAAACAAACCAAAAAAGACAGGCTTAGCTGTGAGCTAAAGTAAGAATGATTCAAGTTCCTACAAAAAACAATTTTGGATCACGTATCGTGGATTTTGTTTCTTTATTTTAGGATGATGATCCTCCCAGTGAAGGGCAGGTGGTGAGGAGGCTGGATAAAGGATATCACAGGGACCCTGTCCTGACTCTTTTAGCCAAATTAAATCAACCACCTCCACAAGAAGGAACAGACCATTTGGAGGTAACTTACTGCCATTTGCTTTCCAGTACAGCAGTTTTGATGTGGTACTTTCTTACTCAAAAGCAGATAAAATATTTCGGGCTTATCCTTCCTGTTGGCTGTAGAACAGGTTCATACTTCACTCCCTGCTGGAAGTGATCCCACTTCTTCTGGCCTTGTTCTTGTGTAAAACTTTTTAGAAACACTGAAGGCTCATTGTTGTTACAAACAAGCTGTACATAACATCACATGTATCTACTTTTCAAGGTATTCCCATGCACCAGATTTATCCTGTCACTTTGAGCACCAGAGAGTTTCTTGTCACTTCAGCAACACAGGTGGAATGTTTAACAGGACAAGTTCACTGCACTTAACAGCCCTAGGAGTGTTTTAGGGAGGTATGAAGAACAACTCAACAAATGTTTACATGCACATGCTGTTGATGCTGATCTTGTAACTAAACCTCAATATATTCGTCGTACTCAGTTGGCATAAAAAACAGACCAACAGAAAAGTAGAACTATCTACATCACAGGTTTTTTTGTTATGCGTCTAAGTCCTTTCTGTGTGGAAAATAGTTTGGACTGGATGTTTATTCTAATTGACATGGCTGGAGGAATGTTTGAAGGAAGTGAACTTTGAATACTGTAGTGTGGTCCATGAACACCTTTATTGACAGCAGATCTTGCTTTTTGTGGTTTTACTGATGCATATGCAGTTTCTTCCTTCTGCCTTGGTCAGTTTAGTCTAAATAATTACTGACTTGACTCACTTCCTTAAACTGTTCCTTTGTCTTTCTTTATTTTGCTAATGAGCTCCAGTGGATGGACTTGGTGAAAAGCTTTCTACAGTGTCAGCTCCGAGTCTGGCTGTAATTGCAGTGACATTTCCTCATCAGCACTGCCAATTACAAATGCATCTCTAATTTGCTTTTCCCCTTTCCCATAGTCACGGACTGCTCAGTGTGCCCATGCAAGGCACTAATAAACTCCCTCAGCTTCTGGCAAGGTGTGTGGAGTTGTCCCTGCTCCTTTATGAGAGAAACAATATTCTCCTGGATGTTACTAATATTGCCTTGGAGTGATACTGTGCACATGTGTGTGTCTGTATTCAGCCTGTTTCCTGCATTGAGGCAAGCTGGTTTTCCCCTGCAGCTTTGGAAGTCAGAATCCACAGAACCATCCCTATTTTAAGTGCCCTTCAGACCTACTTAAAAAATTGAAGCTTTTGTCTGACATGCAGTACAACAGAGAGTCAATAGCTTTTAGATGCTGCCAGTGTTTCAAGGTCAGGCAGTCAACAGTGGCCAAATCTATAACATTAAAGGCTTCATGTGCTAAAAATATAACTTAGATCCTCATCACATTGGAATATCACTAAGAAAATAAATGATGTTTGGCTGCAATTGACCCTTTTCTGTCCAGTACTGATAAATGCAGTTCTTCATTTCAAACCCAGATGATATCTCCTGGGTTTGTTTTCTTTATTCAATACAAATAGTACAGACTTAAATTTATGTGTGTTTTAAGGGTTAATGTAATTAGAAAACAGGGGCTGGGTTTTGGAAGAAATTGATTGGGGTTTTTATAGCTGCTGTTCTGATGTTGGTGTCCTCTGCAGGACTCTGATGGCAGTGTTGGGGAGCTCAGTGAAGGTCAAAGGCTGAGGCTGACCAGAGCAGAAGAGAGAATCCTCATGGGACATTCCCTGTATTTGGACCATCCAGCTACTCAGAGCTCTGAGAACAGACCACACCAAGGGTTCTGTTCTGCATCCCCAGGACAGCTCACCCCAATTGGAGGTACACTGGACTGTTACTTCTTCTGTGGGATATTTATCTGGATTTCTGTAACAGAATCTGACATAATTTCAGACAACATGTTCAAAACCCAAAATTCACAGACAATTCCTACAGTGAAATTATTAGCATCCCTATTCTGAGAATGGGATTTAATTCAAGCCTTGTGTTCACTCTTTTTTGCAGTTTTCTACAATCTGAACAGAAATTATGACAAATACTCGCTTGTCTATGCAGAAGTTAACTTGTAAAGTATTTATTTTATTCTTTTTAATCCTGTTCAGTTCTGAGAAACACTTAGTCTGACCACTTTTGAAGGCAGTTTCCATAGGACAAGTATTAACACCAGCAGTTCAAGCTACTTCTCTCTGTCCCCTTACACAGCCTTCTGTTCTGCTGACACTGCAGTATCTCATAAATACATTTTAACAGTATATTTTAGCTTCATATATTCCTGTAATGATAGGGAAATTGCTATTTTCCCACATGTATAGCTGAGGTGCACACATAATGGCTTGTATAAAGCAGTACAAGGATAAATTGTTGTGGTAAACCAGAGAAATTTATTTCTTTTCAGTTGAAACTAGTGCTGAAACCAGTGGTCCATCCTGCCTCTCCCTTAATGTTTATCCTGGTTTCTCCATTGTTATCTGAAAATGTACATCCATACTTGTTTAATTTAACTGCTGCAAGCATGTAGAAACTCTTTGTTGACTGTGGTTTCAGATATGTTTAAACTAGACTGAAATAATTATCAAGCTGTTGCAACACATACGTGGTTGCACTGATTCATCAAAAGTTGTGTAAATTAAAGTGATCAAACAGCTGGTTTTCTGTCCTTTTAATTTTCACATTTATGAATCTGACAAGGGAAACAGATCTCACATTATTAACCCTTGACCAGTAGGAAGTGTATTGATATTGAATGTGTTCCACACGTGGCAAAAAACATCTTAGAGAAATAAGAATATTTGCTTTGTTTTGAAGTGATCAACATTTGCACTGATTGCACCTTTTAAAGTAGCTGAAACATAACATTGTGGACCAGCTACATGTTGAAATACATTGAAGATACATTCTGGTAAATGATCTACTGTCAGACTTTAAAGTAGTTTGTTGAATGTTGTTTGGAGGTTGGTTACATTGGGCTCCCCGAGGTAAGACGTTTCTCCAAGTCACTCCACGTTGTTAGAGGACAGTCAGCACTAAGGACACTGTGAGGAAGGAATAAATCACTGATCCACATCACCTGAAGATAGTGACAGGACAAAGGGAAACAGTTTTAAACTAAAAGAGAGGAGATTTAAATTGGATGTGAGGAAGAAATTCTTCCCTGTGAGCGTGGTGAGACTGGCACAGACTGTCCAGAGAAGCTGTGGCTGCCCCATCCCTGGAAGTGTCCAAGGCCAGGTTGGAGGGGAACTTGGAGCAACCTGGGATGGTGGAAGGTGTCCCTGCCCATGAGAGGATGGTTGGAACTCGTTGATCTTTAAGGTCCCTTCCAGCCCAGACCAATCTATAATTCCATAGTTCTGTAAGTCTCTAACAGTGCTCAGGACCATGGAGTTAGAAGGTGCCTGTTAATGGGAGAACCTCTCTCCAGGGATATCTCCTCCTGACCCAGACCATCCACAGCTGTATCTGGCATAACATGTTTCTCTCCTCTACATCTTTTATTTATTTATTTTATTGCATTTAGGATGCCCTTTGAGTGTCCTGTAAATACCTAAACACTTTTCAAAAGCAATCCAGCTCCTGCATGTGATGATAATATACAAACAATGTGTTTCTCTACTGATTTTTTTAAGCTCTTTTCTCTAAATCTTGTAGTATTGTTTTTGTTGTAGTATTTTTTGAGAGGAGACAAGTGCCCTGGACTAACTGCCATAGTGGAATGCCCTGTGCTTTCACATAATCTTTGATAATCCCAGACTGAGTTCTGTTACATTCTGATGATTTTTAATTTAGCTTCTCTCCCTGCCCACCTCAGAACACAGCACGGAATTTATTGCATTGCTAAGGAAACAATAACGTATAAAAGCTCAGGTCTGCTTTCAAGAGAGTAGTGTTTTCATATCAGGGAGGAACAGAAAATCTTGTTTTCAAGTCCTTTTGTTGGTGAAATCAACACTGAATAGGAAACAGTCTGTTCTCAGAGGGAGAGTGGAAGGAATGATTCCTGATTGTTTCCACTTTCCTTCCAAATCTTTTTGATCTGACCACTGGTATGTGAGATTGCCAGTCAAACCAGCTATTTCCTGATAGCCCCACAACAGCTACTATGCAGGCCCACCATTTTATTGGACAATTTTATTTTTAGGGCTAAAATTAAACAATTTTTACACCAGTGGGTGTCAAAGTTCACATATTCCAGGGTGTGCACCTCTGTACATAGAACCTTGCAGTGAATACTCAGTTTCTCTGTCAGAATGAGTCACTCAGAGATGTGTCTGTAAAAAATTTGGGAACTCTGTGTGTCTGTGGCTTATTTTAAGTTTTGTGACCAGTTTTTATTTGTGTTATGTCCATTTGTAGGATGGAGCAGGTGTTGCTCATGTAGGCACACAACAGCATCTTGATGATCAGTCCTTCACTTATAAATCCTTGTGTTCAGTGCTTAAAGTCATAGACATAAAAACCAACATGCAAATGAAATGTGGCACATGCAATCTTAAAGTGAACAATAATTACAGTTAATTAAGCAATGATTATAGTTAATTAGGCTTAAAATTCTTTCCTTGGCTCTGTATGATAGCAGAAGGCTAAAGTTAGTTCAGGAGCTGTCAGTACATTTTTCATAAAGATGCTTTACACACTTGCAGGCTGCACAAGCATGATAAATGCTGGATTAGAGAGGAAATTATCCCTTTAAAATACACTATATACAGCTTTCTTTTAATTCACACAACAATGGAACACTTTCATGAAGAAGCCTTTCCAGTAAGTGTGATAAAGCTCATTAAGCATACAAGGTGTGATGAACGACACAGCTCTGAAACTCTCATAAATGCTGCCACGTTGGAAATCTACAGATGATAAAACTGATTTATTTTTTCAATTTGCACAGACTCATACTTCTTATCTCCTTTTTTCCCCACAAGAACAATTTAAGGGATATACAATGAGCCATGTAAGGAGGAAATCATTGTCTTTAACACTGCATGTCCCACTGTTGAATTTTGGAAGGCTGCACATTCTGCCACAGGAGTTGACTGGGAGATTATTGCTCTGGCTCATCAAGGAACTTTTTTCTCTCAGCAGAAGTTTTTGGAGATGCAGACACAAGCCCTGGTCCCATGCTTTTTGCTGAACGGGAATCACAGCCAGTTTCAAAGCCTGTTCTGAGAGCAGCCCAGCCAAGCTGCAGAGTGACATCACTCTCAGAGGATCTGTCCCAGGTAAGCTGAATGGATTTTTTCTGTGACTAGTCAGAAAGAGCAAACTGAAACCCTGGAAAACAAATTTTCCTGTTCCACTGCTGTACCTGACATGCCAGAACTGGTGCACTTGAAATGACACATTCAGCTGAGAAACTGAAGTCAAAACTACACATATGTAATAAAAATTACTGTGTTTCCTGTGACAAATACTCAGACTACCCTTTCTGTCAGGCTCAGACCTTCTCTTCTGCCTTTCCTGCACTTCCTCACAGCTTTGCTGATCTCAAGAATCCAATTCTTTAGATAGTTCAGAAAGGGCATTCCAGTGTTTTAGAGGCACAGAGCTTCACATACAGGAGAATAACCTCATGGATATATGGGAGAGGAAGCAGCAATAGAGATTTGGCCTCACGAGTTATAACCCACCGATTCAGCATTTCAGGAGCTTCATTTGTCCTAGTGGGGGCAGGGTTGGAAGGGCAGTAAGGATAATGTTCCTCAGAACACTTAAAGGTAGAGGAACATCCTGTTGATCTCTGCTTCAAACCTAGGCAGTTAATTTTTTGCTACTTTATTAGTATGTGCTGTTACCTGGAGATGACGGTTTACTTGGTAACTAGAGATAAATTCAAATAACAAGTGGCAAAAGCTAAAAACAAGGTGGCAGACTTGTCTCTAATATGTGAAGCTTCACAGTGTGTTTGAAAGTCATTATATATTACCATGGTTGCTGTTTTCATGGATGAATTCTGTCCTTCCCTGATGTTCTAATATTAAGTCACCTGAACTCTCTTTTATTGACCTGACTTTGCCCCATTCTAACCCACATTGCCACGGCTGGGTTTATGTTTGAGCCTTGATGCCCTTGGTTTCTGAGCAGTTCTTAAATATATCACCTGAAGTGGAGATTTTAAATTTTATGTCTTTCTCTTTGAGATCACCAGAACCTACTATTTCTTGGAATGACTGTTCACAGGCAAAACTGGGTTCTGTGACCACTGTGTCTGCTGGGGTGAAGCTCATAACCTTGTTGTTGTTTCACTAGCCAGAAGTAATAGGGACAGAGAGGGTAAAACGTGTTTCCTTCTCTTAGCCCTGTTAGCTGTGACAAAGAACACAGGGATGCCTGCATCTTACACTCTGGAAAATCAGCTGATGGGGTTAGGATTGATTTTTGCTTGTTTGGGTACAGGGAAATGTTGATTTACTGTGATTGCCCACGTACAGTTTTATTTATTTATGCAAGAAATCTGAGGTGATCTGTCTTTCACAGAGAATATGAAGACAAGGAAATACATTATCCTTTATATGTAGAAACTTCTACATTATCTTATCTTTAGAAGCTTTTCTTGCATCTGAACCCTTAATGTGGCCTTTTTTCTGCTGCTGGCAGGTGAAACTCACCCTCCCTTCAAACCAAGCAGCTAAACCCCTGAACCTTGACTTCGGGGTTTTGTTTCATTTTTTCCCCCAAACAAAACAATCTCTTCCCGTGTGTGGTTATTTCAAATCAGTGTTTCTCACAGGCTCTGTGGTTATTTCAAATCAGTGTTTCTCACAGGCTCACCTTTTAGCTTTTCTATGATGTGACCATACCTGTAAGTAACAACCACAGCAAGCACCTCTCCTGGATGGGGCAAAGCCATGTTCCGTAAGATCCTCTACTAGATCTGTACATCCTTCTCTGAAAGAAGAAAATAATCCCTGTACCAGATGATTTGAAAGCTTGTTTTGACAGCATCTCTCTGCCATGTGACAATGATGAGCCTTTCCCCTCCTTTCAATTAGGGATGGCATCTGTATTCAGCTCCATGGCTGGATCTGCTTTGTCACCTGCCTGTAGGAAACAGATTTTCTGAGAACATAATACCAGTTTAGGAGAGCAGGAGGCACTCAGGGTTTCAGAATGATTCATTCATTCTGTGCAATGTTTAAGGCAAATAATCACTTTAAACTCCTTGAAAGATTTCCTACCAGGTTAGTCACTGACTCTCACATCAGTTGCTTCACATCTTGTTTCCCATCTCTGGGCAGTGTTTGCCTTCTCTGAAATTAACCTGTATCACCTGCAGACAAAGCCAGAAGATAAATCTATTCAGGAGCAAAGTTTGCTGAAAGACCTGAGAAAACACACTATTTCAGATGGTGTCCAGTTGGGCCTGGTAGAGCTTTGTTCTGATTTATCTGGGAATGGTCCTCCTGGACTTTGGGGTTTGTTATGGCAAAGCTTGGGTGGTTCCTGCAGTCTGTCCAAACAGGAGCCTTGTGGCAGGGATGTGGAGCTGCCATACATGTGCCCCTTGTCTGCTCCCTGGCACTGGTGTGTCGATCAGATTTTGACCAGCAGAAAGAGCACTGAATTTTCACGTGGGGCACGAGCAAATGCCTTTCAGTCATGAAATCTGTGTGGTCACTCACTCCAAAACAAACGGTTTAAGTCATGCTGGAATTTTCTTATCTGCCCAAATTCCTTGGCTGCTCCTCCATTTCTGGCATTAGATTTTTTTTTTCCCCTTAGATTTATATATGCTTTTAGCCACTGTCAGACAGAAAACCTGACTAACTGCATCTTTAATTTGACCCGTTCTGTCCATTCTTGTGCAACAATACAGGAATTGACTGTTATTTGTGGCCACTTTGCCCCCATGCTCTCAGCTCTGAGAAACAGGAGAATGATTAGGAGGAAGCTGGGCTCTTCCTATTCCAAATAAATCATTTTGATCATGGGAGGGACAGGAACACTTAAGTCATATTTGCGTGGCTAAACATTCCAGAGGTGGTAAATCTAAATCATTTGAAGCCCCAAATGCGTTGTTAAAATCTTAGGGAATCATTTGGTTGCAAAATGCTTTCATGGTATTCTTTTATAAGTATGAATGTTTTTATACAATCCACATTTTTTAAGTGGGATTGGCACTTTGGTATTCTCATTAACTTTAATTTTTTAGTATTTCAAAAGGCATGCTTTTTTTAATCTTCAGGAATGCATAATTTTAGGTTATGAATATGTTATCTCCCAACTTCTGTTTGCCCTTCAGTTTAAACCGATTTTGGTTTGTCTTATTAAAAATTCAAAAGAAAACAACAAAAAAAACCCCCACTTCAAATGGGCTCATGAGGATACTGTTGTGCTGCTGACATGAATGTTCTGTAACATCAGTGACCCTTGATCACATTTCCAGGAGACCTTTCTGCTTTCAGAAAATAATCTCAACTCTTTCTCATCTTGTGCACTTTAGATGATGAACAGTTGGACACTATCATGGTGGTAGAAGTGCCCAAGTCAGTGGTGACACTGAAGGGCTTTTCTTTTTGCTCCCTCTGATTTTTGCAGCACTGACTTAACTGGTTGTTAAATACATGACAGGCAGTGTCATCGCTGTTGAGATTCCTGATGTCATCAGAGAGAGGTTTTAACTGAAAGCAACGGGAAGCCCTGATGACAGAGCAGGCACCCTGTTTGCCAGCATGGAAATTTTCTTCTTTTCATCTCAGTTTTGGGCTGTTTGTTTCACTCATGGCCTCCACAATGCTAGAGGGTTTCCCTTACCTTCCTTTCTCTTTCTGTTTCTTCCTTTTTAGCTTTTGGGGTGCAAAATACCCCTGGTACTTTGTCAGGTCTTCAGGAGAATACCAGGGCATATCATTTTTGCTGAAGTCATGGAGCAGTTCTTTCCACAGGCTCCACGTGCTGTGTGATATGCAAACACATGTGGTCTTGCTTCTGTTCCTCCTTAAGTCTTCATAAAAAAAATTATATCCATCTATGGAATCAACAGAATAACTGATGAAATCAAATTTGTCTTCTAGATAGGCAGATAATGGCAGAACAAGGGGCACTGGTTTTGAACTGCCAGAGGGGAGGGTTAGGTGGGATCTTAGGAAGAAATTCTTCCCTGTGAGGGTGGGCAGACCCTGGCACGGGTTTCCCAGAGAAGCTGTGGCTGCCCCATCCCTGGGAGTGTTCAAGGCCAGGTTGGATGGGGCTTGGAGCAACCTGGGCTAGTGGAAGGTGTTCCTGCCCATGGCAGGGGGTTGGAACTGGGTAATCTTTAAAGCCCCTTCCAACCCAAACCAATTCTGGGTTTCTAGAACTCCATGACTCTGTTTTGCACTTCTCATATTTCCTGTCTATGTGTAGTGGGATGTCCTTGGGCCACAATTCCTGTTCCAGTTATAGAAGATAACAAGCAAACTTGACAAATATGTCTCCCTTTTTAACATGCAAAGCATTTGTTGCTTCTGAGAAACATTCCCTATAGTCATGTTTGCAGATCTGGGTCCTTAAGAGCTTTTCTGCAAGAATGGAAAATGGTTTTAAAAACTGGGCCGAGGAAATAAATTTTAGACTTGGCCTGGGTTTTCCAACCTGTGCACTGAAAATGTATGTTTTTCTTTCCCCTTTCAACTGTCTGTTGTTTCTCAGGTGGATAATTCCTAGGGAGAAAAAAGCCAGGGAATCCTTATGTTCTTTCTGTCCCATGCTTTGAGTAAAAATTGAGGGTCTCTTGTGTCTTCAGGTCTAAGTGGCACTTTGCCATCCATACCTACTGCTCCCAGGTTGTTTGTCTAGAGGGAATAGCATTGCAATAGGCTGATTGAGAGCTGAATTCTTTTGAAGTCTAAAGGAAGGAGAACAAGTGCATGTTCTTTAATGAATCTTTAAAAACCTCTTTGGATGTTTCTTGAAGCCCCATATAATCTTGCTGTGCTTTTACGTCAAAAGTCACGCCTGTTAGATATTTTTACATGTTTTTACTGTGTGATACACAGGAGGAAAGCCAAGGAGCTGCCCAAGTTGAGACTGTGAGACCCCGAGTTGTTCTGGTGAGAAGGATGTCTGAAGAGGTGCAACAAGAAGGTAAATGATGTCAATAAGCAAACAGCTCTCTCAGCAAAGCACGTCACTATTGAATGTTGTTGTATACTGATGTATAATAAAGTTTTAAAGTTTTTTTTTTTTATTTGGTTTTCATTAACACAAAATTTCCAAGATTTCTAAGCTTTTATTTGTACATAGTGGATATATGTGTACATACTTGTGATATTGTTGGGCTGCACTGAAAGGACTGGAAAGTCAGCCTGGAGAGGAGAAGGCTCTGGGGAGAGAGCTTAGAGCACCTTCCAGTACCTGAAGGGGCTCCAAGAGAGCTGGAGAGGGACTTTGGACAAGGGATGGAGTGACAGGACAAGAGGGAATGGCCTCCCACTGCCAGGGGGCAGTGTTAGATGGGATATTGGGAAGAAATCCTTCCCTGTGAGGGTGGGCAGGCCCTGGCACAGGTTGCCCAGGGAAGCTGTGGCTGCCCCATCCCTGGAAGTGTCCAAGGCCAGGTTGGACAGGGCTTGGAGCAACCTGGGCTGGTGGAAGGTGTGCCTGCCCATGGCAGGGAAGTGGAATGAGATGACTTTTAAAGTCCTTTCCAACCCAAACCATTCTGGGATTCTCTGATCCTGTGAAATGTATTTGTATGTAAGTCATCAGAATCCTTGTAATTAAGTGTTTATTTAAATTTGTATTTGCCAGGCGCTTCACAATGTGCATTTTATGTAGTCAACTGAATCTTAATTGCTTTCTAGAATGCTGTTCAGCAAACGAGATATTTATAATGTTGTGATAAAAGGGAGTGGTTCCTACACACGAGAAAATGCAGGGGTGCTACACCAGAACTGACAGTACTAAGTTAAGATCATGCAAATGTGGGAAAAATACACAGATTTTCCATGTTAAAATGATGTGGTTTGAGATGGGCTTCAAGCTGGTGTGGAACAGATAATGATTTTCTTTCGTGAAGGGACTGGGTGTTATCTGTGCTATTTTTGGAGATTACTTGCCAGTGTTTGTTAAAAGTGTTAAGGATGATGAAAGAGAGGGAGAGAGTATCTTTTGTTTATTGTAGTTCAAGTCAGTGTTGGAATAGCATAAACTGCACCTTACTGACATGTTTAATTGTTTCAGCAGATAACAAGTTTGTGGAGGTGCTGGAGTGAGATACACAGCAGTTTTAATCTTACATGCTAAGAACAGGAATCTGAAAACCTGCATGTCTACAATATATGCAATTATTATTGCTCCACCCTAGCACAGACAAATTCTTCCTTCAAGCCCTTTTAAAAATAATTCTTTGAACTTCTTCCACTTAATTTTTTTAAAAAACATCTCTTCGAATTAGAATTCTGAGGGAATTATTTTGCTTTAAATATTTATAAGTGGTAAGAAAAGCCCTAGGCCAATGTTGTTGGAACCTAATTTCAAAACCATGATTTGCATGTGAAGAAAGTTATGAATAATGTAAAAATTATCTCTGGACAATCAGTAGAAAAGCTTACAGAACTGAAGTGGCACAACTTAGTGCATGTCTGCTCCTTCCCTATACATTTCCCTGTGTTATAACACAAGGAATTTGGGCACAGTCCAACTGTGTCTGTGTGTTAGCTGAAAACTGTGACCAGGAGATGGCAGTAGTCAATTTTCTTTTGAAAGGATCAAAAAAAAAAAAAAAAAAAAAAAAAAAAAAAAAAAAAAAAAAAAAAAAGCCATTTATTTAAATCTCATTCAAAGTATACATATTTAATGAGCCAATAAAAATCTAGAGGATTTGCAAATGGAAACAACGGTCTGTCAGTGTTAACCAGAAGGTCTTGTCTCCATAAGCTTCACCACAGAGAACTTAATCAGGGATAAAGTTGAGGGTAAAAATCAATAAGAAGCGTTTGAAAGAAAAAGGAAAAATTGTAATGTCGTAAGTGTAGGTGGATTTAAGTAAATACAAGATTTTAAAATCTAGCACATCTGTTCCTGTAAGTTCAAAGCACCCTGTTTATAAAAACTTCATGTCAGATGGTGGCCTTCACTGGGATAGCAAGGGACAGGGAATACTTGCCTGGAAATGAAGAAGCATTTCAGAGACAGGACCATCTAGGTAGTTTTTCAGAGTTTAAAGGGTAAGTGGTGGGATTGGTAGAGTTTAGGAAATCTAAAGCCCTGAGATGAAGTGTGAATTCAGAGTGTTGGGAGAAAAGGGAAACGGCTTTGGATGTAAAGCTGGATGTTTAAAAAAAGCCATTTTTACTCAAATGATAAATACATGCCAAAATTTGATTCGTCTTTCTATGGCCATGAATATGTATACAGTAGAGCTTTCTTTTATTGTTTAAAAATGTCTTGTGGTCTACATTGAACATGTGTTTTTACTGAGGGAAAGTTGATTGATAGCTTCTAATGAAAGTTGAAGTTCAGTAGGACTGCTACAATATCATGCCTGAAAGGGTAAAGTCTCCTGGAAGTTACAACTGAAAATCAAGCCTGACTGTATTATTAATTGAAATGTGTGCCTTCTCTAGACATGGTGGAGACAGTGGTTTGAAAACATACAGTTGTAGTACATAATATACATGTATATATATTTTTGGCTTTATAATACCCTTTAATCTTTGTACTGTTCTGTCATACATCTTCATACATTTAATATGATAGTAATTGTTGTGGTTGGTGAATGCACATACTTCCACAATTTAAACATTTTCAGGTTTACATTAAAGGGGTCCAGAATTTTTTAAATGAAAATGAAAGAACAGGTGGCAATGTTTGACTGCAGAGCATTTTTAAATGTTAATATGAGCAGCTCAGAATCACAGGTAGATGTATCTTCACTGAATTATTTTTTCCTTCAAAATGTGACCTAGAGAGGCACAACTTCATGACAGTAATTCCTTTTTATCTCCAGCTGGTGAATTACACTCAGGCAGCCATAAGTGGATGCAAAAGTAATACTGAGACACTAAGGAATTGGCTTTGTTGCCACAGAGAGATTGCACAATTGCTTGTGCAGGAGATGATCTGTGCAATGTATGAATAAGACAAGAGCCCCTTCAAACAATCTGTATAAAAAAATAAAGCTTCCATAGTCCTTGTTCAGCACTGAAAATGGGCTGCTTCTGTGTCAACATTGACAGGATGCTGTACTGAAAGCTGTAATACTGAAAATATGGCTATAGCTAAACACTTCTTTGTCTCTCTTCTTCAGCCAGGAATTGCTCCGAGTTAGGTTTTGGGTTATTTTTTCTTAAAACTATTGTGGCGTGAGGCAAATCTCTACCAGATGCTTCGAGGAAGGAAGAAGATTAGGATAAGGCTAAAGGTCTTTCTTTTTTTCTGAGAACTGGAACTGTTTTGGTCAAACTCAAGGACTATTCTACTGAAAGTTTACTTTTTCCTTAATATCCTGCTGTTTCTTTTTTTGGCCTGAATCTCACCGAAGGCTTTTGCTGAGGACTCTCCATCCCACCACCCTGGAAGTAGCAGCTGGTGAAGCAAAACAGGGCTGTTCTTCCACACTGTGGAGAGAATCACCACAGCCTGAGGGGCAGAAATGGTTTGTGTAGCCTCCACTGCTCCTCGAATTTCCTTATTTCTGAGAGCAAATCCTGGAAATTGAAGTAATCACTTAGCTAGAATTATAGCATTTTTTCTAGCAAGTATCCTGTTAGAGGTTTGAAGTTTTTCAGTGCTGCTTCAGAATTTGAATCATAGAATGGTTTAGGTTGGAAGAGAACTTCAAGATCATCCAGTTCTAACCCTCTGCCATGGACAGGGACACCTTCTACTAGCCCAGATTGCTCAAAGCCCCATCCAAACTGGCCTGGAGCACTTCCAGGGATGTTTCTGGTCTATTTTGCCTCTGGTTTTCCCATCCAGTTACCTTTCCATGCTATGAGGTGGCTCATTGACCTCATTCAGTTAATCTATTTTACATTTGGGCAAGTCAGGAAATGCAAAGCAGCGTTTCCCACAGAAACTGTGTTTTCTGTAAGCAGTCAGTAGCTTTAAGGTGCTCCAGGTGGTTTAGAACACCAGTTCTCAAGGAGTTTTTGTTTATTCTGCCTGTGTCCGTAGGAGTTACACGATAGCCCATGCAGTGGAAAACACATCTGGGTAGTAAGTGTGCATTTTGCATCATATTCCACATAAAATCCTCAGTAGCCACACTTGAGAGCTTCTAGTTTGAATTAATGTAAGTCAGTATTTAGCTGTGCTGTAGTACATTTGGAGCAGGAGTTTTTAATTTCTTGTGTTTTATAAATATTATTTATCTATTAGCAAGTGTCATTTATATCTGTGGTTGCTTCTTTTCCCACTGAGTTACTTCAGTTATTTTTCAGACAAAATGTTGAAACAGAAGTGTGATTTTTCATGGCTCAAGGCAAAATCCTGTGTGGAATTGTTGCTATGGACTGTGATGTCCTGCTGCTGTGGGTGTGTTCTGCTGCTCCGAGGCTGGGTGATGAAGAACCAAGCACCAGGAGCTGCTGTGGGTTTCGTGGGACTGTGCACACCTTTGTAGCCATTCCCAAAAGATCCCTTCCTGGGAAATGATCCTCTGGTCTCAGAGAGAGTAATTTCTCCCCCCTCACTTAATTTGTGCTAAAGTTGTGAAGAACGGGAACTACAAGCAGGTGAAGCACAACCCTCTTTGGTTATGCTGAGAGCCCTTAATTGCTATTTCCACTCTGATAGTCTAGTTTTTTAGACTCCTAGGATATGATTTGATTTCTTTTTAGACATCTAAATGAATTGAAATCCAAGTAATCAGATAGAGAAATTAAAAAAAAAACCCCAAAAAACAAGAAAACAGAGTTTATGCTTAAAGAAGACTGCACCAAGCAGGCTCATATTGCCCTGCAGTCTGAGGGCTTCCTGCTGAGTGCCCTGCTCAGGGAGAA
The DNA here is from genome assembly GCA_035583155.1 of Acropternis orthonyx. Classification (NCBI taxonomy): domain Eukaryota; kingdom Metazoa; phylum Chordata; class Aves; order Passeriformes; family Rhinocryptidae; genus Acropternis; species Acropternis orthonyx. The sequence goes on along the minus strand of JAWWEU010000158.1, from coordinate 60,303,174 downwards.
GTCACTCTCCTCTGGAGGCTGGTTCCACACCAGCTATCACCTGGTCCTGTCCTTATGGATGTACATGCGTGAAGCTTTTGTTCATTTGGCAATTTACTTGAGCTTTTAAGAGGCTGAGAGCTAGTTCCCTTCCTACAACCCTCCTTAAGTGTCACAGAGGGATGGAGCTCCCTCACTGCTGCAGTGACATTTCTGTGACCCTGTGCTGAGGCTTTTGCCGTGGGAGGTTTGTGCAAGGGCAGAAAACTTCCCTTTTTAGCCATTCCCTGGTGCCAGTGCAGGTGATGCTTTACACTCATCACGGAATCCACACAGCTTTCTCTATCCTTGTGCAGCCCTCAGGAGAATCCACTGCTGCTCCATGCTGGATGTGTCTTGGGGAATCTCTGGAGGGAAGGCATTTAGCACTTTTTATACAGTAAAAGGAATAAAGCAGGAGATCTTCCAGTGTGGGCTTCAGGAATGTTCCTGGTCAGAAGGTTGAAGTCCAGGAGGTGGAACTGGCCTGTAGCCCCATTGCTTGAGAGGTGAAAGCAGTTCACAGTTGCTTCCTTCTCTGTTTTGATCAGATCTTTGTGTTTAAATACACTTATTTTGCTGAGGTTCGGGGTGTATTCCTGTGCCAAGCCCCTCCTCTGGTCTGTACACAGCAGCAGGGATTTTCAGTGAATCCCAGCACCAGCTGGGGGTTTTTTTCTGCAGAAAGGGAAAGAAAAACTTACTCAAAATGTCATGATCACCACTTAAAGTATTACTTTCTCTGGAGACTGTCAAATACTTAGATTTTTTTACTTATCTTTTTTTCAGCTTTACAGGGACTCAAAGTAAATATTCCAAAATCTCTTCTGATTCCCTCTTTAAGCCTAGATTTTGAAGGGTGGCAGGTGATCTAATCCAGCGATCTGTGGCATCCCTCAAAGTGCTTTTTATAAATCGTAAGCCAAAGTTCAGGGCAATAACAGAATTAAGCCCCATATTTCACTCATACCCAGGGGCTGTAATGTGAAAATAATGAGGGACCAGTCCCTTCTCCATGCTGATAAACCAAAAACCCATGGCACTGCTTTATAAAGCACCCAGTGTACATTTGGAGTCTGTCGTTTTTCATAGAATCACAGACTGGTTTGGGTTGGAAGGGGCCTTCAAGACCATCTTGTTTTAATCCTCTGCCATGGGCAGGGACACCTTTCACTATCCCAGGTTGCTCCAAGCCCCGTCCAGCCTGGCCTTGGACACTTCCAGGGATGGGGCAGCCACAGCTTCTCT
>JAWWEU010000158.1:60268813-60301808 GCA_035583155.1 Acropternis orthonyx | reverse complement strand
TCCAGCCTGGCCTTGGACACTTCCAGGGATGGGGCAGCCACAGCTTCTCTGGGCAACCTGTGCCAGGGCCTCACCACTCATATAGTAAAGAGTTTCTGTCCTCTTTCAGCTTTTTCTATCACTACATGCCCTTTTTACCTCAAAATGTGGTACCCAGTCCAGGTGCCTGCTGAGCATCAGCTGCTTGCATCTCATCACCAGACACCAAAGGGTTCTGAGGATTTTCTATTCTAAAGTATATCTTAATGTAAAGGATTCCAGTTCCAAATTAATTAGAATTTCTTCTAAAAAAACCTGATTGATAATTGCATTCACTTTTCAAGCATTTGTGACAACCTGCTGGAACCTGACCAGACTGCCAGGCAGTTCTGCCGAGCTGCAGCACCCCTGCAATTTTCCATACTTTCCCTTTTTTTACCCTTTTTGCCAGTTAGAAGGCTTTTATGATTGTTTGATTGGTTTGGGGGTTTTTCAAATTTTGTTTTGTTTCAGGTTTTTTGGTAACTTGTGTCTCTAGTGGGCAGGCATATCCTAGGCAGAATTCCATTAAAAGGAGGGTACCTCTTGGTCCTGTATATCCACTCTTAAGAGTTGGAATGTGTTAGCTGAGAGCCCTAAATTGCTATTTCCACTTTGGCAGCCTACCTTTGATCTCTCAGCAGCTCCAGTGTTAGTTGTATAAATCCATCTATTGTCAGCCTGTGTGGGGGTCAAGCTCGAATGTGATGCTTTTTCCTTTGTGTAAGGTTCTCATGTGCTGGGGGATCAGCTGGAGTTGCTGTGGATTGCAAACCTGTCTTGCTAGCATGTATTAAATACAGTCTCAGATCTCCTGGACACTGACACACTCCTCCCCAGTCTGTGGAAGTTGTTGTGCCAGGGCAGCCTTTCCCTCAGCCTGTCTAGGATTCCTAAACACGCTGGGATCTGACTGAAGGAGCTTTGTGTTGAGGATTATGATTTGTATGCACTTTTACAAACTTACAGTAATTGCTGTTGCCTTCATTGTAAAGACCAAAATATAAACACACACAATAAACCCCTTTAATGGGCACTGATCCCACTGGCACTGATCTTGAGCAACTCTGAATAAAAGCAGATGGTAGCAGGCTGACTAGGCTGACCTGCTTTCCCCTTTCATGCAAACACTGCTTATATAAATGGGGGACACACACAAAAAATTAATGGGCTTGGGCAAGCCACCTAAGGACAGAGACTCCCCATGTACTTAATGCTTACATCAGCCCCAGGGCTGTTTCCAGTTAGTTCTTCTCTGGAGGGAGAAGTTTCTCACAAATTAGTGGTTCCACAGCTCTGAGCCCATGGTTTAATAAGAAAGAACTGATGTGCCTCTAGAAAGTAAGTGTGCTGAGCTGTTCTGTGGCCTCTGCGTTGTGGTAGGTTATGGAAAAGGATCAGAACAGTCTCTCCTGAACCTCCTGCTCATTTATAGATGTATAATTGAGTCTGAAGTCCCTTTGCACATCATCTTCTGTCATAATGTTGTGAAGAGGCATTGGATTTTTATGGTTCTGTATTGCCTTAATTCACATGCCTGTTTGTTAGCAGTAAATGAATTTAAATTGAGATTCCTCGTTGTTCTAAATGATGTGCCTCAGTGTGTCACTATAACAAGGTGTGCTCAGAGGACTGGAGAACTTCTGCTGTGGAGACAGGCTGAGGGAGCTTGGGATGTTCAGCCTGGAAAAGAGAAGACTCCAGGGAGGCCTTAGAGCCCCTTCCAGTACCTTTATGGGGTCATATTTATAAGGAGGGAGATGGACTCTTTATACAGGCAGATGGTGACAGAACAAGGGGTAATGGTTTTAAATTGAAAAGGGTCAGGTTTAGATTAGATATTAGGAAGAACTTCTTGGCTATGAGAGCAGTGAGGCCCTGGCACAGGTTGCCCCAAGAAGCTGTGACCGCCCCATCCCTGGAAGAGTTCCAGGCCGGGTTGGACGGGGCTTGGAGCAACCTGGGCTTAGTGGAAGGTGTCCCTGCCCATGGCAGGATGTTGGAACTGATCTGTAAGGTCCTTTCCGACCCAAACCATTCCATAGTTCTATGATTCTAACAAATAGCATTCCCTTTTTCTTGTCCAGCAGGGCTTTTGGTTGGAGTTACCACCTCGAGGAGTATGCTGCAGCTTTTCCCACAGATTACAGCCTACAAAGGCAGCTTCCTGAATAAGATACACTCCTCAGTCATTCTCATTTTCAGCCTGGTACATCCATGCCAGCTAAGCTGGAGTCAGAAACTCTTCCTGCTGGCTCAGGTAGACCTGCTGCCAAGCAGTTGGCAGATGCACTACAGGATCTTCTAGGATGACCATCCTTACTTGGATTAGCAGTCATTTAAGTATGTCTCTTATCTCCCTTTAATTATTTTTTTTAGTTTCCTTTATAAAAAGCATCAGTATCAGAGTGGGAAGTCTTGATGCCGTTGGGTGCTGGCAGCACATTGCCTGGATACTGTGTGGTGACAGGTGAAGACAAGGAGTATTACAAACACATATTTCAGCTTGGGGAAACATATATAGCACTGTGATAGGAGAAATGTAGGTTTTATTTCTTCAGCATGTGCCGAGTTTGTTATGTTTTTCTGGTTGGCAGGGAAGGCAGATGTTACCCTTTATAATTCAGTGGCTTGTGCATGTCTGAGAGCAACAGAAGGAGCAGCTTCTGCTTTCCCTGCTGTGATGGGTTTGGTGAGCCTTGGGCAGAGGCAGCTGGACTCCCTTCAGCTTTACCTGTCCTTAAATTGCTCCCAGTTCAGCTTTTTAAAGCACCACATAAAACCTGGAAGGAGCCAGCTGTGAGTGTGGGGCGTGGCTGGGTGGGAGAGCAATCACTAGGACAAGAGTGCGTGTGCCAAGTGGAATCAGCTTAAGGTGAGTGGTGAATAAGCCACACTTTCTGTGTGCCCCCAAACCTCCTCTGCCAGGGAGACTGGGGATTTACAAAGGCTGTCATTCTCAAAGGTTAAACTCTTTTCTTTTTTAATGCTTTGGAAGTTTTTGCACTGTTAGCAGAGGTGAGGCAGAGCTGTAAAGTTACTAAGAAAACCAAACTGGCCAGTAAAGATGGATATTTTAGATGATTTGTGTCCACACTCAAATCATATTTTTGACATTTTACTGCTTACATTGTGAATGGGTTTGGTTTACAGGCAGTTTCCATTCTGGTGACCAGTGTTATTACTAGATACTTAATTTTCTTATTTTTCTAGACACTTTAGCAGTAAATAGACCTTCTACTTCATGCAGCAAAGAGAGGCCAGGCTTTTCCAGCACCACCTTCTCAATACAGTGATACTAAGACTGCCTATAATTAAATATAAATATATGTTTCCAGTGCCCATAGCGTTCATTTCTTAAGACGAGGAGCCCAGGAGAGTTTGAAATAAGGCAACAGCATGGAGTAAATGTTATCTAGGATGTCTTCCAAATGAAGACTACTGTGTAAACAGTGGTAATGCTGCTCTTTGATAACATGCTGATTTAGAGAAATGCAGCCTGCCAAAGCAGCATTTTTCTTAAAAATAGGGTAAGGACTGGTGGGTGAAGATTAAAGTTGTCATGCATGACCTGTTGCTCACTGCTGAGGCTGCACTTGGGACTGTGTTTTGTAATAGTGTGGAATAATGTGTCCTAACATAAAGCTTGAGCAAAACCCTTTTCATCTTCCAGAAAACTCACTTTCTAAGTAAAACACAGCAGATCTTCCTCTGTGAAATACCACTTGGAAATGTGCTTTTGGTGACTGCATTTGCAAGGAACGGTAGTAGATGATGGAGATGGGTTAAATTTTGTCTGTGGGCTACTGTGTTCTGGTTTTTATCATGAATGCTGTCATCCAGAGGAGAGGGGAAAAAAAAACCCCTACACCTAGAAAAACTTAATTTAGATTTAGAACCTTTGTATCTGTGTTGTCGTTCTGCTCTAATCTAAAACTTATGTTTTGCTTATAAAGAAAGAAGAACTGTTTTCCAGCACAGTTCTAAACAACCTGAGTGAAAGTTGTTGAGTGTGACACAAAATATGGAGCAGTTCTGTTAAATGCATTTTTTTCCCCCCAGTGCTTTGGCTGCAGGGAAGTAACTGTTTCTCTTTGTGTATGGCATGACTTGGCCTTTTTATTAACTCTTTCTTTTCTGTTGTCAGGTAGGCATTTAGTATTAATACAAATTAATAAATCATCAAGCACACGTGAACAATGAAAATGTGTCTCACATTTTCTGAGTCTGGTATAATTACAGTTATGTTTTGGCTCAAAATTAAGCAATCAAAGCAGGTTAGACTTAATATGGAATGATCTGCTGATCTCCCTCCTAACTCAGGTTGTTACAGTAAATTAATAATCTCAGGGTTGCATATCATGACCTTGTTTCATACACTGAATATTGCAGGAGTTAGGCAGAACTGTGTTTGTTTAAAGACAGTATGACAGCTGCAGTGCTTGTCCTTGTCAGGCCATTGTATCATCAGTGGAAGTAAAAAGATTAGAAATTTTTTTTGGAGTTGCTTAATTTCTGACATTTTGGGTTTTTTTAGTGTGTTTTTATAACCCTAAAACCTTAATTACAGATCTTGAGAAAATTGTTTCATTTACTTAACAGCTGCCATTGTGCCCTGTTTTGTAAATCAGAATTACAAATGGGAAATATTTACTAGTTTGGGTCACAGTGTAAACACACCATCAACTTCGCCAAAGTGCATGTTGCTTATTTCAGTAATTGGACCCGCTCCTAGAGATAGGCAAGCAGGGAGATTACCCGGGGAATGCTTGTTTCTGAAGATGAAGCTTCCTTCCTGATTAAAAGAGGGAGAAGAGAAAGGTGGGGAGCAGTTTCCTGTTGGAATCCTCACTTGAAGGGAGACTGGGCAGCCGTGCTTCCCCCTGCTCCAGCTGGACGTTCTGTGGAGGCGTTCTCTGACAAGCAGTGTCCAAAACCACTTTTACAAGAGCAGTTTGGGGTTTGCCTGTACAGGCAGAGCTGGGATTTAAAGAGGTTTTTGCTCCTCTCTCATCTGCTTTTAATGCACAGCTACGACAGGCGGTATCTGGCGAGGTTAAGCCTGGATAAAGGCTTTTCTGTTCCTAAGGTTCGGAATTTTCTGGTAACGACCCGATGGAGAGACTCACCCCAGAATTTCAGCTGTATGTACAAAAATGTGGTCTGACCTCGATATATATGATGTGAAAGATGAGTAAGAGCAGCACTGCAGGCAAAAATCTTCCCTGCTACGATGTGACAGCCCAGCCTTGCAGTGGGGGCTCCGACAATTTGGCCGTGCTTTTGGAAATGGGGCTCGCGATGCTGCCGGATTGGTGCTGGAGCTCGGGCACACACTGGCTTTGTTGGAGGGTTGGCTCTGTGCTTACGGCAGGAAACTGAAGTAAAACCTGCCTTTTCTACATTGAGTGTGTGGTAGGATTTTTTTAATGAAGCCAAGACTGCATTTTAATCTTTTTTTTTTTTGGAAGTAACACCGTTCTCCAAGGCTTGAGAAGCACGGCAGCTGAGAGCTAGAACCAGTGGAGAGGACAATTAGGGCCTGACTCTTTGCCTCATTAGTTCAGTGGGGGTTTTTCACTTCCCTTAAGGACAAAATCCCTTTCTCTGTTAGTCCAGAGTGAGCTGGTAAATGAGAGCCATACATTCAGAGGCGGTTTAGATTAGCTTCAAGGCAAAAATTCTTCCCTGTGAGGGTGGGCAGGCCCTGGCACAGGTTGCCCAGAGAAGCTGTGGCTGCCCCATCCCTGAGAGTGTCCAAAGTCAGGTTGGATAGGACTTGGAGCAACCTGGACTAGTGGAAGGTGTCCCTGCCCATGGCAGAGAGTGGAACTAAATGTTTTTTTAGGTCCTTTCTGACTCAAACTATTCTGTGATTCCATGATGTGTGGTGGTGTGATAAAGCTGACAGGTCCCAGGACACTGTGATTTCCAGAGGTATCCAGGACATCTCCGTGTCACTGCATTTTGTAGACATGCTTGCGTGGGTATCCAGGTATCTTCCTGCCTTTCAGAGCGTTGCCACCCAACCTTTCACACTCGTGTGGAGCTCCGCAGAGCAGAGGCTGCCAGAGGGAATAGTTTGAAGTATATGAAAAGAAAAGTTCAGATGTTTTCAGTCTGAGAGTGAAATTGCAGAAGGCCCTTAGAGGTCTGACTTATTGTGCAATCTCTGTAAGTAATTTGTAATCAAAATACCTTTGCACATGTCACTTTCATATTTCCTGTAATAAAACAGCAAGAGCAATTAAGATTTTGGACCATAATCTTCTACAAGCTTCTAAAAATGAGTGGGCTGGGGATTCTTTGAGTTATGGCTGAAATAGCCAATTTTAAAATTTTGATTGCTTCAAAAAGGTTTGGTAATAGCTATTTTAATAGATTTTTTTTATTTTAACTGTAGCCTGACAAAACTGTTATATGGTAACATAATTGATCTCAAGTTTATTTCTAAAAAAAACCCCAAAACACCTAAGTAAGAAACCAGAAGAACTCTTCACCAAACTGGAGGACATCTGTACTCTGGTAACCCAGCATGTGACCTACTGGGCTTTGAGCATTTCAAATCAGAAAGAGTCAGTAAATATATTGCCATGTGCATGCAAATGTGTCTAATAACACTCTGTGTATCTGTAATGCTGTTCTGCCACAGTTCAGAAAGTTGTCTGTGGTCTTGGCATTCCTCAGGAAACATTAGATTAATACATGTGCCTTTGTCACAGGATTTCTTCCTTGTTTAAGTAGGTGTGTGAAGGCTGGTGCGACGTTAAATGAATTACACGGAAGACTTTGGAGGAAGAAGGGGCTTGTAAACGAGACTGAAATTAATGAATATGAGAATTAGGAATCAAAACTTTATGTTTAGTCTGAGGAGAAACAATTCCTTAAACCGTAACCACATGGCTGTTTCTTGTTTGCATCAACTCTGGTTAACTGTTATTGTCTTCTGGTAATTCTCTGGGGCAGTGGCCTGACTTTGTTGAATGAGCCAATTGTTTTCCTTTGTGTTGCCCATCAAGTGAGTCCCCATCTGGTTTGTATCAGACTGTTTTCACAGCCAACAACTGCTGCCTTTTCTATATCCTGACACTTAAGGGCCCCATGCTATCAAAGCATTGCTGTGATAGCCTGTCTGGCTGGGCCCGTACAGCTGTGCCGTGCAGCTTGAAGCCATTACCCCAGTAATGGTAACTTAGAACTTGAACTGGCTCTTATTCCCACTGGTGTCGTGTGTACAGTGAACAGAATACATTTTTGTTGAACTCCGTGTTCCACCAAAAACAATTCCCCCGTTTGACTTCACGGGATTGGGCAGTTCGTATTTTCCGGTGGCTTTCCTGTGTCCACAGGCACTTTTGTGTTCTTCTGGAAATTAATGGCTACAAGACAAGCAATATTTAGTTAAGGCACTGTTGTTATTACTTACTTTTATGCTACATTAAAGCTCAATAAGTGAAAATTAAACAAGCAAATGATTCTTAATGAGGATTTTTCTTATCTGATCTCGAATGGGTTTCCAGGAAACTTTCTGTGCGTGATAAATGTAGGTTGTGTGAATAATGCTGTACTTTGGATGCTCTGCTACTCCCTCTGCAAGTAGCTCTCTAAAAATACAGAGCAAGGAACAATGAGTCTGTATTAACCTGTTACAGGGAAGAGTTGGGGAACTCTGTTACAGTGGGGTTAAAGCTGTATTGCACTTTGCACTGTAGAATCACTGAGAGGCCCCAGGCATGATCCAGGCCCTTTCCAGGCTTCCAGCATGGCAGGAGAGAGTCCTGTTGCAAGACATCTTGCAGCATGTGTCTTCTCTCCCTCAGAGATTAAAAACGACCCCAATATTGCATCAAATATCAGTGCCATTCAGATGTTGTGTATAAAGAAAGAAGATCTTTAAGCATTTGTTCTCTCCTGCTCTTGTGTAGGCAGAGTAATACTCAGTGACAGAGCAATGATGAGGGAAAACATTCCACAGCTTGTGTATGCATTGAATATAAGGTATATTCTGGACTCAATTCTTCCATGATATTTAAGAGAGGGAGAGAAAGGAAATAATGGATAATGTTTCTAAAATTTCTGGTCTTGCTGTGAGCATGTGCAAGAAGCTGCTAGGAAACAGCTTGATTTATCTGATACTTGCAGAGTAAGTGTTCCTGACCTTGGGAGTGCATGTGTGTGTATAATGTGAATGAATTTGCTTCAAGTAACATTCTGGGGAGCCATTAAATTCCATGAGACACATGAGATAAGACTTTCTTTGCCATTGTGCTTCTCCTGCTGGCACACACTGGATGTCAGATTAGGATTGTGCTAAATAACTGGGTCTGTGTCATTGTCAGGTGTGTGGAGGGTTTGCAAAAGCTGCTTTCCTAAGGAGCTTTGCATAATTGCTGTTCCTGTGAGCCCTGTACAGCTCCTAAATTCAGTTGTGTGCTCTGGAGTGGTGAACAGAGCCAGGTGTCTGTGCCATCCCCCTCAGAGGTCTTTTCCAACCTGGATGGTTTCATGATTCCAAGTCGTGTCCCATCCCCACGCAGAGCCCATGCTCTGCAAGGAAGCTGCTCCCTCTCATGATGGCTGGATTTCCATAGAGACCCCTTTGCAGAGTGGATTTCCCTGTGTTTTGGCCAGGAGTAGTTAAACCCAGAGCACTGATCCGTGATTTTCATTCAGGCTGCTTACAGGCTCTGCTAATCTTGCTTGTGGCCCAAAGCAGTGAGGAAAGGTGTTGATGAACAGGTTTGGCACCGAGAGCCAATGCCCTGCCTTTTATACCAGTTAGCAGAGATGGAGGTGTTACTGGTATTAAAATCAGCAGTGATGTGTCTAAGAGAGAGTTAAGCAGGAGGTGCAGTGTGCTCAATATGCAGCAGAGATGTAGAGCAATACATTTCTACAGCTCATTTGTTCCACTGATTTAGAGCTGAGATTCACCCAAGTATTGCAAAGGAATTTTGGTTTTACTCTTTCCCACGTAACAGGCCAAGGAGGAATGCTTATCTCTATTGCACACAGTTTAATCATTTTAGATTTCTAAAAACTTTAAAATAGCACAAGATAAAAATATACATTTACTCTGAGACCTTTCCAAGTTTCTGATCCTGGGCATTAGACTGTAGAGGCAGCATTGCCTGTCATCACACTGATTGCTCATTTCAAGAACAGGTCAGAATAGGGTCTGGACACAGACAGGGACAGAGGAAATGGCCTCAAGTTGTCCCAGGGGAGATTTAGTTTGGATATTATAAAAAATTTCTTCACTGAAAGGGTGGTCAGACATTGGAGCAGACTGGTGGAATCACCATCCCTGAAAGGGTTCAAAAAAGTGTGGATGTGGCACCTGGGGACATGGTTTAGTGGTGACCATGGTGGTGTTGGGTTAATGGCTGGACCTGATGAATTTAGAGGTGTTTTCCAACGTAAACTATTCTGTGATTCTCTAATAGTGGGCTCCCAGGAAATCTTCCAGTAGAGACATTTAATGTCTTCCTCGCTTGAACGTGTGCTTTCTGAGCTATCAGAAAAGTTACTTGCCTCTCTCAACTTCCTAGAATTGCTTATTCCTATAAGTTTTCCAAAAGCCATTGATACGCACAAATGGTAAGACCTGTAGTGACCACCTTCTGCTGCTGAACAAAAGGCTTGAGAAGAGGTGTTTTTAATAAGTTTGTTCATGTGCTAGAAATGTGCACGGAGATGTCCTGGAATTTATTAGACTGGCCATTGGAAAATGCTAACTGTATAGGGCTGGCTTTGTTCTGTCTTGTTTTGTGTTTTTTCCTGGGAAAAAATTCATCATCTCCTTTTGAAAAGGTATAATTACAAGGATTCTGAGTAATTGTGCTGTAGGTGTAAGCATTTTAATATGCCAGTACAGTTATAGGAGTCTTGAAAAACTGCTCCCACATGGGGAATCCCATGACTTTGTAAGTGAAAATCATCAAAACAACTGCATATGCTTGCATAAATATTTAAGTTTTCAGAGTAGACAAATACAGATATTTTGTTTGTGGTCATCTAGAAAAAACACTTATCTGAAGTTTGGGTTGGTTTTTTTATGCTGCATACTTTTTCTTGAATTTTTTATTATAAGAATGCATTTAGTGACTCTGTCTGTGAAGAGTGACTTGCAAAGAGAAAATTCTGCCCGGCAGCACTGCCCTTGGGGCAGAAGGTTTTCTCTTTTCTCTCTGATACCCAACTTTCACTCAGATCTGGGTGCAGATTCCTGCCATGGCTGGAGGGAATGAAACCTCCTTGCCCAGGAAATCCTCTTGTCTGAGGGAGAGCTCATCAAGGTCTCCCATCACACTCAAATGATAGAAAGAAGCTTCTGACTTCTTACCCTGATTCACTGAAAGTTGTCCTCCTGCATTCCTGATGATATTTTGGATAGTCTTGTGCCTGGGAACTGGCAGGACTGGGTAGTGTGTGGTGCTTGGTAAGTGCAAGAAAATAAACATGCTGAGGCTTGACTTGCAGCATCCTGGATCTGTCTGAGAAGTAGAGATGGACACAGGTGCATCCCGAGGGATACGGACAGCAGCATGTTGGATTAGCTGCTGGTGCTCTCACTGCCTGGTTGCATTGATCTGAAGCCAGGAGGCGACTCCAGAGTATCCCAGTGTGTATCCTGGCCAGTACTCTGACAAGAGTCATGGAATCATGAAATGGGTTGCCTTGGAAAACCTTCAGCTATCTCATTCCAATGGCCTGCTGTGGGCAGGGACACCTTCCTCTAGACCAGGTTGCTCCAAGTCCTGTCCAGACTGGCCTTGGACACTTCCAGGGATGGGGGATCCACAGCCTCCCAGGGACACCCATCTACATTTTAAGCTGAACTGGAAAGATATTAATTTTTCAAACCTTAATTTATGATGAAACATCACCAACTTTGGTCGCTCAACTTGAATTACTCATGTCAAATATTTTTGAATTATTTTTCAATGAAAGCAGGCCACGTAACTTCTAAAAATTAAAAAGTTGCTTTGGTTTTTGTGTCTTTTCCTTGCCACTCCCCACGCAGGCTGTGGCTGCTGTTTTGTGTGGCACTGTGGCACGATGGAGATAAGCTGGAGGCATTATTGCTGCAATTAATATCATTAAGATATGAGGTCTCCGTGGAGCCAGTCCTGCTGCTGGGATTGCTCTGAGTGACTCTGCTTCCCGAGGGAATTCAGCAGAACTTTATCGCAGAATGAGGTGTGAATTCCCATGATCGATCAGTGGAGTTCCTTTTTCTTACCTTCTTTATTTTGCTTCAGATACTGGCATTAAAGTATCTTTAGAAGTTCCAAAACATGGAGGTGTGAACAACAGAATATATAGTACAAACATGCTTTTAAGATTACCTTCCTGACCACTTGCCAGTTAGATTTTGCATTAAATTAGAAAAAAAAATTGGTATGTAGGTAATACTTAGTTTTACTGCATCAGTAAAATATTAATTACAGCATTTGATCTGCAGGTTTTTAATTATCACTTGTCAGAGTCTCCTGATTCCACCAGCTGTTTACCTTGGTTGTCTCCTGTGGATTTAGGGATTACTCCTCCCCCAGCCCTTGCACAAGGTACACGTTTTCCTGGTGGTTTTTCAAAGACTCTGGACCAGTAAGGAGCCAATTCCTTCTCCTTTTTTCACTTTGAAATAAAAGCTGCTGCTTCAGTTTTTACCACAGACCCTCATCTCAGTTCTCCTCAGGAAAACAGTTGCAGCCAAGAAACAGCAGTGCTTAAATCTTAAGAAAAGTCTTACTTGTTTCGAGCCAATTGCACATCCAAAAATCACAGGCATCTGTATGGAAAAATCAGATTGACTTTTAATACATCTTCTTAGTATTAATAATTATTGCAGTTCTTTGGAAAAGTCATTACACATCTTTTGGAAGGGGTTTGCTGGGAAACAGCAGCAAGAGTTGTGGCCAGGGAACGAATTTGTTAAGCAATGAGATATTCTACAGAGCAAAAGATGCCAGATCTAAAGGAGCAGAAGAGATTTTAAGCACCGAAAGGAAATATTTATTTAGTAAACTCTACAATCTCATTCCTGGATGTTTTTGGAGCTGCTTTCTGTCTGCCCTTCCCTACCGGTCTCTGTGTTGGGATTTTGAAAAATCTGGTTCTAGTTTATTTAATGTATTTCCAGTTTTTGTTCTGTTCAGTGTTGCTGTTGATGGGAATACGGTGTTTTGGAAAACCGCCGAACCTTAAACTCTGCCATGGAGAGGAAGAAAAAAGTCTTTTTCAAATATTGTGCTCTGAAAAATTTGTGGGCTGCTGAGCCTGGTCCCACCCTCCTTTACTGGCTCGGGATCTGCATTTATTTACTTTCTGGAAATATTTATAGCTGGGATATACATTGGGGGTTCCACAAACAAACAACCAAAGCCAAGCGCGTGTGTGCACGTGTTTACTTTGCATGTGCCTGTGTGCAGGGTTTCTGTAAGTACATTACACCATGGGAAGGTGGAATTTGCCAAGTTTTAGGTCAAAACTTGAACTGAACTCTTACTATATAGTCTTCTGTCTCCACTGGTGTCTGTGGCCCACTTATAGAAGTTTATGAGTTGGCTGAAGCCTTGAGAATGGAACTGTGTTTTTTCAGCTCCAGCAGTAGACTCATGCTTTTAAATCCAGGCATTTTTGGCTCAAGTCCTACAGATGTCTGTCCCTTTCTGTGAAACAACTCAAGTGTTTTAATTGTAAATCTACCCCTTTCATGTAACTCAGCCCTAGAAATTTGGCCTCATTTTGCCTACAGTCTTTTCTGTTTGCCGTGAAACCAGCTCAGTTAGGGGCGGTCTGGGCTGGAGTTAAAAAAACAGACCTGCAGGATTTGCAGAACACCTTGTTCTTGCTTCCTGTGTTTCTGTCCCAGTGGAAAGCAGAGTCTCACCTGCAGCCAGGTAAATGCTTGGCACAGTATTCAACAAGGAGAAGAGAGTCCCTGCCCTAAAAAGCACATTTTTGCCAGAGATGAGAAAGGCCACCTTCTCCAAAATAACCTAAATAAGCCTGTGGATTCAAGGCATCCAGGGCTGGAAAAGCTCTGGAGGAGGAACTGTTATTTCTAATGAATGGAGAATAACTTTCTCCAAACAATTGGATTATTTGAGAACCTGCTGATGTCCTGCTTATTCCTGAGAATGTTATATTATTCTACCACCTTGAAGCCATGTGATTGATGCTTTACCTTGTCCACTTCCAGCTTTTTTAAGCCGTTAAGTTCCAGAAACCATGAATAGCCAGCCAGTATGAATGATACAGCTAGACATGAGTCTGAACTGGAAATACTCTATAATCAATAGCAGGACTGACATTGCAGTGTGTTTTCACCTTTCAGTGTAGCCATCAGAATTACTTACATCAAAATAATGGATGTTTCTTACCAGTATGTGTTAGCCTAGCAAGTCTGGAATTGCTTGGATTTTGCTGCAAGTGCTGTGTGTTGGGTTGCTCTGCTTGGTAACTTCTGTACAACCATGTATGAAAATGAGTGAACTTTAGGTTGGTATCACATATCCTTAGACATATGGATGAGACACATATTGGCACAAATATGTATCTCATGTCTTTACTCACAGGTAAAAGAAGCAGATTAGAGAGGCTGACATGCTGGGAGAGCTGGGGTGGCTCAGCCTGGAGAAGAGAAGGCCCTTCCAGTGCCTAAAGGGTTCCAAGAGAGCTGGAGAGGGACTTTGGACAAGGGCCTGGAGAGACAGGACAAGGGGGAATGGCTTCCCACTGATGGAGGGCAGGGATGTTGGAAGAGGGTGGGCAGGCCCTGGCACAGGTTGCCCAGAGAAGCTGTGGCTGCCCCATCCCTGGAAGTGTCCAAGACCAGGTTAAATGGGGCTTGGAACAACCTGGGCTAGTGGAAGGTGTCCTTGCCATGTTGGAACTGGATGATCTTTAAGGCACCTTCCAACCCAAACTATTGTCTGATTCTATAAAGTGTTTCCATTGATAGTAGTTTTGTTACCTTTGGGGCTGTGGATATTCTTCTTCTTTGCTGTAGTCATTACTGTAAAGAATTTCTGACATCTCTGTTTCCTTGCTAATGGTCTTTGTAATTATATACCAGATGTAAATCTTTTGATGTAGGGACAAAGCAAAATGGGGGAATGACACAGAAAGAAAAGAAAGGCCCTTTCACTGAAGATTTTTAGATGCAGTTACAGATCTGCAGGTGCTGTGCTATCCCAGTGCTTGGAACACTTGAGCTAATGCCATCTGGAGGAAGTTATTTGTTGGGACAGGACAGTGTTTTAAACTTTGAAGTCAAGAATAAACAAAGTGAAGCAGTTGGAATCTGGCAGGAGAAGAAACGAGCCATTCCTATCAGCCTGTACTGTTAAAGGAATGAGAGCACTGGAGTTGTTTTTACATATGCTTGAAAGTTTATTCTTGCTCTAGAACTGAGCTGCTTCAGTTGGTATGTTGGGGAGTAGAGGGAGGATTGTTTCGAAATTTCAGGAAGTAATATGTGGGTAATTACAGTAATTATGGTTCTGGTATTCTACTGACACAATAACCTTGGTCCTGATTCTTCAAACCCCTTCCCTGTTTATTGTATTGGTGGAGAGGGACTATTTACAACAGCATGGAGTGCCAGGACAAGGAGAAATTGCTTCAAAATGAGATTAGGTTTATATTGGATATTAGGAAAATATTCTTGGCTGGGAGGGCGGTGAGGCTCTGGCACAGGTTGGGCAGAGAAGCTGTGGCTGCCCCATCCCTGGGAGTGTCCAAGGCCAGGTTGGACGGGGCTTGGAGCAACCTGGGATAGCGGTAGGTGTCCCTGCTCGTTAGCAGGGGGTTGTAACAAGATGATCTTTAAGGTCCCTTCCAGCCCAGGTCATGATAATAGGATAACACTTTTCCCTTCCAAGATATGGGTCTGTTTCATCTCCAGATCATTTTAAAACAGGAGTTTTATTTAATATATGGACATGGAGTCGAAGGAGTTAAAGCACATGGTTCTCATTTGGCTTAAAAGTCAGACTTGTTTAGTCTTTTTATTTTGCCAAATAGAAAAATCTAAAAAGAAAGATTTAAACATTTTTCTTCATTCTTATTGTTGCCATATGGCATTAGGAACCAAACCTCCCTTCAGTGGGGTTAACTCCCTTTTCATTTGTCATCCATCCACCACACACTCATCTATAGCTTATTTTCTGTGTGATGGTACCTTGTAGAGAAAAACTCCCTTCACAGGTCACTGGATGGTTGACACACCATTAATTTTTATGCTTCTGTTAAACAAAGGTCTGGAAATGTAGTACTGTACATGAATTTGTTATAGATTGCCAAGAACAGGAAAAATCTCTAATCTGAAATCTGACCTTTTCCATCAGCGGGTCACCGAGATGTTTTCAGTCACCAGGGAGTTTCTACCAGTCAAGGACTCTTACACTCTTACTGAGTGTCAGCTTTCACAGTTTGTAGGAATTTATCCTGTTAGATGGTGACAGTGAATTTGGAATACTGGAGGTCACCTGAGGTCACACACTCCATTTATTGGATTTTAACGAGGAAAATTTTTATAAATACACCTAACTGCACGATTAGAAAATTGTACTGAGCACTCCCAGAGTCTCTAAAGAGGCGGGGGAAAGTCATGAAGATGGCCTGCCTTCCTGCCCTTCCCTGCTTTGTGAAGGGAAGACTTTTCCATTCCATTTTTGTGGCATATCGAAAGATTATAACCACTGCAGTTTGCACATTTGTGCCAGGGAAGAGCTCAGTATTCAAGAGGAAACCAGCTTAGTATTGGTTATGAGCCTTTCTCTGGTGGGGGAAGAAATAAAATGGAATATCACATTATTAAAGAAGGATCTGGCATGGGGCTGTGAAAGCTTTATCACTGGGGTACAGCAGCAGGCATAAATATTTGTGTATTTATTCGCATACCCGTCCCTGTGTGTATATATAATGTGTTCTGTGCCCTGTGCATGCACGTGGTTACATTCAGCAACAGGTAGTAAAGACAAAGCATGTGTGAAAGTGACTTAGTAGTTACATTTTTGGGCCAATGTAGAGATTTAGGATGAGCAGCTTTTCATCCTGGGAAGTTCCAAACATGGAGCAGAGTATCCCATGTAGCTGAAACAGCATATCCAGAGTTTTTTCACAGCTCTAACTCCTTATTCTGTGTTTTCTGTGTCCATCTAACAAAATCAAAGTCTTCACATTTCAGTCTTTTAAAAAGGGAAATGTTGACTTGGGGTATCTTTAAGTTTAAGGTTATTTAGATTACTTGGGACCTGGTAACTTTTCTGTTGAGCAAGTAGAGGGAATTAGTCTTTTAAGTATTTTGCCTTTTAACATTTTATATCTATAGTAAAATTGGACCACAGTCTGTCTGTAAAACATATTAGAATATGTGTTAGGAAGAATGCAGACTAATATGATACTTTCTTCTAACACTCCCAGAATCAGACTTGAGAAGTTACCACAGAGCCTTGGGATAAGGGAATATTCTTTTCTTTTTTCCTTTCATTTTCTCTTTTTTTTTAACTTCTTTTTTCATTTTTTTTTTTTTTAAACAAACCTGAAAACAGCTGTTGAAACAATGACATCATGGAATGTGACACGGCTGTGGAAATTATTAACAAAGTCAAGCCCTGAAAGCGTCGAGCTCCATACAGAGCTGGAGAGCTGCTTTGGTGTGTGGGATGATTTCCAGGCTTTCCCTGGGCATTGCACAGTCACGTCCTTGCTGTGTGTCAGCTCCACGTCTGACCGACAGACCCTTTGCTTTTCTTCAGTTCCCTTTCCCAACAACCTCTGTGTGTCACACAGACACGGCTACAGACTCAGATCATAGAACCACAGAGTGGTTTGGGTTGGAAGGGACTTCAAAAACCATCCAGTTCCGAGCCCCTTGCAGGGACGTCTTTCACCCGACCAGGTTGCTCCAAGCCCTGTCCAACCTGGCTTTGAACACTCCCAGGGATGGGGCAGCCACAGCTTCTCTGGGCAACCTGTGCCAGGGCCTCACCACACTCAGCTGAGAATCTTTTTCCTGACATCTAAACCTGTCCTCCTTCAGCTTAAGGCCATTCCCCCTTTTCCCATCACTCTATGCCCTTGTGAAAAGTCCCTCTCCAGCTCTCTTGGAGCCCCTTAAGCTACTGAAAGGCTGCCGTGAGGTCTCCCCAAAGCCATCTCCTCTCTGGATGATGTGCTGATTCCCTGGGGACACAAAAATTGCTCTTGTGCTCCTGCTGCCTTCCTGAATGGCAACAGGTTTGGCTGGCACAGGCCACCCCATGTACTGTCTTTGGCCTCATCCGTTTGACTTCCCAGGCTGTTGGTCTAGCATGGAAAACACCGGATGGGATTTTACTTTAGCAGTGGGCTTTTGTTTTAATTAGCCATTTGAAGTGTGCTTTGCTGCAAGTCAGATGAATGCAGATTACTGCTTCAGTGACATAGGAGATAATTAGCTGGGGTGAAAGAAAGCCTAACTTCTTGGTTTTATTGGGAAAATAGTGTTCTAATTGCCTGGTCTAACAGAGGAAGGGAGAATTGTTACAGCTTCCTGGAATAAAAACAAACTCCAAGACAGCCTTTGCTGCTGTACAGGGACTCAGATATGTGTTTGTTTTGCTTGTTGCTGCTGCCCTTAAATGTCCCCAGGACAACTGAAATCTCAAAATGCTCTTTCTCTAGTTCTGTGAGTGCTGTGCTGTACTTCCAGCACCATTTCTCCTGTCTTCCTTCATTCTGTGCCTCCAGCCTGTTCCATGCCTTGCTCTCCTGCTCCATGAATTGATTCATCTTGTCTCCATCCTCTGGGCTAAATATGCTAATTTTTGCCCATGATCCTTCTCCCATCCCATCTCTGGGGTCTGGCTGCAGGTTGTTTTCTACCCTTCCAGTGGTTCCCAGACAGGAGGATGGAGCAGTGCAATGATCCATCACAGCTTCTGGAAACTGTGGGATGCTGATGCGGCACTGACAGGGCCATGTGGGGTCTTGTCCCTGTCCCAGGATGTCCCACATATTGCAGGAATGGGGAGTGGCAAAGTGTTGTTGGAAGATGAGCATGCAGGGGACTCTCCAGGGGGGAGTCTGTGTACATGGGAGAATGGAAAAACCCCAAAGGAGAAGCAACAAGGACTCTTAATGAGTCAGGGAAATGGGATGGAGATAAGAGAAGAGGTAAAGAAACTTCCCACTAGGATTTTGAGCAGCTGAAGCATTGAGAGGGTGTTTTTCTCCTTGTACCCAGTGGCTTCAGCTTGTGTTGCTTTGCTGTTTGTGATCATTTATAGAGATGTGGCCTTGAACATGGATGTTTTCTAAGGGCTTGATGCAAACAGACATACACACATGGATGGAATTTAGAAATACTGTGAGTGTCTGTGGATCCCATTTCAGTCCTGTGGAAAACACCAGTATATATGTTTGAAATTATTCTGGGCCTACTGGAGAGTGAGCATGTACATGTCTGTGTGAGTTTGTATGTAAATACAACTCAGTCTATAAATAACTCAGTCTTGCCTGTACCTAAAGGGTTACAACAAGAGGGACTTGGCATGGAGTGACAGGACAAGGGGGAATATCTTCAACTGACAGAGAGAGAATAGGTTTACTTTGGATATTAGGAAAAACTCCTTCCCTGTGAGGGTGATGAGGCCCTGGCACAGGTTGCCCAGAGAAGCTGTGGCTGCCCCATCCCTAGGACTGTTCCAGGCCAGGTTGGACGGGGCTTGGAGCAACCTGGGCTAGTGGAAGGTGTCCCTGCCCATGGCAGGGGAGCTGGACTGAGATGACCTTTAAGGACCTTTCCAACCCAAACCATTCCATGATTCTGTATATGCACAGAAATTCATCCCTTTGTTACCTGAGAAGGAGAATTTTGATGGTTAAAGCAGCACCCTTTGAAATGCCCCAGAACAGTGGGCAGGGAGGGTGTCTGCGCACTTGTATTTCCATGGAATACAGAGATGACCTCAGCATGGTTCAATCATTTGTCACAGACAGCAAGTAATGACTTTTGTTTTCCCTTTTTCTTTTTTTTCGTTAGGAGAAGATGCTGAGCCACATTTGAATTCCCATGTTTGTGCAGCAGAGGTGCCAGTGCCTGCCATGAACACGAGTAGCGAAACACGGAGCACAAGCAGCGCACGAGGAGATTCGGATTCTTCAGGGACAGACACATTTTAAACCTCATGGCTCTTTATGACAGTCACTGTCTAAAGATTTTGTCCTTGGTACATTTATCTGCCTAGTGTGATAGTCTGGGTGTTCAATCACAGTAACAGTCTTTCAGTACTGTTTATTTTCTACTACTTTTCTGATAATTTTGTTATTATTTTAAATTAAGGCAATGATTCTGTCTGTGAATATATCAGGTATTTTTAAGCAAATAAAATGCAGTTCTTTCAGGATTGTCGTGAGTTTAAGTCAATAAATGCCTTTTAAATATTTATTGTGTTACAGGTGAAGGTGATTGGTATTACAATCCACTGCAAAGGTCTCTCTCACTGATGGGAAAAAATGCTTGGTTCAGTATCACAAAATGTTGAGCCAAAGGGAAATATATTTGAAACCAAAGTTTGCAAGAAAACTGTTTCTGGGTGTCTTCAGAGGCTTTCATCCTTAGAAGACTGATATGATAAGACAGTTACTCAAAAGTGTATGTAAATGAGACCATTAGAGTTTGTATTGTTATTATGAGAACTTTCTTTTTTTCAGAATTACAAGAATTTTGCAACATTTTTATGTTTGTTTCTCTAAAGATTATTTTTTCCCCCGTCTTGGAACATGTCTGAATGAAAGATTGTGTGGGCAAGGTTGTTTGTTTATATTTTTAATGTAATTTCTTTCCTTCTCGTGAGGCAGAATTAGCTCCTGCAGTCTCAGCCCTCCAGAATCAGGAGGCAGTGACAAGAAGAAGGTAGGGTTGTCTGCTCTGAGCAGCATCCAGGCAAAGTGAAAAAGAGGAATTCAGACATGTTCCAGTAGGCAAACTAGGAAAGAACTCTTCTCCAGGCAGAGCAAACACAGCTTTTGCTCTGTTCCTCATCCACTCTGAGCTTTTCATCTGTGGAAAAGGAGGTGCTGTGGCAGTTTCAAAGACATGGGGTGTGAAGGCATCTCTCAAAGGCTTGTGAAAAAAATACTCCTTTTGGGTTGATTTGGGCCTTGTGATACCAAAGCATAAAACCTCACCTGCATGGCTTCACTGCATCACTTCATAAAAGGCACTTTGTTGTTGCAGGTGCTCATAACTCTGAGCAGTTCCCATTACTCTGATTTTATGGAGCCTGCACTGATTTCATCTCTCCTTAATGGAGAAACATTAGAAGATCCTTTTGGTTTTATGTTGATCTCATTGACTACAAGGTTCATTTGATTTGCTGCAGAATCTGCAAGGGTAAATGGAAAGAGAGAGAACTTCAACCCATCAAGGTCGGTAATATCCTGAGGATTCAGCTTTAAAGGATTCACCTCAGAGAGTTGTGCTCTTGACTGTTGTGACAGACATGTAAGTAGCACATTTGGAGGGGTGAAAGAGTGTCAGGCTTTGTGCAAAATGCAACATCACTTTAAAAAAAGAAAAAGTACAAATGAGGATCGTGGAATTACAGAATGTCCTGGGTTGAAAGGGACCTTAAATACCATCCAGTATTTAATGGGCAGGGACACCTTCCACTAGCCCAGGTTGCTCCAAACACCATCCAACCTGGCTTTGAGTACTTCCAGGATTGGGGCAGCCACAACTTCTCTGGGCAACCTGTGCCAGGGCCTGCCCACCCTCACAGGGAAGGATTTCTTCCCAATATCGAGTCTATGAGATGGCATCACTGGGAGCTGGATTTCAGCATACGATGCCACAAACATTGCCTTCAGAGGTAAAGCTGCTTCTCAATGTCCTTGTGCTGTGACAAGGATCTGCACAGTTGTGCTGACTGCTGCTCTCGGTGGAACTGCTCTATAAATCAGGTTATTGACCTAATCGATGGTTTATATGAACAGCAGCCTTTTGGGGGATGATGGAGATGTCCTTTAACCTGCAGCAGGTTGCTACAAGTGATTGCACTAGGACAAGTGAGAGGATAAGGAAATGCAGTGGGGAGGGAAAGACCTTCTTCAACTGGCTTTCCTGCAAGAGAAAACCTTCATGAAACATATTCCAAGGGCTCTGTCAGTCTGCTGGGTGTTTCAGGGTGCTGATGTATAATTTAGGTCCCCTTTGTTGCCCGGTAAGTAGCAGTTGAGCTGTGCCCAGGGCTGTGAGCCTGGATCAGGACAGTGCTTTGCTAAACAAAGTGCAGTAATTGGATCAAGAACATGCAGAGAGCTGACAAACAAGGGATGGGATGGAGTCAGCAGATGGATACAGAGGCAAAGAGAGTGCTCAGGAAAGGATAAGGCAGCCTGACTGGTGGGAGAGGCCACTGGCTCATCATACCAGGAAAATAACTGTGTTGGGCTTTCCTGTCTGCAGTGCTGAGCATTTCACATGTTGCTCTAATTCTCTTGCAGTTTAATCAAAGGTGTTGTCATTGAGTGAATCCTGAAGAAATGAGTTGTGTTTTGATGAAACGATGCCAGAAAATGCCTGGTGGATACCATTTTCAGTCAGTTTTTAAAATTCCCCATAGGGTCCTGTTCTCTCCCAGCTTGTCATGACTGATCTTTTTGGAAGCCTCTGGGTTCCTGACACTGGACTTCAAAGATCTGCTGCTGGTGGGGATTACCCTGTGGCAGTGGGATCTGCTAGCCCTTCATTTCCCACTGCAGCCTCCACTGGTCCCATTCAAAGAGCATTTTGGAGAGGTGAAGAAAGTGCAAACTGTTTTGCTTTTCCTTCCTCCAGGCTTCCCCAAAACAAAGGATCCTGCCACATAAACATAAGGGGATCTCTGTAAATCTGGCACTCTGTGTATGGATCATATTACAAGTATTTATATCCCTAGGAAAAGCTGGGGGAGAGGGGAGGGCTCCTTTAGTTTTCATCTGAGTCTCCATTTTGACTCTGAAATGGGGAAAAAAATAAAACAGTATCTTCTAGAAATTTATCTAATTCTTACTTTTGGATTCAGTCTTGTATTTCAGATTCCTGTAAGTAGTTTTCCGGAGTTGGAAATGGTAAGCACATGTTCTGTGAGCACAGCCAAGCCTTGATAAGGAATTTGTCTGTCTGCATCTCCAAGTTCCATTTTGTTTCTACAGCTTTTATGATTGAAAATACACATTTCTCATGGGCACTCACAGAACTGAAACAGCGTGATTTGCAAGCTTGCTAAATGGATTTCTTCCAAGCAAGTCATTGGGGTATGTCATCAAAGCTTAGCAGCATCAAATAGAATTCCATCCAGGAAAAGTATTAAAAAAACCACCTCTGTACAGCTCTATTTTTCAGTTAAATCTCAGCAGCAGGGAGGTGGTGGGGAGGGTGTTACTGGATTTCAGGATCGTAGCGTGGAAACCAAAACCCTGGCTTTATTTTTTGATTTAACTGAATCCCTGGTGAAGTTTGCTCGTGGCTTACACTGGGAAAACACTAGAATGAGGGTATTTATTCATGGAGCAATAGAGGAAAGCACAAAAATGGAATGCCAGAAGCTTTTATATTTGCAGAGAATTTTTTCCTGACTTTGACAAGGAAAATCTGGCAGTTTGGAAGTGAGGTGCTCAAAAATCAGGGTTTTTTTCCCTCCTCCTCTCTCTGCTTCCTGAGGATAAAAGAAGAGCTGCTGTAGGGTGAGGGTGGCAGCGATAAAGAGAATGGGTGGATCTAGAGGGACCTCATGAGATTCCTGGCACAGGTGGAGATCTCAGCTCCCAGGCCAGCCCTGGCTCTGGGAGAGGACTCCAGCCATAAGCTGGAGTTTGTGTGTTGCTGGTGTCACCCTTCCCTGCTCAGCTTCTCTTGGTTTTCAGCATAGGAAGCGGAAAATTTCATGTGCACGCTTCATCTTATCTGAATTGTGGGAAATAGGATAAAGTGAGTTTTTTGTTATTCCTCTTCATAGCTCAGAGATGGAGGTTGTCAAAATTAGCTGCTAAAACCATGTGCTGACCTTCCCAGGTGCTTTACAAATCGCTGCAGGATAAGGTTTCCGTCCTGACGGGGCAAAGATGTGTGTGCCAACCTCCTCCCGGTGCACTGAGCGCTCACATGTGTAAAATGACACTTGTGCAGAAGTTTTGCTGGATCCCGCTCTGGAATGTGGCCCCTGAAGAGCTGAGCTGGAACCCTGCAGCTGTTTAACAGCTCCCTGTTAACACCAGGCACAAACACTGAAGGCAGGAGTGCATCCCACGGGATTGGTACAACATGGGAAGTTCATCCCTTGCTTAGGTGTCCGGTGGTATTTTGTGTGTGGAACTGGAAGCTACTGTATAAACGCTGAGATACTTGCCTGCTTGGCAGGATTGTTCCTATGGAGATCTCTTTTTTATTCCCCTTCATCAGCTGCACTCCTGATTTAGAATCGTGTCTTTCATAAATGAGTTATCTCAAAATATTCATTATTATGGTTGTGTGTTGATGCCTCCCCCGAAGCTTCCAGGACTTTGGATGGGATTTTGCTCCTTTGCTGGCCAGATCACTTACCCAAATCTTGCTGTTGTGGTGTCCTTGAGCCAGGTGAGGGAACTGCAACAGAAGGTTTTTCCAGAAATCTCCAATAAAACTATGGAAGTCTCACTGTGGTGTTGTGGCCAGCTGAGCAGAGGCCAGAATAAGGGCCTGTGATGGCAATAACACAAACCCACAATCCTGTGTCCATGTCTACAGCTTTTGTCAGATTTGGGGTAGAACGTGAAGCCTGGTTTTGTCTTTTGCTCCCATTCTCTGCCTTGAGAGGTGAGCACAGGAAGGGGACTCCTTTAGTTCTGGGGTTATTTTCTTCCTTATACGTCGCTTCATATTTAGGTTAAAAACCAGAAAGTGAGAGAAAAGTCAAATCAGAAGTGGGATCAGAAGCCTGTGAGGTGCCTTGGTCATGGAGGAGGTCATTCCTCAATACTTCCAGTCCAAGAAAGGGCCATTTTTGGAAGAGGTGCTTTTTCACCCTCTCTGTAGAACTCGGGGCAGAGAATCACTGTCGTTCTGATCAGACTTTATCCCAAAGGCTTGTAGTTCTTCCAGGCTGATGGATCTGCCCTGAAGTTGGTGAGGACCTTGAAGGGGTTGTGAAGCCCCTGAAATGCCTTGAACTAAAAGCCAGTGGGATTCTTTCCCATGTAGTTCCTGTTGCAGGTCTAGGGCGGTTCCCAGGAAAATAGCTGTGAAGAAAAGAGATGCAAAAATCAGTCATCTGAAGAGATGAGCAGCTGCTGAGCAAAGAACTCTACTAAACCCCAAAAAAACTAAAACCAATTAGGCCGTAGCAATCCTGCTGTTGTTGTCCACTTTGCCAGTGAGCTGGAAGCCTGACCAGCTGCTGGGAAGGAGGTTTGGGAGGACAGCAGTGAAATTCCTGCAGTGCTGGTCTTCACCCTGCCTGCCCTGGGCAGGCAAGGCAGCAGCTTGGACTCTTCAGACCACTCTCTCAGCTCTGTCTTTTCCTGGCAGGGGTGCCCAGCCCTGCAAATTAGGGTTTCTCACACTTCATACTGCCTGGAACTGTCTGTGGGCAGAGCCCCCCGTGCAGCGACACAGTGGGGTCATTCCCTGCTCTGCCATCTCAGCACTCCAATTTCTCACTGCCAGATGAAAAGGTCTCCCCTGGTTGCTGCCTGTTCCTTTAGATAGGTACGGCTGTACTTCCCCTGCAGCCTGTTATCACCTGGACAGCCGACTGTTTGATCACCATGGAAAAATCTTGCCACTGAAACGAGGGCTTCAGAGCTTATTTTTAATAGGTTCTGGGAGATGCCTCTTGCAGCGACATGGGATTTTTCTGGCTGAGTGGCATCCTGTCATTTTTTTTTACCCCCTTCTTTTCACTCTGACAGTCTTGGAAATTGTGCTCCTCCTGCGTGCTGTGCCCTTGGAGAAGGGCATTCCGCATCCTGTCACATAAATACCACCTTCCCTTTCCGTGCTGCGGAGTCGCGGCTCCTTCCCTGCTGCGTTCCCTTAATCAGCACCTATGGCAGAGCAGCAGGCACCGAGCTACGGATCAAACGTGGGGCTGGCTGTGGAAGCCAGCATCTGCTGAAAGAGCACTCAGGGCTGCTAATAACAAGTGTTCAAAGCAGCTTTCCAGGCAGGACACTGCCAGGTGCTGGAGAATCAGGGATCCCTCTGGCCCTTAGGCTTTGCAGCTCAAGACTGAGGAGGATTTCCTGCTCTGCTGTTGCATCTCTGAACAGCTGATTTCGTTTTGAATCACAGAATCACGGAATGATTTGGGTTGGAAGGGACCTTAAAGACCATTCAGCCCCAAACCCCCTGCCATGGGCAGGGACACCTTCCACTAGACCAGGTTGCCCTGTTCAACCTGGTCTTTTGCTGTTTTATTGCCCCAAATCAACTAGCTAAAGTCATCTTTACAACAAATGTTTTCCTTTTAAAAGTAGTCACATTATTACCTTCTCTAATTGTCATAAGGGTGTTTTTCAGGACTGGGAACGCCAGGGGATTTGTTTAGGTTCTTACAGACCTCTATAGGGCTGGTTTCTGTAAGGCCTGCTAAATCCAGGAGGGCGCAGAGGGATGAGGGGGGAAATACACCACAAAGAGGCATCCTTGAGGAAAACAAAGAGCAGGAGTGTGAGTCAGAGGGTGACATTCCCCTTTCATGCTTGTAGCAACAGTTTTACATCTTTCCCTTGTACTGTTTGACAGGTAAAGATCCTTGAGGCAGTAACTTCTCATTTTTCTCTGCACTGGGCCAGTAAATAACAGCAAAGGGCTGTTCATCCCTGCCTACCTGAACTATTTGTGTTGTTATCTTAATTGCTTCATTCTCACAACCCACACTCAATCTTCTCAGAAAATCAGAGCCTTGAACTTCATTCCAGAATCTGGAGGAAATCTCCCATCTCCCTGCCACTTCCCAGCCTCTCTCATCTACAAGAACAAACCCTATCTCTCCCCGCTTGATGTACTCCGAATTTCCTCAGGGATTATCCAAACAGAGCCCACGTGATCCATTTCTCTCAACCCCTCTACAAATGGGAAGGCATAAATCACGGGGCCCTACAAATAAACACAACTGGCAAGATGTTATTTTTCTCTGTCTGAAGTACCAGCAGTTCTTTAATCTGCCGCCTCCTGGAAGCGTGTCTGTTCAGAGAAAGCACAGCCCTCCCGATGTACACAACAGTGTTCTTCTGCCACTTTTCCTTGCAAGCTGCAATAGGAACCCTTCAGCAGAGACACTGAAAGAAACACAGCCAAGTGAATACCTCTTACTGTTTTCACTTCTCTTCAGCTTGGCTCCGAAAGCAGAAAGCATTCCTGTTTGTGAGGAAAGGAATGGCCAGCTCAGAAAGGGAAAATCCTCACTGTGAAATCCCACTGCAGCTTAACTTTCAGACTTGTGACTTTCATGTTATAGTTGGGGGAGTGCTGGGCATCATTAATTCTGAAAATACCCTTTCTTCAGCTTACAGAGAATAAGTGCTTGCCATAACGAAAACAACTCAGAGCTGAACACTTCAAAATGCTGCAAAAACTGGAGATGTTTTTACAGTTAACCCTCGTCTGGAGTTCATTTAAAATAATCATGTTTACATGGAGGTGAATTAGTGCGCTGGGTTCTGCCAGTGCCTCGCCATAGTTGGAAGCACACAGCCAGGAATTGTAACCCTGGTGACTCAGTCCCTGCTTGCTGGGATGTGCAAGGCCACTCTGGGGGAGGGGGGAGCGAGCCAAAATCTCTTTAATCAGTGATGAACCTCGTAGGAATATTCCAGGGGGAATAAGTGCTGGATCCATGCTTTGCCTTTCCAGTGCAAAACAACTATTTCTGTGTATGTAAAAGGTCACAGGGATCCTGTTGCTGTGTCTCTGCTGAGGGTGGGATTCAGTTTGCCAGGCAGTGGAGATGCCCACATCTCTGCTATCCCTCTGCACCTCCTTTTGGCTTTTGAAATAGGCTCTCTAGGATGTGAGGCACCTCTGCTCTTGGAGACTCCTCCTTTGGAGTAAGGTAGGTCTTTCCCTTCAGTGTCCCTGGGTGGCAGGGATCAGGGGTGGGACAGATGAACTCACCACCCTAAGGGTCATTTTCCAATAGCAATGTTGGCCTGAGACTCTCTAAGTGAGCTGACCTCATCTTGCAGCCTTTATTTGAGGAGTGTTGAATTCTAAATGTGTGTCTGGAATTAGCAGTGGCCCAGAGTGGTCCCTGCAAGCATTTCACTGCTCCACTCTAGCCCTTCAGTTCAGCTACTCCTTGCTTGAGACTAAAATGCACTTATAAACGAGTTTGCCATCTGATACACATAAATAATACCCAGGAATGGCTCTGGCACATCAGTGCTGCGTGGTCCTTCCAGGAGCCTGAGAAAGCATCTCTCTCCCCAAAACTGGGAGTGGCAGGATGGCCTCCCAGCCAAGGTCTGTGAGCAATGGCAGAGAGCAAAAGCTTTTTGGTTTTGCTTTGATGGTCAAAAATGCAGTTGCCTTGAGTGTCAGCTGATATGAGAAAGATCTTTATTTCAGGCAGCCTCTGCTGTTTTCAGTGAGTCGAAGCTCGTGGTTGTTGCAAGCCCTCTCCTGACCCTCAGCTCGTCTCCTGTCTCCGTCTGCCACTACTGAGCTGTCACCAGAGATGCTCTTCCTGCCTGGGCTCTCAGCCTGCTCCTGGAGATGCTGTTCCTGCTCAGCCTGGTCCTGGCAGACTGGGCCTGTCCGTGCCAGGCTGTGTGTCAGCAGGGACACGTGGCCTGGCAGCTGCTCCATGCTGGAAACTCGGTTGTTGCCATTTTCCTTGTTACTGCGCCCTGTGCTGTCCAGGAAATGTCAGCCCCGGGGCTGCCAGCTAGGGCTTGGCTCATCCACCCTCATCCCTCTGTGTGTCCCCTCTGAAGGGAAGGGAGATACAGGGAATCACAGAATGGGATGGGTTGGAAGGGATCTTAAATATCATCTCGCTCCAACCCCCCCTGCCATGGGCAGGGACACCTTCCACTAGAGCAGGTTGCTCAAAGGAAGAAGGGGGATGACAAGGGGCAGGTTACAAAGGTACACAAGGTTACAAATCACACCAGGGAAGGTGCAAAGCAGGGAGAGATGACTAGGGGATGTGTGTTGGTGGCATATGGGCTCTGTGCTGGGTGCTCACTCCTTTTGGTCTGGATCTGTATGGCCATGAGGTTACTTTCTCCGAGTGGAAATAGGCTGGAGGAATCTCGACGAGATCAAAGGGGGATAATTTTATTACAGTGGCCTGCAAGTTCCTTTTTTTGTGGATATTATGCTTCTTAATGTTGGGGATCAAATTCTTCAGTGATACAAAACTACATATGGCTCCTTTGGCTTTTATGGCACCAAAACCAATGAATGCATCTTGTGATTCACTGGATTTGTGCCTGGATGGTGCCTGAGCCGTTGTCTGCAGACAGCTGGAACCACAAGCATGGGTGTGTGGTGCCCTGTTGGGTGTTTGCAGTCTTCTCCAGAGCATCTGCCCAGAGAAGCTGTGGCTGCCCCATCCCTGGAAGTGTTCAAGACCAGGCTGGATGGAGCTTGGAGCAACCTGGTCTAGTTGAAGGTGTCCAGGGGATGGAACTAGATGAGCTTTAAGGTTCGTTCCAACTCAAACCATTTTAGGATTCTATGATTCCATTAAGGACATATTAATTAGGCTGCCTTGTGTTCCACAGTAAATCGTGTGTGTTGACAGCAGCCTGTGGTCCAAAAGCTACAGATGCCACTGCTATAAACACTCCTCACAAATCTGTTAGCTTTTAATTTGTATAAATAAAGATTCTCTTTACTTTTTTTTTAAACTTTATTTTTTTGTTTGTTTTGTCACTTGTGGGACTGGGGGAGCTCTTTGGCAGCTGCTTTGCCCGGAGACTTGTTTCTCCAGATAACAAATCTTGGGACCAGCAGCTGAACCGGGACAGGCTGCCATTTTAATGAACTGTAAGTTTAGAGCATCTTGGCATATTTAGAAAAAGCATAAATCATAGGTTACTCCTGATTTCTTTCTTTTATTTTATTTCTAAAGCAAACAAGTAGCCAACCATTAGGTTTCTTTCAGCAGTGACAGGCTAATTGTTTCAAAATGGGGCCGTGAAAATACATTGAGCGGTGCAAGGCGGGATCAGCTGGAACATCTGTTCCTGAAAAACGCCGTGTAGGAACATCGCTTCTAAACAGAGATAAGCCAGTTCAAACAGGATGTGAGGGAACCTCGCAAAGCTGAGAAAATTACTGTCGTGACAGCTGTAAAACCAAAAACTTCTTGGAAATGCAGCCTGGGAATGCTGCTCTTAAACAGAAGCAGAACCGATCGGGGTTTCCAGGCGGGGCACATGATCCCCTCCCGAAGCCTTTAAAATGCTCCTTCCCCATTCCTCTCTGCAGGAGCGTTTTGTGAGCTGTGAGGTGGCTCGGAAGGACAGTTCTCACAGGAAGAAATTAGCTGGGAATTCAGATGCCTTTCAGCAAATGGGAGACAGTTGTCACAGATTGGATTTTTCCTGCCCTGTGGCCACCACTGGAAACATGGCACAAAAATTACATGGATGGAGGACAGTTATTTTTGCATCTATTTCTGTATTTTGCCAGGTCTCTTTGTTAGAGAGAAACTGTTCTGGAGGTTGTTTGTTTTCAAAAGGTGTTTGGCATAATGGGAATTTAACTGTGGTACTTTTGCATGGCAAATGGATATTAGGATAAAGGTTTTCTGATGTTAGGAAAAGGTTTGGATTTGGATATGAGGATTACGTTTTTCCTTCAGAGAGTGGTTTCATTCACAGGCTCCCCAGGGAAGTGGTCATGGCCTCAAGCCTGACAGAGTTCAAGGAGCATTTGGATAAGGCTCTCAAGCACATGGAAATGTTGGGGTGTCCTGTGCAGGGACAGGAGTGGGACTTCGTGATCCTTGTGGGTCCCTCCAACTCAGGATATTCCATAATTCTGTGATCTGAAGAAAACAGTTTGGGGTTAGGGTAAAGGTATTACATACGTTTCTTACCCAGTCCCAGCACCTGATCAAATGCTGTTTTTCCATGCCTTTGCCCGTGGGAGTACTTGGATTGTTTGAGTGGCTGCTGCCACTAATAAAACTGACACAGCATCCACACCACACAAAATGGGAAATTTAAGTGTGCAAAGTTTGCAGTGACGTGAAAGAAACTCTGAAAGGAGCAGGGCTGGGGACAAGCTTAGAAACATGAAAGTATTTTTGGGTTACTGTGCCCAAGCCTCAATTTCACAAGATATTTAAAACACATGCCTACATTTAAGCCTATGAATATTTGTACCAGCTTCAGTGAGCCCCTTCTCTTGGGTAAATTTAGGCACAGCCTCAGATTTCTCAGTGAATGAGAAACATAGAAGGACTCCACACATTTCCTCCTCAGAGCCCAAACAGCGACAACTTGGAGTAAATCCTGGTTGAGTACGTACAGCAGATGAGTGCAAAAACCACTGTGATAAATCCCCTACCAGTTCTTAAATCTTGCTGATCTTTAATCTGATAACTCTTCCTCGCTCAGACAAACCACTGGGTGTAGGATTTCAGCCCCCAGTGCTGGGATGTCTGGATGTGCTATGTGCTCTGTCTCTGGGCAGTGAGTGCATGCAGAAATGAGGAATTTGGGGTTTTCAATAAGAAATAGGCAGTTTTTAATCTGTCTTTTCTTTATGACTTAACAGAGCTTTCTTGCTCAGCTGGGAAATGCTGCTCTAGAGGTGCTGTTGCTGCAAAGCCAAGTTCACACAGGGGTTCCTAATGCTTGCAGTGGAGATGAAGTAAAATAACTTCCCCTGCTGCTCCCTGTCCTGTGTTGATGTCGCTGCTGAGGGATTTGTTCCTGATGCTGGGGGTGGGTGGGAGTGCTCTGTGCAGGAGGTGAGGAGGGAGGTGTGCTCTGTTCCCTGTGCACCCCTCACAGGTGATGTCCGAAGGATGAACTGTGGGGCTGAGCTGAGAAATGGCTGCAAAAGGACCTCCTGCTCCCATCACCCTACTGGCATTATCTGGTCCTTCCCTGCATCCTTCAGGCATCACCAGAGGTCATGGGAAATGACTGGAAATCTCTGGGTTTGTGCTTTGTCAGAGGACGGAGCAAATCATCCCTTTACAACTTCCTGAAAGGAGTGACAGGACAAGAGGAAACAACCTCAAGTTGCACCAGGGGAGGTTTAGATTGGATCTTACGGGAAATTTCTTCATGGAATGGGTTGTTCAGCCCTGGCACAGGCTGCCCATGGCAGTGGTAGAGTCACCATCCCCGGAGGGGTTTAAAAGCTGTGTAGATTTGGCACTTGGGGACATGGGTTAGTGCTGAGCCTGGCACTTGGTGATCGTACAGGGCTTTTCCAACCCTAACAACTCCCTGATCCTATGACTGTATTTCCTGTCCATGGCCCCCAGAGCTCCCCTGTTGCCCCTCAGACTGTGCAGGTCCTTGTGGCTGCACATCACCCAGCCTGGCAGGGCTGGCAGCCGCTCTGCCTCTAAGTTCCAGTGGGAATATCCTTGTCCATTTGAAAACAACTTTTTAAAATAGTATTTTAAATTTCAGAGCTCCTGATCAAATACATTGGAGAAGTGACAGATCAGGTCGGTGGAGCAGGTCCCAGATGAGCTGCCAGGATCCCATGGAGATGCATGCCGGCTCCGGGAGCTGATGGATATCTGGGAATGACGCCGGCTCTCGGCTGGGGTGTGACCCAGAGTTTCCAAAAGTAAGAGGGGATTGAAATCAAAGCCTGTCTGTTGATTTCAGCTGGGAGAGGCCATGGATAGACAGGCAGCTGCCAATCCCACAGCCTGGCAGAGCCAGCATGGGAAAGGTGAGATGGCCACAAGGTCCTGCTCCTCTCCCTGCTTCAGGTGAGAGGGCAAAGGGCTGGGAATACAGAAGGGACCATTGGGAGAGCCTTAAACAGAGCAAAACCCCAGATATGAAAACTTCCTTGCTGGCTGGGGAATGAGTGATCTCCTGCAGCCTGTGCTTTATTTGGAGCTGATGCCAGCACTGTGTCACCATTCCCTGCCAGCCCGGATACCTGTGCAGTGATAAATGCTGGCTCTTGCAGGGCCACGGCGAGGAGCCCAGCTCAGCCCAGTTCACTCCTGCTCTCCATCACCTCTGCCCTCCCACCCCGGTGCTCCCTGGGCACTTCACCCAGCGTTGGTTGCTCAGACTGGCCCAAGTCTTCCTTCACTCTGGTTTGTGTTCCAGCATCCCCTCAGGTCAGGTTGGGCTGCTCTGTCCTCTCTGGGCTGGGGCTGCAGTTCACTGGGGCAGCACAGCCTCCTTTAAATCCCAAATATCCCTCCTTTTGAGGCTGATGGGTGTATGGACAGCAGCATCAGGAGAAGTTTCAAAGCCCATTCTTCAACAGGGGAAGTCACCAGTGTTACATTTGCTCCTAATGATGAAGAGTGGCTGCAATGCCACAAGGTCTGCGTGAATTGAAGCAGTGTAATTTTTGCTCTCTGGGTTTCATGCTCCCACTGGGAGGAGCAGGTATCTCATGAGCTTCTGGAACAGCAGCAGCAGAGCCTGTTCCTGGTGCTTTCTGTTTGCAAAGAGGATTTCAGAGGGCTGTGGCTCCTGCAGCCAAAAAGCAGTGACAGTGATACAGGGGTTTTGTGTGAGAGCCGATTGTATTTGGTTATGGGGTAATAAAGCCAAAACAGATCTGCTGCTTGAGGCATCAGACATTGACTTCCTTGTGTCAGGAATCGAACTAAAATCCCAACTTGGAAGACATCCCTCCATCAGAGGTGAGAGATACTGGCACTGCTTTTTGCAGGATATCAGGGTGCTCTCTCCACTCTCTGCCATTCCAGTGCCTTCCAAGCACCACAGTGGTCTGGGTGCTTTGACTTTTGTATCGGTTTCCTCCTCACACAATGAGGAGATCAGA
>JAWWEU010000158.1:60252100-60268713 GCA_035583155.1 Acropternis orthonyx | reverse complement strand
TGCCTTCCAAGCACCACAGTGGTCTGGGTGCTTTGACTTTTGTATCGGTTTCCTCCTCACACAATGAGGAGATCAGATCAGCCTTGATCCCAGCCCCATTCCCTAAGTGCTGCTCCTGGTCCAGGCAGCCCATCATTTCCAAAGCTCCCACTGACTGGCTGGGCCGGATCTGCTCACGTATCCCCATCGATCCTCTCACGTTTCCAGCTGAGTTTGTTTGGCTGCTCTGGCTATTCCCTCAATCCCCACATTAATCTGCCTGCAGACTCCTCTTTCAGCCCCTCTGCAGCTTCTCAGCAGCTTTGCCTGGAGCAGGAACGTGTTTTTCATCCTTGTGCTGAGTTTACACGAGGTGAATCCCAGGAGCTGCCAGCACCGGCAAACTTCCCAGGCTGCAGCAGAGACATTCCTACCTCTGAGCGAAAACCCAAGGCTGAATTGGTTTTCTCTTGTTTCACTAATTGGCTCAGCACGTGGTTGGTATTTACTGCTTTTGTGCTGCTCCTTGATTTCTCGGTCTGTCTGCTATATTATGCTGCTCCCGTGAAACACGGGAATATCATGCTCTCTTTGGGACATGCCAACAGCTCAGGAAGGGGGCGAGTGTAGCCAAACAGATTTTCCACCTTCGGGGGCAGGGAAACTGCTCAACTGTTGCCTGCCTTTTGTTAAGCATGTGAGCTGCTGCAGAGATTGTATTTATTGTGTGTTTTTCTCCAAAGAGAGCCAGCAAGGAAAGATTTCTGCCTCCGTTGTGCTGGAGATCCAGGTGCTTTGCTTGGTTCACAAGGGAGAATGGCTTTAAGCTGAAAGAGGGCAGGTTTAGATGAGATATTAAGTAGAAATTCTTCCCTGTGAGGGTGGGCAGGCCCTGGCACAAGTTGCCCAGAGAAGCTGGGCAACTGGAGGTGTCCCTGGAAATGTCCCAGGCCAGGTTGGACGGGGCTTGGAGCAAACTGGGATAGTGTGTGGCATCCCTGCCCATGACAGGGGGTTGGAATGAGATGATCTTTAAGGTCCTTTCCAACTCAAACCATATTGTGATTCCCTGATTCTCCTGCTGAGTTTGTTTTCAAATCCGGACTAGGCAGGAGCACAGCCCAGTGCCAGGGGTCTCATCCTATCATAGAATTATTAGTTCTCCCTTTAAACTATCGTCTTCCCTTCTTTGGAGGACCCTTGCTCCTCCAAAAAAAAAGTGTTTCTAAGTGGTTATGAGGCTATAAAAAGAGAAAATAAAAATGCTGGGAGAAATCTTGCAGACCCTCCAATGACATGTCTGTGAGCAACAATAGGAAAATGCACTTGGGCTGCTCTCCTGGAGCTTTTGCCAGCAGTTACCTCTTGGCAAAGCCTGTCTTCAACCAGGCTGATACCAATGGCAGTGCAGCCATATCATCACAGAGGTCCCTGAACCACCCCCCAGATCCTTTGCAGAATGGGAACAAACAATCCCTGCTGTTTATCTTTGTGATTCTTCAATTTACTCTTGGCCAATGAGGGCTGGAAAGAGAGAGGGGGAAGTGTTGGGTGTGTGACTGGAGGTGGTGGCACCACTGATCATGTTCCTGCATCTGTTGCTGAACTGAGCCTTTTGAAACCATCCTTGAGTGGGTGTCAAACTGCAGCAGATCCTTCACAGGAGGAAAGGTGGGACCTGCATGGCCATGGCAGGGGCAGGGTGGAGTTCTCAGGTGAATGAAGGCAAGAGTGATGTGTCTCTCTTTGGGCATTTCCCTCAGGATCAGCTGCCCTGAGTTCATTAGGAATGTGCCAGAACCTTCTTGTGGTTTAAAGTAAGGCCTTTTTCCCCACAGTGCAGCTGAAAAAAAAGCTAAAAAAAAAACAACAACCCAAAACCAAAAACCCCAGTAGCCTCTTTATAACTTTTTATGCAGCCACATTCTAATTAAAAATCAAAACTCATCAGAAATTGCTTTCCAAGGGACCTGTCCCAAGTGGGGATTGAGAGCATTTGCCATATAGCAGCCAAAACGTTTAAAAATGTGGGTTTTTAGAGTGCAGCAATTTCAGCACATGGGAATAGGCTATTCCAGCTCATGGGATTTTGACTGTTCCCCACTGGGGAGCCCTGAGCAGTGCTTTGCTGAGGACAGAAACGTCTTAAACAAGTACAAAAATCCCCTTCAGCTCAAGGATTCAGTGGATGGTCATGCTGGGAAATAGAGGCATCAGCAGGGGAAGTTGCTCCTTGATGCTCTGGCTGGGTGCTGACACTTCAGTGACCCAGCCATCCCAAGGGACTCAGGATGACTTTAAAGCCATTACCACTTGCTCTGTCACTACCTACCCTTATATCCCTTTTTTTATGTTTAAAGGAAACATGCATCCATTCAAGGAAAAGTTTTCCATGAAAAATTTAGTTTAAACTCCTGGTGAGGGGTCTCTGGGCTGACAGCCAGGGCTGGGGGTAGATACCTCTGCCTGCCTCATGTCAGGAGTGAACACTCCAGTGCCCTCACACTCTTCAAAAGCCCTCCTTGTCCCGCTCTGAGAGCAGCCACACCATGCCACACACCAAGCCAGGCAGGGAAATAGTGCCTGAGAGAAGAAATAATGATCAAACCACTTGTTTCTAACCCAGGCAGGAAGCTGGGTCCTGTTTTGAAGCACTTTGGAGCCTGCCCAGAGGATGCTTCCCAACACCAGCATATCTGCTGGGGCCCTTTGCCACGGGCAGTCCCTGCAGGTAGTGGCAGATGCTCCCAGGTTCATTAGAGTTATCCCAGGCAACTTCAGCTCCATCCCTGCAGCTTGTCCTGCAGCTCTCCAGGCTTTTTTCAGTCCATTGCATCCAAACTTACTGTCCATACTGTATCCCAAAACAGCAAGGGCTGCATCCTGGCTGATTGCCATCCATCTCCCTTTCTGGGCCAGCGAGAGAACGAGGAGGGGGCAGCCAGAGGAGACAGACACTCTCTGTGAGCCAGAGGTGAGATTTATGGGAACCATTGTGGGAGGGAAGAGTGGGAGGGCTTTGGGGCTCGAGAAAAATCTTCAACTGTGGGGTTTTTTGCATGATTGGCTCCCTCTCTGGTGGTGCTGCTTCGTGGGCAGCTGCTGCCAGCAGCACCTTCAACCCCATCACCCTCCTGCCACGGCCACGCAGGGGCTTTGCTGGAGGTTCCCAGGCACTTGGGGAAGTGCTGCAAGTTGGCAGCAAGAACAGGCAAGAGCTCAGGCAGGCAGGGGGAAACAGGAGAAAAACAGAGAGAAAAGCAATTTGTGCCCCAACATCTCCAGCTGCAGGTCACTCCTTTTTTCTTTCTTCTTTTCCTTCTTAGTTCACTCCAGCATCCTGGTCTCTTTTCTCAGCAGAGTCTGGCTCATTTTTCCCTCCCAGGGAAGGGTTGGACTGCCCCTGTCAGCAGCTGCAGACAGACTGATTGCAATGTGTCACACATATACATATGTATGGATGTATTTATATGTGTGTCTATATATAGGTGCTACCCTGAGACTCTCTAAGACTATCCAAGGGCACAGTCCCACCTCACCACCCACCTCAAACTCCTCCCTCCCTTACCCCAAACTGGAAGGCATTCCAAAGTCAGGCAGAAGGTTTTTAATTTCTCTGCTGCCTTGGAAGGCTTCCCTGCTGCTGGAAGTGGGGTCTCCTCTGTGGCACCACAGGCCCAGCATTCACATTCCCCACTCATCCCGACACAGATCCTGGTCCAAGCATTTTACAGTGAACAACGTGACAACCCAGGGATTGGGAAGAGCCCTGACCTGGAGCCATGGGGTTTTGACATTAATTCATGAGTAGTAGAAAAATTGGAGCCCAGCATCTCTGTCCTGGGAATGGGGAAGTTCTGCTGTGGATATGGATGGGTGAATTAAGCTAAGGAAAAGCTTAGAGCGCTGGGTCCAGCTCTAGGACTCCCAGCATAAGAAGAAGAAGGACCTTCGGAGCAAAGATGCTCCAAGGGCTGCAGCACCTCTCTTACAGAAACATGCTGAGACAGCTGGGGCTGTTCAGCCTGGGGAAGAGAAGGCTCCAAGGAGAACTTAGAGCCCCCTCCAGTGCCTAAAGAGGCTCCAAGAGAACTGGAGAAGGGCTTTGGACAAGGGCATGGAATGATAGGACAAGGAGAAATGACCTTAAACAAAGAAAGTAGGTTTAGATTAGATATTAGGAAGAAATTCTTGATGGTGAGGGTGGGCAGGTCCTGACACAGGTTGCCCAGAGAGGCTGTGGCTGCCCCATCCCTGGAAGTGTTCCAGGCCAGGTTGGATGGGGCTTGGAGCAACCTGGGATGGTGGAAGGTGTCCCTGCCCATGGCAGGAGGGTTGGAACAAAATGGTCTTTTAGATCCCTTCCAAACGACCCCATTCTCTGATTCCGTGATTCTCCTGCTGAGCTAGTTTTCAAACCTGGACTAGGCAGGAGCACAGCCAAGTACTGGGGTCTGACCCTACCACAGAATTATTAACTTTCTTTCATATTTATTAGCTTCCCCTTTTTTTAGGGTGCTTTCTCCCCTGTGCTATTGGCTCAGCATCATCAAGCCTTTCCATATGATGGATGCCACATTTTTCTTCTGGTCACTGAAATTTAATCTTGGGCTCAGAGGGAGCCTTCCCAACACCTGTGCTTGGGGACACCTGTGCTGTTTGCTTTATTGTGGTGTGCAGGGAAATGCCTCATGTCGTGCTGGGCTACAGGGTCCCCCCATCAGATCTATTATTAAAGACACTCCTGCCACCGAGCTCATTAAAAAATACTTTCTTCAGCTCCTTCTGGCTTGGCCCTGCCTCTTTTTAAATTGAGCCTTTTAATTTGAATGAATCTTTAATTCCATTCTATCTCCTTTCGTGCTCTTCCCTGTAAAGAGCTATTCCCCAGGATCCTTAGGATGAGGAGTAATTTGATAAGGTTTAAAGTGGGCATGTAGCCGTGGAATTGATCTGATTTTGTTGATGCGGCTGCAGGATTTTATTGCCTGCTTGTAGTGGGGTTGGGTAATCATAAAAGAGAGAGAGAGTGGGAAGTCCTGGGGTTTCTGGGTCTGCCCTGCTCATCTCCAATGGATTTAGCACATGGAGCAGCTAAGGGAAAGGCTCAGTACTGGGTTGGTTTCCTGGTTTTCTCGGGGGGGATGCTTCATTTTCAGCTGTGCATTTTTTTTTTAGCTCAAGCTCTACATGCAACAGGATACTGGGAGGAAGGGGGAGCAGGGGGAGAGTGTTTAGCAACAAAAATTAATCCATGGGGATTTTTTTGGAGGGGGATTGATGGCTGCTTTTAGGTCCTGATCCTATTTCTGTGAAGTAAACAGTCACAGGACTTGAGCCTTCTGTCTCCAGAGGAA
Organism: Acropternis orthonyx; assembly: GCA_035583155.1. Taxonomy (NCBI): domain Eukaryota; kingdom Metazoa; phylum Chordata; class Aves; order Passeriformes; family Rhinocryptidae; genus Acropternis; species Acropternis orthonyx. The sequence goes on along the minus strand of JAWWEU010000158.1, from coordinate 60,263,377 downwards.
GGAACGGAGCTGGGGAGCAGAACCAAGCTGGAGTGTGGTGGGAGGCTCTGGATTTGTGGGCTTTTGGTTTTGCCTCCAGGTTCGATATCCAGCTGGTGAGGGCACTGGATAATCCGCAGGGCTGCGATGCCGCTGCAATTAAACGCACATGGCTGCAATCCTGATCCGGGCAAAGCACGTCTGATCCAGGGAAACCATGCCCTGATGTGCCACGGTGTGGTGTGATAGGCATGAAATCCCTTTCCTGCCCAGACCATGGTGTCTTCCTGCAAACTCCTTGTCTGACAGCGGAGATAGAGGAGGTGGTTCCGGCTGATAAACGGGAAACGCTGCGTGTTCTCTTCCTTCCCCTCGCAGGGCTCTCCTGGATGTCCCCAAATCACAACACCATGTTCGTCCAACTGATGTACAGAAAAGCATCATCCCTGCCTGCCATCCCCCCTGGGTGAGCTGTGTCCCTGCGGATGGATGGCAGTGGGTCCACTCCTGGTTTCCACCACTGACGGTGAGATTTGGGCCCTGACCTCACTTACCCCGAGAGTTTTCATACCAAAATGACAAAAGTCATCTCAGCTTGAGCCACCCCCAGATGAGCTGGTGCCTCTGCAGCACCACTCTAGTTCCCAAAATGCTGAGGGTTTTCCTTGAAATCTGCTCCAGAGGGTGCTTTTCCCAAGCAGCCCTGCTCTGTGTGCGTGCCCCTGGGCCAGCCAATGCTGCCTTTAATGCCCCACCACAACTGCTCCATCCTTCACAGGCTGGATCCTGCTCTTTCCCTGCTCCCTCCCTTCCAGGTGCTTCAGTTGGGTTTGTGGGAGCAATCCCTCCTCTGGGAACAGCCCAGCTCAGTTGCACCAGGTCTCTCCCTCCAGTTGCTGACCCTTTGCCCCCTCTGGGGGGATCCAGGGATTGCTGCAGGTTGGTTGTGACTCTGTGGCTCGGTCTGGAGGGCTCTGGCTTGTGGCAGAGCTGGTGTCATCTGGCCCATGTCACCACTTGCTGCTAACTGCAAGGTCTGTACCATGTGAGCTCCCACCTCCCATCAGCTAGAAGGGTTCCTGATGGGCTCCAGGAACGGGTTTTAGGTTTCTCCAAATTCAAGTGCTAGACCACACTGAAAACTCCCTTTAACTGGCATTGAGGCATTCTGAGGACAGGCAAAAATGTCATAACCAGCCTCAGCCTGGTGAGCTGGGCAAGAGGATGGAATTCCCAGGAGGTGGCTGTGACTACACGCCAGGGATGCACCCAAAACCAACCCCTTGGTTCCAGGAAACCTCCCAGGTGCTCCCTGCATCCCTATGCTCCTTGAGGAGACCTGTGACCAAGCTGTGGGGTTTTTATTTCCCTTCCCCCAGCATCCCAGGGCACAGATAAATCCCAGCTGCCTGAGCCCCCCTGATTCCCAGAACTAGCAGTGCTGGCACCCCACTTGGGAGAACACAGTGGGATTGGTCCCAAGGGGACATGGATCATGCCACTTTGGGAGCATTAAACTAGCCCTTAACCCCAGGCCTGGCTTCGGGCATGAATCTTGTGTAAACCCTCATCTGGTGGAGAGTTTATTTCCCATCCAGGGTAGGTGGACAGCACAGTGGGGAAAAAAATGCAGCCTTTGTGCTGCCAGATCCAAGTCTCCATCTGTGTTTAAGAGCTCGGCTACTCGAAATGCAGGAGGTGAAACCTGGTTAACCCAAGCTTGGCAGCCAAAATGTGCACGTGGTTGTGCTGGTCCTGCCTCTGGGGGTGGGAAGACAGAGGTGCTCTGGAATCCTTTATTTTTAAGTGCCATCAATACCGATAAAATCAGACTTTGCAGCTGATTTAGATGAAATTTGACCAGCAACACCATTCCCAGCCTGATTTTATACCTTCTTTCCTCTCCCCCCGTACTCCCGCCCTTCAAATGTTTTATGGATTGTGCAACTCCTGCCAAAGGATTTGAGTTTGAAACCTTACTATATTTTGGCCTGTAAAGATGGTGAATGAACGATTTAAAACTCTGAGTCATTAAAACTGTCCGGGAGAACTTAATGAATGTTATTTACTGTGCTTCCCAGCTCTCAGCTAAAATCCAGCTCTTTCTTCTCCTGCTTTCTATACTTTTCTTTTCAAGACAGCAGCCAAAACTGTCTGGAAAGCATCCCTTGCTAGACACAAACTGGATCAGTAAGGGGGAAATGTCAGTTTTTTAGGAATTTCTGCCACTGCTTTGAAGTAACTTAATTTTTTTGTTTGATTGTTCGAATTCAAAAGCTTTATCTTCTTAGGCTATCTCTTAAAAAAAGGAAATTTGGGGGCTGCAGCTAGCGTTTAAAGGGGAAAAATAAAAGCTGCCAAATCCTGATCTTTTGATGCTGCTCTCTTCAGAGGGCTGCCTAGGTGGGCTGCTCCGGCTGGGAGCACTGCTGAGCTCAGTGCAGTCACTCCCAGTTCCTGTGGTGCTGCAGAGGTCAGAATAGGGCCCCCCCAGCCTCTTTAATTTCTGTTTGTGTTGCCGAGCTTAGCCTTGGAAATGGAAATCTGACTTGAAAAGAAGCTACTTGCGATTAGAGGCTGTGAAAAAAAAAATAATCTAATGAGTTGCTGCTTTTAATTCCACATCTGAAAGGCAATCTATTACTGTCTTTTATCACTCCTGTCTCCTATTAGGGAAGCAGTCTCATGCTGGGACTCTTTCAACACCCAGGCAGTTCATATACATTATAATTATTGCCTAATGTATGAATAGCCTGGTGTGCCCAAGTTTCCTGTTCATTTTCACTCGGCTCCTGGAAAGCCCTTGGAGTACCTAAGCAGGGCTGGAGAAGGGATCTCGTGAGACTGATAAAGGGTTTATTTTAAATTACTTATGTTTTGCATCGTGCTATCTCCCCAGAGGATCTGTTTGGGGAACAAATGCAGAGTACTCATGTGGGAAGAGACAATTCCTGTCCCAGAGGGGTTACAGAGAGACGGATAGAGGAGGGAAAGGAAGGGGAGAAGTCCCAATAGATCAACAGGGAATGGTGCGGAGGAGCTCAGGAGGTCTGGCTTTAGTATGGACTTCCCAGTGCTGTTAAAAATCATAAAGAAAAAAAAAAAAAAACAGATGAAATTTTAAAAAGGAAGTAATTCCCAAGATTTCTTACCAAAAAATTTCTTTTTTTTTTTGTCCCTGATTTACAACTCTGTGCTCGTTTTCAGGTTATTTAGCCAGTTTTAAAGCAAAAAGTAGGAGCAAGAAGGGCAGTATTTTCCAAGCACCGTGCTCTGCCTGAGGCCTGCCAAAGCCTGACCTTCCTGCCCACACTCACAGAAGGGCCTGGCTTTGCCCTGGGTCCCCCAGGGGGGTCCTGCTGCCGAGGGGGGCTCAGCACCAGCCCAGGGTTGGTGCTCAGGGCCCCCACTGATGAGCCATTAAGCCCCAACCTCTCCGTGACCCGGCACGTGGGTTTTCAGACAAGCCAGAAGCTCACAGCAGGTTGTGAAAATCCTTTATTCCTCACCACATGTTGGGGACAGCTCGATGCAATGATGGATTCCCAGTGCAGCAACGAACACAGCTTTGTCCACTGAACCTTCATTTGAACCTTCTCTCAAGGCTGTTTGCAAACTCCTGCTCCTCCCTTTTCCCCTTGGCAGCTTCCCTGAGGGCCATCCACACCCAAGGATGGTGTGAACACCAGCTCTGGCTGGCAAACCACCATCACTGAGGGTCCAGCTCAGCTCCTCTCTGGCAGGACCTACGTTTGTCCCGACACCAGGGCAGGCTGGGTCTGCCCGAGCCCCCAGGATAACTTATTTACCTCTTCCTACAACTCTTGGAGTGCAGTTAATTATTTACAAGCCCTAACACTTCGGGCCACGTGGAGCCAAGGATAGAAGGGCATTAAAATTCCACTTGATGCTCACCAGGCCTGACTAATAAAATAATGTCCAACAAGGACATCAATTAGCTGCCGATTCACTCACGCTTTGCAGGGCTAATGACAGCTGGAGCGAGGAATCTGAAACCCGAGCCATTTCTCCAGCCTGCACCGGGGTGCCAGGGATAAAAGGTTAGTCATGTGTACCAAATGCAGCGTGAGCTCCTCCATTATTTATGTGTGTCAAACAGACAAGGAGCGTTTCAATGGCTGCAGTCTCTCTATGGTAATTTGTATTATATAAACAGATATAATCTGGTCATTAATACACATAATTCTGAGCGAGCTGACAGTAATGAAGCTGGGGTATGTTATTCCATGGACTTGTTCCCTTGCTAAGTAACAGTCTGAGGGTAATAATGACTGATATACTGCAACCAGCAGCATCCAGGAGCGTGGTGGGATCTATGGTGGACTCAAAGTATGTTGCTTTATGGTGGGGTTCATGTGGAATCAAGCTTTGCTCTTCCATTTTTGTCCTGAATGTTTTTTCCCAAGCCCTGACTATATTCTGGTTGGATTTAGACTCCTCTCTCACCAGCCCAGGTCTTGTATGTTTGCTGCTCATGTTGCATCAATCCCTGTTTGGCTCTGTATGCCTCACGTCTCTGGCTCTGGTGAGCTGGGTTGGGCTCCTCAGCTTTCCTGCTCCTTCTGTCCTCTCAGGAGAAGGCTTTCATTAATAGTCAGTAATGAGGGGGTTTTTGTAGTGATATAACAGGCCTTTTCTGGGAAAATGGAGGTGGGTGTGTTTGGACACTGCCTGGAGACCTGTCTCACCATGGCTGCACAAATACACAGACCTGTGCCTCTCTCCTTCCTTCTGAAGGCACTGGAAGCTGAAGATACCAACTGGTGATGCCTCTCCACGTGTGCCACGAGTGGGGCAGCTCAGCTGTCGGCTGCTGAGCCAACAGTGGCCCATGGGATGTGTTTACACAGGCTCATTTCCATCCTGATAGAGTGGAAACGGGGACAGCTTTGTGGGTTGGTAGCAGGATGGCCACCATCACACAGAGGTGCCATGAAGCATCAGTGCCTCTTCTTGAGAAGAGCATTTGCCCTCTCCTCATGGGAAGGTTGGCATGGGCTCGGTCAGGGAGACAGGGAAGTGATCCTGACCATGTATGTGCTCATCGAGCTGCCCTGGGCTCACCCACCCTCTGGATCTGTCTCCATCAGTATAAAGTCTCAATGACTAACTCTGCCTTTCTAGCAACTCTGAGGATGTTTTGGAAGCTCCCTGGAGGGCTTCAGCTCCGCTAAATACCAGGGAGGAGGCTGAGGATTATTTATATGGAGTTTCTAAACTGGATTGGCAATGAACAATCTGTTAACAAACCCAGATGAAGTGGGTTTGGGAGTGTCCAGCTGGAAAGGCAAACTCTTTATCCCACAGTGAGTCCCAAGCACAGGAGCTGGAGGGGAGTGTCAGCAAGATCCTGTCCCACCCTGGTCCTTCTGGCTGATCCAAGGGCAGTGTCCAGCAACAACAGCATGAGCTCCTCCTGAGATTTAATCTCCGGGATGCAGGAGGCCAAGCCTACTGCTCTTCAGGAGGACAGGAGAGATGTGTTTGCCAGTGGTACAACTGGCTTATAACTCCCAGTGGAGATGGGGAGAGATTTCCTGTAAGGCTCCTCCCAGGGTTTTAGGTGTTGCACCCATGTTGTCGTTATCCCGTCTTACCTAACATGGAAATTCCCGGAGCTGCTTGTGTTAACTAAGCATCGATGGGAAATTTGAAGGCAAGAGCTCAGCACAGACAGTTCTGCCTTGCTGCAGGTTGTACAAGTCCTTTATTTAAAATTATCTAACCTCTGTCTAATCATTACTGCTGAGGTGAAAAGTGTGTCACCAGCCTCGTGTGATGTCACAAAGAACACACACCAAAATACCAAACTTGGTGCTTTTTCACTGCTGTGTCTTCTGCAGGGCTATTGTTTCTGCCCCCACCCTTCCCCTGCATGGAAAACAAGAAGTTTTCCTGTACTTAAAAAAAAAATCCTGCAATTGCCCTAATTTCCTTGGGTGTCTCCTACCCTTTTGTTTCCCATATGGATGTTCTATAGGTCCTACCTTCCGATTTGTACTCACTGCCTTCGGCTTCCCTGTTCCCCATTTGTTACATAAAGGATATTTGTATTCTCCTCTTGGTGAGGAAGGGGTTGTTGTTTTAACCACTGGAACAGTCTCTCAGTTGTCAGACTGTGGCTTTTGGTCAGTATAGAGAAATGTTCTTCAATATTCGTCAGTTGTCATTCATGTGGGGGTTTTGTTTGTTGTCTTTTTTTTTAAATCTTTCTCTGAACTGATTTGGCTCGTGATTGTTTTCAGGTCGGTAAGAGCAGCCTGGGAGAACAGCAAGGCAATGTCTGGCTGGGTTTGATTTTATTCCATCTGCACCTAACAAATGTTTTTGAGTGGCAATCCCTTCCTACCTAAGCTACTGAGTGTTTTCAGTGCTGTGATCAAATTCTCTCCATCTGCCAAGAAAAAAGGTCTGATACACACTTCTCCCCTGTTGGCTGTGTGAGTTCTTTTGAGATAGCAAATAATCACCATCATCTCTAACAAACACAGAGGCTGTCTCCACGCTGGAAGCAGCTTTCCTGCAGAATTCACTTCATTTGAAGTTTTCCCCGTGACAATCTGGCCCTTTCCCCCTCCTTGCCTTTGGCAGCTGCTCAGGGGGATGTTCAGATGGCTTGCAGGTTTGATTTTGTGCTCTACTGCAGACAGTGGTTGGTCTGGTTTGTACTTTCTATTTTAGATGATTGAGTCATCAATTTTCAGATTCATTTACTACTGAGTCCAGTGGCCTGGATGCTCATGATCCTATTTCTAATAGGTCTCCATCTTATCCCCACTTCAGCCTTCCTAAAAGCCATGATTTTAACTCTCCAATGAGCCTCCCACCAGGTTTCCATCTTTCCAGCTAAGCCAAATTTTTGCCTGTACAACAGAGATTACTGTTTATTAGTCAGGACCTACTTTTGGTGAATAAGTGATGAAAGAATTTCTCTCCACTTCCTTCTTTGCTTTGATTAATTTTGTCCTCAGCACCTTCATTATGTGCTAAATGAGTTTCCATTTGTTCCCTCTTTGCACCTTTCCCTTTTGTTGTTAGTCTAACACTTCCCTGCCCAAGGCACTCAGTCTTTGCCTCAGAAAAACTGCTTTCTAATTTGGGAAGGAAACTACCAAAATCCTCCAAATCCTCTCATGGAGGAGTAACATAAGTGCTTTGCAAATAACACTCACCTTGCCACTTCCATAGTTATTTTTCCCATTGAAAACATTCTGGTTTTCCTCACCTACAGCAGAAGAGGGAACTCTGAAAGCTCCTTTAGGCAGCTTTTTAACATCCTTTCAAGTGATGCAGCCCAGAAAACATGACAGGAGCTGTGATTTAGGGACTTTGGTGGCAGTTTAGAGCTGCAGCTGGGCTCCTGGCTTCCTGTCTTGGTGTTGTACCTGCTGGAACCATCACAAAATAACTATGACTTTCCTTTGGAATGGATCTGACCCCTTGGAAAGATGGTTGGGTTTGTTAAATCAGCAGAAAACTAACAAAGGGAAAAAGAATATCACTCAGTTTCTCATTTCCCCCCCTGAACAGTTCCTCTGTTCCGGACAGAAATGACAACATGGGGTGATCCCAGCTGATCATCCCATTGATTCTGATTGCCACTGGGAAAGATGCTTCCTCTCCCCAGCACACCAGAAGTGTCTGTGCATGTCCTGCTCATCAGCAAACGCTCCAGCAGATGCCAAGCATCCTTTGGAAACCACAGTGAGAGCCACACACATGCTCAGGTGCTCCACTGAGCTGGGGCCTCTCCTAACAAGAAGAGGCCATTAGTTTTGGCTCATTAGCTTAAACTGAGATGACTATTAAATCCCACTCTTCCCACCAGTCTCTGTAAAATAAACCTAGAAATGAGGCATTTTTGCAGCTGTGACGAGTAATAAATCCAATTAATTTCCATGTCTTTAGTGTTAATATATGCAGTAGACGTGTCAGCGCTGCCTTTTTGTTTCCTTTGTGGAAAAGCTTGTCTCAGAGATTCCCTTCTAATTAGAATGGGAGTTTAATCCTTTGTGGATATATTGCTCCAGGAAGCCACTCGCTGAGATGCAGAGTCTTCAATCCCAAGGAATGGTGTTACTGTTTGTTTGGGAGCAGGGTGGAGGGGGGTGTCTCTTTTTTCTTGTTTTTTAATGCATATGACAATTAGTATCCCAACAACTTCATACTTCCCCTGCTAATTTAAAGGTTAAGGCAAAATACTCCACTTTGCCCTGTGAAGATGTCACCAAACAAAGCAGAAACTGAAGGCACGGATGAAGCTCTCTTTGAAACCTGCATAGTAATGACTGTTTACCCTCCCTCCTCCTTCACTGATGACTCCAGTACAAAGGGTACAGTAACCAGCTGTGTGGGATTCACGGTCAGATCCATTACAGAATCCAGTATTGGCTGAGTGCAGGTCTCATGCCACTCGTTTAAGACCAGCTGAGAGGAAAACCACGCAGGTCAGAGCTCTGAGCAGTCTCTTAGAAGTGTTGCTGGTCGTGCTCTTGGGTACAGGGAGATCAGAGCCCCTGCACAGATGCAAGGGCAAAGTGCACAGGCTCCAGAGAGCCCTTTGAAAGTTTATCAGCCCCTGTACTCCAAAAAGTGCCTGTGGGTGCCTCATAGCTCTGTGTCAAATTGTGTAGCCCGCTCAAAACCACTGGTGCACATCTCAAGGCACCCCGTGCTCTGTAGATAGAAGAAGCTGGAACTTGAATCCTACGCAGAAGCAACTTTTGATTGTATCACATCCAAGAGAAAATCGGCCCAGAAGCCAAATTTACATGAACAAACTCTGCTACCAACCTCCTTTCCTCCTCCTGCTGCCCCACGACTAACCTTTCCTCTCCACCCTTGCAAATAATGCAAACTCCCACCTTCCTTCTCTGAGATTTCCCAGAACACTGCAGATGCTTTTCCTTCTGCCTATCTCTCGTGTTCCATCCAGGAATGGCCATTTCTCCTTGCAAGGGTTATCTAGGTTTGAAGGCTCCTGCCCAGAGACAGATTCATGAGGTCTCTGATGAGGAACAGCAGGTCTTTGTTCATTCTCAGTGCACGGGGCTGTAAATCCTCGGAGAGTGACCAGGGAAACCAAGACCTGGCTGCCCCAATAAATCTCGTGGGGTGGCTGCTGCAGCCATTCCATGCTCTCTGAGGGCTGCAGGTTCCCAGTGGTCTCTGCAGTTCTGGGATAGAAAATAAGCCACTGCATGCACTAGGGAAAAAGTAGGAAAGATAGGTTTTGGACCTTTTAGTTACAAGTTGACTTGGATAAGCTGCTGGGGGTGGTTGGGAAAGGCAAGAGAGGGTAACAGCCTTTGGGGGTTTCCCCTGCTCCTTGGCTAAGCCAGTGTGGATCACCAGGGCTTTGTGCATTAAGCTGGAAGTGCTGGCAAAAGCCCTGCTGTGGTAAACCTGGGGTTACACCCACACTGGGGGTGGGTGCACCCACCTGGAAATGGCCTGGGATCTGGGGAAAGGTGGGGAAGGTCTGAGTGGACCAGCACAGTCCAAACCAGCACCCTGCAGTCTGGATGTGGCTCTTGGACTGGGTCCAGCCTCTCCCCACCTTTTCATAGACTCATAAAATGTCCTGATTTGGAAGGGACCCACAAGGATCATCAAGTCCTGGACCTGCACAGGACATGCCCAAGAACTCCACCATGTGCCCGAGACTGTTGTCCAAACACTTCTTGAACTCTGGCAGGCTTGGTGCTGTGACCACTTCCCCGGGGAGCCTGTTCCTTTTATCCTGCTCTGACTTCAAAGAGGCTGAGAGAGGACAGGGAATGGCCTCCAGGGCACTGAGTGACACCCAGGAGCCAAACCCTTGTTATTGTACCAACACTTGCCACCTAACACTGTGGTCCTCCAAATATGCTGTAGTTAGTGCCTTCACAGACCTGTCCATGGAAGATAAAGCTCTTGCCTCACCACAGCAGTGCCTGGTGTCTCTTGCAACGCAGTGGGGTCATTTGGAGAGCTTGTTGCACCGGGGTTGTCATCCATTGACAAAGCTGGGAAAACATCTGCTGGCCCAGCGCCTCGGCATCGCCACCTCAAACACAGCTGACAGCACTGGGCTGAGCCCAGCCCGGCAGGACAGGCTCTCCCAGCACTGCTGGGCTGTGAGGAGATGTTGATTTACTTATTTATTTTTTCTTTATTACAGTTTTCCAAGTCTGCTCATTCCCTGGAGCAATCCCTGTGTAGTTGTGTCATCCAGGGGTGTGAAGAAGCCTGATTTTGTGGCAGTAGCACCAGATGGTGACGAGTCAGATCCGTGTACATGTGCCAGCTCTGCTCTCATCTCTGCATCTTAGCTCAGGCACGTCTCCCCATCTCTGCTGCCTTCTTGGTCACATTTACTCTTCCTCTGCCACCGGAATGGAGGATGCTCAGTGTCTCCAGTCCATGTGCTTTCCCTCAGAGCAGGTACAATGCAAAGCACATTCACAGGGCAGGTTTGAGGCAGGTATTGTCCCCCAGGCAGCCACTATTCCTGCCTTTCCTCATTACTGGTCTCACTGTTAGTCCTTGTGCCAGACTCCCTTTGGGTCTAGCTGCCTGGGAAGGATGAGAGCATGGAGAGATGTCCAGGGCTCTGGGTGTTTATTGAACCCCAGCAGCAGTGGAGGGAGGCTGAGGGAATTAACCCCTCCAGCTGCTCTGCCTTTCCTGGTGTTTCTGACCAGCAAGGAAAGGCCCACTGGTTCCCTGGCCTTTTGTTGCTCAAAATGACAGCTCCCCATGGGCCCTATAGCCCTTGGATGCTCCTTCCTCCTCTTGTCTTCTGGCAATCATTAATAAATAAACCCTCTAGTGATGCTCTTACTGGCGGGCCCAGCTCTTTGAATTCTGCCCTTTGTTTTCAACCAGGTTCATTTTCTTCCCCCCTCCAGGCCACTGGTAACGCCTATGGAGGGGCTCCCAACTCCTCCTGCTGCCTCAGACATCCAAGCACCACTTCCCTTGCTCTCCCAGACAACTGGCAGTCTATTTGTTTTCAGTCTCCCTGGAACAAGCCTGGCCTTTTATTTCCTGGCTTTATTCTGCCCTGCCAGCAGCCCTCGAGCTCCCTTGTCAAAGCAAGAGAGGAGAAGAGTTATGCTCCACGTGCTGAGATGCGACTGGCACTGGTGTGAGATGGGAAGCAGGCTCGGATTTGACCATGTGGCCCAGATGTTTTTGTTTTGATTTATTTGTTTGCTGCTTTTCCTCATGCCTGCTGCTTCGCTCTGGAGGATCTCAGCTTTTGTTTTGAACAAATCAAAACTAATTTTTCTT
>JAWWEU010000158.1:60113436-60240921 GCA_035583155.1 Acropternis orthonyx | reverse complement strand
GGGCGGCGGCAGCCGGGGAGGGAGCCGGGCGCCCCGCGGACCATTCGCGGCCGGCGGCGGCGGCGGCGGTGGCAACGGGGCTCCGAGCGGCGCCGGGCCCCCCGCGGGCAGCGCTGTCAGCCGCGGCCGCCCCTCCCCGGCCATGAAGGCGAGCCCCGCGGGCGCCGCGGTGGCGGCGGGACCGGGACCGGGAGCGGCGGGGGCGCCGCGGGAGCCCGATGCGCGCTGGAGGGAGAAGGGCGAAGCGGAGGCGGAGCGGCAGCGCACCCGGGAGCGGCTGGAGGCCACGCTCGCCGGGCTGGGCGAGCTGGAGTACCTGCGGCAGCGGCAGGAGCTGCTGGTGAAGAGCCTCCTGCTGCGGCGTCCGGCGGGAGCGGCGCCCGGGGCGCAGGGCGGCCGCGGGGACGCGCCGGGAGAGGGGCCGCCGCCGCGCAGCCTGGAGGAGAAGTTCCTGGAGGAGAACATCCTCCTCCTGCGGAGGCAGCTGGTGAGCGGGGGCGGGGGGAGAAGCGCCGGGGGATGCGGGCGGAGAGCGCCGGGGGATGCGGGAGGGAAGCGCCGGGGGATGCGGGAGGGAAGCGCCGAAGGATGCGGGAGGGAAGCGCCGGGGGATGCGCGCCCCTTCGGTCCCCGCTTGTCGGTGTGACCCGCGGGTCCTGCCCGCGGAGTGGCGAGGGAAGAGCCGGGAACCCCTCGGGCAGCTCCCCCGCCCCGCTGTCACCCCGGCACGGCGCGCAGGGGAGACGGCGGGCCGGTGACAGCTCGGGGGCGGACGGGTCTTGCCCGCGTTCTGCCGGTGGCCGCACAGTTCCCCTCGGTTCCCGGAGCCAGGCTGGCGGTCCCACTTCCATTCAAGGCAAGAGAGGCGCCGCCGTTGCCATGAATGGAAGTTGGGAGCCGGCTCCCGGGTCCCAGCCCTGGCCGGAGGCAGCGAGCGCTCGGGCACCGGCGGGATCGGGCGCGGAAAGAAGGGATGCTTTTGTTGAAGGACGCGCTTTGGAGCTGGTGTGGGAAGAGACGGAGGGCGGCATGAAGCGGCAGATCATTTTTCAATGAAAATAGCGTACAGCTGTGCCTGGCGCTCTTTGTGCGCGGCTCAGCATTTGCTTTCACCCAGGGAGAAGTTGGATTGCGTGATATATTCCCCTGATTTCTTCTTTTCCCCACCCCGCTGTTTTCCGCCCCCTCCCTTTTTAATTTTTCTTACTAGCCTTTTGGTTTAGTTAATTTAAGATTATTTCCTTCTTTAAAAGATAAAAACAAACGATTTTTCTGCTGAGGAGGGTCTGGCTGCTGGCCGAGAGCCGTAGTGAAGGACCAGGGAATCATTTCTCAAAAGAAAAAAAAAAAGACCAAAAAGACCCCGAAGACTTGTGGTAGCACTTTAATTTGTGCACTTGACATTGCAGATTGGAACCAGATGCGGTGCTGGCTGGGGGAGGGGGCGCTGGTGGCAGTAGGTGGCGCAGCGAAGTCACCCCTTGAACCCATCACCTTCTCCAGCCTGGCTGCCAGCCAGCCCCGGCTCCCACAGAAATGGGGGAGAAGAGCGGGAATCGCCCCCTTGGTTGTCCAAGGATGGTCTTAAATGCCGGCACATCTCCAACCAGCCTCTCCAGTACTTTTTGCGTTCGCTCTCCGTTTGCCCAAGGACAGGTTGGACGGGGCTCGGAGCAACCTGGTCTAGTGGAAGGTGTCCCTGCCCATGGCAGGGGAGTTGGAACAAGATGGTCTTTAAGGTCCCTTTCAACACAAACCATTCTGTGATTCAACGATTCTGTGACTGGCCCACGCCAGGGGAAAGGTTGTCCTGAACTAATGGGTTTAGAACTAGTCCAGCCCTGAGCATCAAAACTCTTTGCGATGAATGTGTCAGAGCACCCCCTGTGTGCTGATCAAATGATGCACTCAAAGAAACCAAAACAGATGAACCTTTCTCCTGCCTCTTCCACTCTCCCCAAAGCTGGAGCAATTAAAGGGTATGAAACTGAACAGATGATGGATAAGCAGCATTATAATACACAGGGGGAAACTGATTGTGTTGACCGCGGGTTAATGAGTGCCTTGCAAAATCATTTCTTATTGCTTATTTTATGCCATCAAATTGCCTTCATAAATAGCCTCAAAATTCATCTCGCAGCAATTTTACACAATTAGAATGGGAGAAGGGGAAGAATTACTCTTCCTTCCTGCTGCACTGCAAAACTAATAAAAGGGCTGTGATCCCAGCCCTGGGAATCTCGCTCTGTGTATGGCAGACTATAAGCTCATAATGTGCAGCAGAACAAGGCGGTTCCCACACTACAGGCACTTGTTGGCAGAGCTGTTTCGTCCCATTGTGTGAACAGATGTGATCTTTGAGTAACACCACTGTGGTGGTGAACGTGCCCTGTTAGGCTGGCACAGCTGTCCAGCCCATTTCACGAGCACAGGTCTGGTTTGACCCCATCACACAATACAGCTGTTGTTGTTACAGCTGTGGTCAGCGCAGCGTGTTGGTCTTCCTAAACTGTGGAGCGTGTTCCGTGTGCAGAACGGGCTGGAAGAGGCTGGAATCAAGTGTCTGCATAATCCTGCACTCAAGTATTTATCCAGAGCATCCATCTAAAATTTCAGGGCTTTGTTCAGTTCTTTTATTAAAAATTATTGTCAAGGTATTCCCACAATGCTCAGATGGAGGAGTGTGTTTTTCTTTGGAACCCTTTCTGAAGGAGCTGATGTTCCTTGTGTTCTTCTTGTTTTCCAGAACTGCTTGAGGAGGAGGGATGCTGGCTTATTAAATCAGTTACAAGAGCTGGATAAGCAAATAAGTGATCTCCGCTTGGACGTGGAAAAAACAACAGATGAACACCTTGAGACAGACAGTCGTCCAAGTTCAGGTGAGGGCGGAGCTCAGCAAAGCGGAGCCTCCCTTGGCACCTGGGGTTGAGCTGGCTGTAGTTTTTAGAGCTGTGCTTTTCAGTACTCCCAACAGTAACTATCTACAGCATGTTCACGCTCCGATAATTAGTTCCTACTAAGAGAGTTCATCTACCACTGGAAAGACTGCTCTTCATAGACGACATATTGAGAGGGGCATTTCAGGCTTAATTAGATCTTTAGTGTTTGGGGCACTTTTTTTTTTTTTTTTTGAGGGTCACCCTCAAATTAGTTCAAGAAGTTCTAATCGTCCTGCATGTTAGGAAGGAGACTGCAAGAGGAAGATGTCAAAACTGATCTTACAGCCAGAAGGGAACATAGAATAAAACAATTTGATCCCCCCTATATTGAATTTCATCTCATTCTAACTGTGTTGAAGGCAGTAAGTGGTATTTAACCATGGGGAGCTTTTCCTGGAGGCATCTAGACTTGTTCTAAAATTGCTAAAAAGTGGAGAATCCACCAATTTTCAATTGTTAAACCATTGCTAATTTCCAATCCGAATTTGACTTGTTCCAGCACTGATTTTTTTATATCCTTTTCTCCCCTAAAGAGAGGTCTTTTCTAATGCACAGCTTTTCCTCCTCTTGGAGGTGCTATGCAGTATAATTCCTGGCTTTTTTGTTGGTTTTTTTTTTTTTTAATGAGCTAAACAGGTCAAGTTCATGAAGTCATTCATTTAAAGGCATTTTTCCAAGCTCCTAAATAGCTTGATGGCCTCTTTCCAATTTTTTAGCTTTGTTTTAAGCATGCTGGATTCAAGGACTGGGCTCACCATTCCAATGTCTTTCTTACCAGTGCTGTAGGGCTGCTGAAGTCATTTCCCTGCTGCTGTTCATTAGTCTCTTTGTACATCCAACAATCTCATTAGGTTTTTTTGCCATATCATTAAGCTTGATTGAACTGCTTTCCACGCTGACTAAGCCCTTTCCAGGATTATTGTTTTCCAGGATGCATCCCCATTCTGTAGGCATGCCCTGCATTCCTTATTCCTAAATGTGCCATTTCAATTTTGTTTCTGGTATGCCATTTTTTTTCTTGAGTTGCCCCAGTTTACCAGGAAATTAAATTTTATGTGTCTGCACAATTTTTACCATTTCTCTTCTTTCCTGTCATCCACAAATATTATATTTATCCCTAGAACTTTGAGGAAAATAGTGGATAGCATTGGGCCCAACACTTTTGTAGTCAAGTAATAGTTGGAGAGTTTGTCTTGGAATTATAACAGTATTAAATGAGTCAGTTTTCAAACACAGCCTGAATCTTTCTTGCTAAACTCTGAAAATCCCTGTGAAGGTTAAACCCCCAACCCTCGTAAAGGTTAAAAAAATGTTCGAAATTTCTGCTGTTTTACTTTTAAGTGCTTTACTTTTAAACAGAATCCTTCTTGGCAATAAGGTTATTACTCAACTGTGGACTGTTTTTGGGGTGACTGAATGAAATCACGTAACTAATTGCAATAGAGCAAGCCAACTCAAACATGAGCTTGACTGCCTTTCTAGGGACACAAATGGTAACTTTGTGTAGACGTAACTAATATAAATCCAAACTCTTATTTTTATAGGGTTTTATGAGCTGAGTGATGGAGCTTCTGGATCGCTTTCCAATTCATCTAACTCTGTCTTCAGTGAGTGTTTATCCAGTTGCCATTCTAGCACTTGCTTTTGCAGCCCTTTGGAGGCAACACTGAATATCTCAGATGGACGCCCTAAATCTGCAGGTATAGTAAAAGCAGGTCGAATACATCATACTCCAGGAGGTGGCTTTGCCTTTGGAAATACTGCCTCAGGAGTACCTGGGTTGGATTAACCCTTCTTCCTTTCATGTGACATCTTATGCTCTGAAAAGATTCCAGTGCCTCTCACGTACGTGGGTCACGAGGCAGGACTGTTTGCCCTCCACTGGTCCAGCCTTTCGTGTGAATGTGTCACTCCAAACACATGAAAATAACACGTGAAGATACAGCAGCTGCTCTACCCAGCAGAGGGCAGTGGTACCTGTACACAGAGACACAGCAGTCGGCTCATTTCTCATGGTTTCCTTTAGAAAAGCATTTTTAGTAAATAGCAGTAATTAACGATACCTCATAGCCACATCCTCATTAAAGTCCCAGAGTAAGGAGATAGACAGAGATTTTAAGGGGTCAGGGTGCATGTCAGTCTGTTTGTATCAGTCATTTTTGTGAGTTCTGATGGTCCTCAGCCCCCAGGTGACTGTGGTGAGGTGTGTCCTGCATTTATAAAGTATAGAAAAATAGACATCATGAACAGAGAAGATATATTTTGTCTCTTTGGCAGAGAGCTTTGGATTTCCCTTGGACACTGGGCTAAAGTGCAAGCCTGGATGTGTGGGATGCATCAATAGGAAAACCTCCTCTGTCTGTTGTCCAGAAAGGACACTTCAGTAGGATTTTTGTCCTTTGGGGTTTTTTATTACTGATTGCAGACGTACTCATTCAAAAGCCTTAGCTCGTTCTGGGTTGTGGAGGATGCTTCCAACCACAGTAATTCTAATTTCCACTCTGCTCTTTAAGGTTAACTTACAGTGATTTGTTGTGAATCAAGGACAGAATAATTCATGCTCTTCTAATTCCGAAGTGGGAAAATACAGCTTTGGATACACTCATTCCGAGATGCTGACAAGTCCTCTAAGTTATCCTTTGAACAGCTTGAGATAATCTAATGCTCCCTGTTGTAAGATGTGTGTGATCTTCACAGGCCATACATAAAAAGGAAAACACGCACAAGGAGTTCCAGCTGATTGCATTGCTGGTTTTTTGTGTATGTATCCTGAAAACCTAAACCTCTCAGTATTCCTGCTGTGTCACATTTAGAGATGAAATTTCTCAAACTGGCATGCTTCAAAGAAGTCTTTTTGTCAACATTTCCTGATTCTGACAGAATTTAGGAAAAGTGGGAAAACTGTGAGGAACTTCACGCTCCTAACTTTCCTGTTCTTCCCCTCCTGCTCACACAGGAACATCATCTCTAACAGCTAATTTCATCACTCCTGTGAGACCTCTTTGAAATAAGCCTTAGATGAATGATGAGCGCTGAGCATTCAAGTCTGAGTACACTGGCTGAAGTTTCCAGCCCAAGGGTACAAAACAGACTGGCAGAGATTTGGAGGGATCATTTAGATTGTACCCCTGCCCAAGCAGACAAGGGGAACTTCTTAAGCTTAGGAAAATAATAATCTTAGGTGCTTGGGTTGGAGCCCTGTTCTTAAGGGCTCTTACCTCCCTGGTAAGCACCTTAGCCATTAAATCTGACTCATGCATCCTGAAATGCACTGGATTTCTCTTGCAGAACTCTCTTTGCAGAGCCAAGGCTAGGATGTCAGCTGGATTGACCTGCACTCCTTGTACTGGTGTGAAAAGATGAGCCTTTTTCCCATTCTTTAACCCTCTATCAGTCAAAAGGAGCATCTGTTATTATTATAATTATGATGATGATAATAGTAATAATGATAATAACAACAATAATAAAATTAAGTCTGGATTTTTTTCCTGACCCAAGATATGCTTGGAAGAATCTGGAAGTGAAATTTGTCAGTAAGTTAGAAGAATTCATAGTTCGCATGTCTATATTTTTTATGTTTCTCTTTGGATTTAGCAAAGTAGAATATAAAGTTCACACGTGCCGAGGCCTGTAGTAGGTTTTACAGGTGACTGTGTAACATATAAGAGACCTTTGCAGTCTTCTGGGTGGCTTGAAAGTAAGATAGGAAGCTCTTAAGAACCTGGGCAAAGGTTTGAAACCAAAGTAAATGCTCTCATTCAGAGCTGTGATTTTTATTGTTTTAACCATGTGGTCACAGTGGGGTAAATCCTATGTAGATGCAGTTGCAGAGACTCACAGTAGAATAGTGTTGCTTTCATACCACTTGAGTGGCACAACCTTGGGTGCCAAATTGCTGCTGCTGTAGTTAGAACATCGCATTGTGTGCGTAGATGGGACCGGCGTCCTTGACAGCACGTTAAAAGCGTAGCAGAACTGTCCCTGGCAGGCTCTCTAAACTCTTCTAAAATGCCTTTCAGATCTCATAGGCTGGATGGACTATAATAAGGAAGGCCAGCATGAGGACCAGACCGCAGGCTCTTTCTGTCGCTCTTTGTCCACACCGCACTCAAATTCCCTCGATGTCGTTGCAGATGTACATCCCAAGTACCAGTGCGATCTGGTGTCTAAAAACGGGAACGACATCTACCGCTACCCCAGCCCGCTCCACGCTGTGGCTGTGCAGAGCCCCATGTTCCTCCTCCCCGTGACTGAGAACCCCCAGCGAGAAGAGGAGCGGCTCGGTTGCGATATTAGCGACGTTTGCACCCCGTCTGAAACGGACTCGGGGCAGTCTGCCAGCGCGTTTCTCCCGCAGGGCTCCTGGGCGGCACCCTGCCCTTCCACCAGCAAGAGGATAGACAGTTACATCTTAAGCCTGGTTCAGAGAAAGACTCACGCGGTAAGGACTAACAAACCCAGGACGAGCCTCAACACTGATCCCACCAAGGGGATCCTGAGGCACGGAAGCATGTGCGTCAGGCAGCCCGCGGCGGTGGTGGCCCACGGCAACGTGGTGAACCTGAAGAGCTCCAAGCAGGTGTGTTTGCCTCCTGGTGGGACCCCCGCTCTGGACCACTCGGCACCCTCCCCGTTAAAGCAGAGGCAGAGGGAGCCGGCGGGGGAGCAGCTGGAAGGTAGGAAGGCACCTTTGCCAGCAAGTTTTCCACCGGGCACAACAGCAGAACTTCAGAGCAAGCACCTGCCACGGGGCGCCAAACCGGTGCCGCCGGAGCTCAGCCGCAGCGCGGTGGCGGCGGCAGGGGATGTCCCCAAGGAGAACGGCCAGCTCTTCGCTGCGTCTCCCAAAGAGAGCCCAGGCAAGCCCGTGGTGCTGCAGCCAGAGAGCAGGGTCAGCCAGCCCCCCAAAAAGATCCTGCTGAAGAGCAGCTTGCAGGCAGCTCGCTCCTCGTCGCCGGCCGTCGAGGAGAGGCCCGCGCTGGATTTCAAAAGCGAGGGCTCCTCCTCCCAGAGCCTGGACGACGGGCTGCTGGTGAACGCCCAGTACATCCCGGCCCAGCAGCAAAGCATGAAGCTTCACAAAGGCACCCGAAATGTCAAGATTTTGAAAAGCTCCGCGTTGAAACACAGGTCCCACCTTGCCAACGGGCTGGAGAACAGCTCACAGACCTTGCGGGAGAAAACCAAACCGGCTGGCAAGAAGTGCCGCTTTCCCGAGGAGCTGGATACAAATAAGAAACTGAAAAAGCCCTTGTCCCGGGGGAAGAGAGGCAGCGGTTTGCCGCTGGAGCCCGGCCCCCCGAGCCGGCAGGGTGCTGGCCTGCACAGATCCACCCTCCGGTCCCACGGGCACGGCCGAGAGGTCGTGGTGGCCAAGCCGAAACACAAGCGTGCCGACTACCGCCGGTGGAAGTCGTCGGCGGAGATCTCCTATGAGGAGGCGCTGCGGAGGGCCAGGAGGAACCGGCGGGAGGGCGTGGGGGTCTACCCGCAGGTGCCCCTGCCCTACATGAGCCCCTACGCCTACGTGGCCAGCGACTCGGAATACTCGGCCGAGTGCGAGTCCTTGTTCCACTCCACCGTGGTGGACACGAGCGAGGACGAGCAGAGCAACTACACGACGAACTGCTTTGGAGACAGCGAGTCAAGCCTGAGCGAGGTGGAGTTCGTGGGGGAGAGCACGACCACCAGCGACTCTGATGAGAGCGGGGGCCTGATTTGGTCCCAGTTTGTCCAGACGCTCCCCATCCAAACGGTCACAGCGCCGGAGCTGCATGAAAATGCAGCAAAGGCCTTTGTCAAAATCAAAGCCTCCCACAACCTCAAGAAGAAGATCCTCCGCTTTCGGTCAGGCTCCCTGAAGCTCATGACAACCGTCTAGTGAGGTGACTTGGTGGAATGTATCTGCTTCTGCTTTTGGAAGCAAGGTGCTTTTTTTTTTTTTTTGTACATATTTCCACAGATTTTTTCTTTTTTCTTTTTTTTTTTTTTTTAATACAAATATTTAAAACTTAAGATAAATTATGTCACTTGTCTTCAGAACTTGGGTGGATACTAGTGCCTTTTACGTGGAAATAAAAGACCGTTATAAAAAACCCCAACATAACACTGCCATTTTTCAGTGGTGAACAGCCTCCAGTGCGTGGTGTCAGAAGGCATTGGAAAAAGGCTGATGTTTCTGGGAATGGATCTCCCTTGCCTAGTTTTTCCTGTTCTGGGTCTTATACAGGATATCGACAGCTTAAGGTCATAAGTTTTTAGGGAATAAGGGGGAGGGAGAGTGGGTGGTCTTCATGTTTTTGCTTGTCCCTTCCTGCTGCTGCTGTTGCCACGTCTTGAACTCCTTCCTCCTGGTACTCTGGCCTGTTTCTTTTTCTTTTCTCGTTGATTCTCTTCTTGAAACTCACCCCTGTCCTCCCAGCCTTCCCCCACCAGAAAAGGGCTCCTGTTCAATCTGTCTCCAAGACTAAGTCGCCTTCTCTGGAGTGCACTCTGCTCCGATGTCCTGGGAGTCCCGCTGCGGACGGCGGTGGTGTCCTGAGTAAACTGCTGGAGCAGCTGACCAAGGCTTAGTAACTTCATTATATTGTGTAAAACTGCTTTTGAAAAGGAAAAAAATCCCATATGCATGTCACGTGCATGAGTATCAGTAGTTTTAATATTCCTGTTGATGTCCAATTTACTGTACATCATCAATGGCTGTTTTTATATATATATATATATCATTGTGTAAATTAATATAACACATCATATGCTGTAATAAACAGGTTGTTTTAATACTTTTTAAAGTTTGTTATGTTGGTGCAGACCCAGTCAATGGTTTTATATTGACGTTGTCACCACTTAGATGTGGTGTCTGATGTGACCTGTTAAGGTTCCCTGCGTTTAGCCATGCAGGAAACGGGGCAAGTTTAAAGTGTTGCTGTGGATGCAGCTTGTGCTGTGAGGGAATTGGATTGTCATGGCTCCTCTTGTTCTTCCTGTAACTTGCATTTTTCCAGGGGCAAGGTGGGATTTGGGAGCTCAGAGGCATCCTCAGGTTGTTGCTGACCGGCAGCTCACGTTGCGGAGCAGATGGAAGTGTAATATTAATCCTTCT
The DNA here is from genome assembly GCA_035583155.1 of Acropternis orthonyx. NCBI lineage: Eukaryota > Metazoa > Chordata > Aves > Passeriformes > Rhinocryptidae > Acropternis > Acropternis orthonyx. The sequence continues at coordinate 60,230,883 of JAWWEU010000158.1, read as the reverse complement.
CACTGTCTGGGCGCTCCCAGACTTTGGTTGGTACAACACAGGGGGCAGATGGTTGGTTTCTGTAACCAAATCGATCCATGTAATGCAACAGGTGTCCCTCTGAAACCTCCAGTAAATGAATCCCCAAGAGCTGTTTGCTGTGGGAGATGGGCTGGGTGGAGGAGCGCCCAGGTTTGTGGTGACCTCTTCAGCTATTGCAGCTGACTCTGTCACAGCCTTGGCAAGGTCGTGGAAAGAAGTGGCATTGTGTCACGCACAGGTCTCTGTCTCAGTTTCATTCTTCCCACAGGACTGGAGGTGAGTCGGTCAGCAAAGGAGAAGGGAGCTATCCATAGGCAGCACTGCATCCCTTTCCAACAACAGCTTTGCAGCTGCCTGGTGGGAAGGCTGGAGGTTTTTGGCAGGTTGAGCTGCTTTCTGCAGGTTCATCTTCTGCTTTGGCATCTGTGAAGTGGTGGACATACAACTGGCATGGATGCTGTGAGTGGTATGGATTTCAGGGTTATGAGTTCAGCCTGTCTGTTCCATGGCAAGATCTGCTGAGCAGAACCTTCCTTTGTGGTTCCTCTGTGTCCTTCCTGCTGTCACCCTCCTGAAAGGCAGAGCAGCTTTTTTTCTCAGGGTTCCTTGCATTGCAGATGTAGGAAGGAGAAGTCCACCCAGAATTAAACATCTCTGGGAGCAGCTCCTGAGGCAGTGGGAACACTTTTTCCAAGGGGCGGATTTTACTTTTTAATCTGCAATGTAGTAAATCCCTACCTATAAAATGTCTCATTTTTCCCTCTTTTTTTTTTTTTTTTTTTTTTTTTAAGTAGAGGGATATCAGTTTCTGTAAGGGTTTTAAAGTATATCACAAGCCTGTGGATTCAGTGACCCAGAAAGTCCTTGCATTTCCGTGATACAGGAAAAGCTGTAACTGTCCTTATCTGCTCATAACTCTCCTATTGCTTTACACATGGAAGGGCAGCTTGTGTGTATATATATATATATATATGTATAAAAAATTTATATATTAGTATTAAATAATTCATTCAGAAATTACTGGACAATGGCTACCACCAGAGAGAGGGGAAGAGAAGTAATGTTAGTTGTTATATATGGCATTATAAGGCTAAGAAGCAGCTTAATGCATTCCCATTAATAACTGATGGGTGTTATATCAAACAAAGGGAATGTCTTCTGGAGGCATTTCTTTCCTAGAATATCTCTTCATCACGCCACATAATCTCTCTTTGAGCAAGAAAAACATGTGCAAATCCCTGTAAATCTCCTCAAAGGTTGTAGCAGAGTAGCAGAGAAGATGCTCAGACGTGCACTCCGTCTCTCTGGCTGTAAAGGAGCCAGTGGTGGAAAGACAAAGCAACCAGTGGCTTTGGGATAATGAGGTTTTAATTGCAGTGCTATAGCAGATTGCCTTGTACCAGGTGAGGGAGGCTGGCTTTCAAAAGTGAGTTGCTGAATGGTTTCTTTTCAGATAATTGAGTTTAAAAAAATTTAAATAACCACCTAAATATTGCTAAGACTGTATCAGCTACAGCCACTGTATTCTGCAGTTCTCTTGCTGAATAGCTTAATACCAGACTGGGAAATGGGCTGATGGTATCTCTGTCTTAATTGCATCTGAGTCTTTTCAGTTTGGGGATGGAATTTTCCTTTTCTTATGTGATTTAGGTAAGCAACCAGAATCCTTTAAACAGGCTTAGTTTTTTTCTATCTACACCCAACCCCCTCCATATTTCTTTTTTATTAACAGATCTTAACAGTGCTGGAAAAGTACTTGGTATGGTCCCAATACACGACACACATTCTCATCTCTGGTTCTGATTTAGGAAAGACATCTGAGTTAGTAAGTTTTTGCAGTGTTATGCTGAAAAACATCTGCTGGTCTTAGAGAGCAGTTGAATATCTGGCACTTCTTTAAGCTACCTGGCTTTCCAACTTCACATCTTTGAGTCCCTGCCAGTGTATTTTTCATAATGCTCACGTTTTAATCATCCCCAGTGTTTATGGTTGTCTTTGGAAGTCTGAAGCAGGAACATTTCATTGCACTGGGACCTCTTTGGAGGTGAGGGTGGGTTGTGGTGGGGAGGTTTGGGGTTAGGTATCCCTGTGCTCTGTGTGTAACTGAGTGCAGGAAAGCACAGCAGCATAAAGGGACACGAGCAGACCCCTTGAGCTGGATTCCTGGGGTTTCAGGTGACATGGTGTTTCTGCACACCGGGAGAACCATCGCTCCCACTGCGGGAATCAGCATCACACGCTCTGATGGGATGACTGTGTCACTGCGCTGTCTGCCTTCCAGCAGGCTCTTTGGGTCGGTCTCCTGCTCCCCAACCCCAGCCACCAGCTGTGGGTCAGCAAATAAAGCATCAAGCTGTGTCTGGTGTGTGCGGGGTCAGGGAGAGGCCCTGGCGCCGTGCCGAGACATCCCAACTGCGTGGGGCCCCTGGTGTGGACCTCGTGCTTGTCCTGAGAAATCCGACGTGCCTGTGCTGGAAGGGCTCAGACAGCTGGCTCTGAAGGAAGGGGGGAATGGGGAGTCTTGTAAATAGAGTGGCCTGATCCTGCTTCAGCTGTACTTCTAAGAGAGGCTGGAAGAAGAGGTGTTTCAGCCTAACACCTAGCTTAGGAAGTTGAACTGCACTAAACAGAGTCCTCTGAGGGACTCTGCCTCGTTTCTCCCAGAACTCTTTAAATGATGCAGGTCACTATCAGCACTGCCAGTTGCTGAGGTGCTTAAACTGTCTGACCAAGTCCTGCAAGAACTGGGGACAAGGGATGAGTTTCAGTAGCCCAGGTCTGTTTTTGGCCTTCCATAGCACAGCCCTTTGCAGCTTTCCCTGTCCTACTCGTGCCTTACAAGTTTCCTAGTTTTTTTATGGCTTAGGATTCATGGTGGATAAGGACTGAAAACAGATTCTCCTGTGCCTTCCGTAATCCCAGCTCTGTTTGTTGGCTCAGAGGAAGGTCAGGCAGCAGCTGAAGTGGTGCTCCTCAGGTGGCAGCCAGCAAAGCCATGCCTCAGGGACCTGCATCCCCTTCTGTCACAAAGGGCAGTGAAGGCTTGGATTAGCTGTGGTCACCCCTTGGCAGATGATTCACCACAATGGGCACGGCTCTCCCCCAGCATGTGATTTTTCTCCCAAGAGGGGACAAGGATGTGAACGTTTTTGAGGAAGCAGAAACATCTAAATACATTTTTAATAGCTAACTTCAATGTCTAGAATGTACCTTTGGAGCAGCCAACAAAAACACATACAACTGAGCTGCTAGTTGAAAAAACTGAGCCATTCTCAGCTCTTTGCAATGTCCTGTGCACGGTGCAGGGAGGACACAGAGCCCACAGACCAATGGAGACAACTCCCAAGCCCCAGGTCTGTCTGTCAAACTGGCTTTTCTCCTGAATTTCTCTGAACCTCCAAGAAATTGCATGAGGCTCTTTGCATGGCATGGTGTTTCTTTTTCTGACTAAACATTATAGATGGAGAACTGTGGTGAGAAACAATTGGTGCTAGAGCATGTCCAGAGAAGGGCAATGGAGGATGAAAGGACTAGAGCAGAAGTCTTATGAGAGGTGGCTGAGGGATCTGGGGGGACTTAGTATGGAAAAAAGGAGGCTTGACAGGAGGGTGGAGCCAGGTGGGGGTAGTGCTTTTCTCCCAAGTAACAAGCAATGGGACAAGAGCAAACAGCTTCAAGTTGTGCCAGGAGAGGTTTAGATTGAAGCTTAGGAGAAAATTCTTCACTGAAAGGATGTTCAGGCATTGGAACTGGCTGCCCAGGGAGGTGGTGGAGTCACCATCCCTGGAAGTGTTCAAAAAAATGCATGGATGTGGCACTTGAGGACTTGCTCTAGTGGTGAACACCGTGGTGCTGGGTTAACAGTTGGACTCGATGATCTTAGAGGTTTTTTCCAACCTTAACTATTCCATGGTTCTACAAGTGGCTTTAGAGGTTAAACATTCTCACAGTGTTTGAATGAGAACAGATATGGAAACCAGTGCGGGTTCCGTTTAAAAGGGATACTAGAAAGTGCTTTTTTACACAGCAGGGAATTTGCTGCTGCAGGAAATAGTGAGACAGATGTAATATCAGCATGTTCAAAGGAGTTAGAGAAGGTAGGGATGGATGTGCTCTACGTCCCCAGTCAGTGATTGTGGATGCCAGGAAGAATGTGAGGTGAATGGACTGCAAATAGTGGCCAGGCTTGTGTGCTCCCCCTTGGGATTGTCTTTCCCTGCTCTTTGCACCATTAGCTGGAAGAGATGCACCATCCTGTCAACCCTGTAGACCATTCCCTAAGACCTTGGAGTAGCTGATGGGAGTTGTCTATGCAACTGAATTTCCTCACTCTTTATTAGTCTTTTGCCCTCCCAAGTGCTGCTGAAGACAAGTTTTGCATTGCTTTGTGAAGAAGTTCACTCTGCACGCTTGGCTGTTGGTCACACATGTTTATTCAGATTATGGACATGTGGTTTTGGTCATCCTTGTCCTATGGCACAATAATTTCATCCACCCTTTCACATGGGCAGTCTGTGCTGAAGTCCTCTGTTATGGTGGGCATCATCCCCTGTCCCACAAACAGCCCAGAGATGTTCTTCACTTCATCCATGTGTTAGTCTACCATGGGCAGCGGTTTTACACCCTCCAGTTACTGCAGGAAAAGCTGGTGACCTCCAAACCAAATGAACCATCCCGGAGACAGAGAGCCTCCACTGCTCCTTGCCTTGGGACTTGGCTGTCCTTAGAGAGTTTTTCCTCTCCCTCTGACTGTGTCCCCACTGGTTCTTTGGCTTGCAGCAACAGAGCAGTGTGGGAGTGAGTCCCATGGTCATCTCCACTTGGTGAGTGTTGGTTTGGATAACAGAGCAGTTTTGGTGCATGCTTGGTAGATGTCTTGAGAAAGCTGACCGAGATGTTCCACACCATGTGTTTCTACCTGAGCAGGGATATGGGGATCTGACCCAGTGGTGGCTCCCTGGAACAGCTTCCAGGCAAAAAACATTGGCAAGCTTGGTCCAAGTGACACTGGGGACCAGACTTAGTCTAGGCTGAAGTAAACACTTGAACTGCATATATTGTACTTGTGGGGACCTCACTTTGGATCTGCTCCTTTCGTGCTGATTGACTTCTAATGTAAACAGAACTTCTCTCTCAATTAATGGCTTTTGTTTCCATACTGTATTCCTTTGAGATCAATAAAGTATATTAACATTAATAACTTCATTTCACTGAGCCAAGCTCTGAAAATCTGGCTTTTGTTCTTTTTAAAGGAGTTGTAAGTCCTAGAAACTAGGACTTTTATGACAATATTAAATGAAAACCTCTATGATTTGGACTCTGACCTCACAATGGGGTTCATGCCATCAGGCTTTGTAAGCAAATTGTTTTATCCCCCCTAAAAGTGTCAAGTCTTCTGTGGTCAAGGGCAGGCAGCTGGAAAACTTGAAACCTGTTCAAAAAATACGCTCCCTGTGTCTCCTTGTGAGCCTCGTGCCTTCAGAAATGAGATTTCCATGAGGAAAAGGGGCGTGAGGTACAGGTAGGAGAAGGACCTAATCAATCTTCATCTCTGAAGTGCTCATGCAGTAAGTGTTTAAGCACATGATTAAGCCTGTTCTTACTCAGTGAAGCATTTCAGCCCATGATTTGACCATGTCGTGGTTGAATTCAACACATGCTCAGGAATGCCTAAAGTCTCTAAGCTTTGCAAGTGGCCTCTGTGTGTTTGTACAAGCTGTCCCAGTGACTTCTCTTGGACAGTGTTGGAAGGAACTCCCTGCTCTCCTTTCAGAGCCAGACCCCGTATAGTGAAATGATTCAAACTGTTAATCTGAATTTGGAAGCTGTACCTTGATTTCAGTAGTAATAACAGGGAGTGCTTTTAAAGGAAGAAATGCATTTATTTGTTGTATTTGAGGACACTGAGCTAAGAATATTTTATATGTAAGAGTGAACGTACTTTGTGCTCTGTATCAATAGCAGGACTTTGTGTAAGCCCTGGGAATGGCACTTGGGAAGAGACAGAATTACTCTTTCCCTTGGATGCCCAGTTAGATCTGGGAAAATGAGGCAGGCAGGGAGGGCCAGGCATGAGCACCAAATCTGTAGGGTCTGGAGCACCACTGATTCATCTGCCTGGCTAATCTAACTTCAATCCCAGTTTCAGGCAGTGGAAATAGTAAAACAGTGGGATCACTGAGCTACACCGAGCCAGAGAATAGAGCTGGGAAGTGTAGAGGGGGTAACTTTGCCTGTCTTCAAGGAAAGCTTGCAGTTTGACTGAGCAAGCAGTAGAGGCAAGGGAATGGTTAAAGGTTTGTCTTCTCTTCCCAGACACATTATTTACAGTGGGTTGGTTTCCTTTTGGAAGGGCCCTCTGTAAAAGGAGATGTTCCCAGCGTTTCTGCAGGTCAGACCTATATCACGTTACAGTTTTCTTTCCTGGACTCTTGACTGACACGATTTCCTGACGTTGCTCTTCTCTTGGGAAGGTGAACTCAGGAAAGAGTAGGAGTTTGCTAAAAATCCAGAGTCTTGGAAAGCAGAATCAAGGTGATGGCCTTTTCTTTCTAGACATAAGGTCAGTCCTCGGTGCTGCATTGTGCTCTGTATCTCCCAGTGCTGGGAAAGGAGTGGGAGAGGAAATCCATCAGGTTTGATAAGAGAGCAGTCTGTAAATCCTGTTGGAGCAGCTTGCAAAGGCCACAGCACCACCACAGGAACAGCTCCGGGCTGTGTCAGGCGAGCAGTCATCCCACCCATGGGCAGTGAGGTCAAGGGCAGTGGTGGCCAATGACCTGAGTATCCTGACCTCTGCCTCTGCTAAAACCACCTTCCTGCCTCCAGGCCACAGCAGGCAGTGTGTTCATCCTGGTTAGTGTTTTCTTTAATGATTTTTTTCCCCTTTCTTCTTCATAAAATAAATTGTGGCTTGGCATTAAAGCCAAAGAGCTGAATGAAAGTGAAGTTCTGGCTTGTTTCTCCTGTCAAACACATCACAATAGTGTTTTCTTTGATGGTTAGTTGCTTGGAAGGAAGAGACATGATCCTCTTCTCATCTGCAACATACCAGTTTTTTACGGATGTCTTCTGAGTGGTTTGTATGGAACAACAAACACACTGAGGTAACACAATGCTGTCTTCAACACTGCAGGACACCCTGAAACAACTCTCTGTCTGCATAACCCACAGCTACCCCAAGATGTTTTTCTGGCAGGGATATCAGAACTGAGAGGTTTGGATCTGACTGATCCCACCCAAAGCCCATCAGTGCTTGGAGTGAAGATGCTCCTGCAGGGAGAGGAGGAAGCACACTCCAAAGTGTTTATTTTTGCTGTTGAATGACAAGCTCCCTTTCTTTCCCCTCCCTTTCCCTGCCATGGCGATAGGGATCTCTGCTGTGGTCCCTGCTGCTTTCTTTTTCCTGTGTTGATCTATGGTAAGACTTGCTGCCTTTGAAGGATGATCTTAGCTTTGAGAGAGGCTTTTATTGCTGAACCACTGACATTTGATTCAGAGCATGTGTCTTCCTCTGAGCCTGTTGCAGATGCCCACCATCTCCCTGGGTGGGTTGCTTGGGCATGTGTAATGGTAATGTGGGTGCTCTGAGCCTTCCCCCCCTCCCTCACCTTTGCCACTAAACCAGGATTTTTTAACTTTTGTCCTCTGTCCTGTTGACTCTCACCTGAAGCTTTCTGGCTGTGGGGGTGATCCTTAGGACTTCAGAGCACAGCATTTTTGTCTCTGGCCTAAGTAAAATTTGTGAATCCTCTGAAAAATATGAAATAAACAATTTCATATTACCAAAAAAAAAAAAAAAAAAAAAAATGCAATTGCAGGATTAGGGGTTTTGTTTCAGTCATGTTTCCACCCTCTATTAACTGCTCAACACAAACATCATGATATGGACAGGAAACAGCAGAAGTGAAAATAATAAATCGCCATCCCCACTGTGTAGCAGAGAGTCAGTGGGTTTGCAGGGGGGCAGGAAACAAAAGGCCCTTTGTCCTGCCAAAGGACTCTCACTGATACTGATCTAAAAACCAAAATAATTTACTGATCTGCAGCTAGGAGAGATGGCAAAGTGGACAAAATGTAGCTGGTCTCTGTGCTATAAACTGATTCCTCTGGCTGCTGGATCCACTCCTGTTCCTGTTGATTGATTCTGAGACTGTTTCCTTGGTGGTCAAGGGCTGCTTTCAGAAACTGCTTCTGGTTCACTGATGAAAAGGCCAATTTTGTGAGTAAACATCCTAATAAGCAGATCTTGACAGATGGTTTGTTGCTCAAGCCCCACATAACCCTTTAGCTGGTGTCAGTGTCTCACACAGATGTTTCCCAGGAGAACTGCCCCACGGTGTGCTCGGGAGCTCTCAGCTTTCACAGCACGTCCGGCTGCATCCCAAGGAGGAGCCTTGGCGCTTGCTCGACACATTGCAGGTATATCTTGGGAACAACAGACTTCTGGAAACATGTTTCTCATCATACAGATAAAGTTAGGCTCCCAGTTGGTGGCTGAGCATGGTGAGCAAAGGTGTCTGTGCACAGCAGCTGCTGTTGCTGTCACTTGGTCCAAGAGCAGTGAGAAATGTTCACTGTTACATGAAGCAGAACGAGAAATGTCTGGTATACTTTAAATGTTTTTCAGTCCTTTTTATTTTGGTATTGCCTCATCTCAATCCTTCCAAAATCTGTCCCCTGTATTTTCTAGTAAATCATAGAATAAATGTCATTTAGGCAGTGATTTTTTCAAGTGAATCTCTTCCTCTTCCCCAATTTCCTTTGTCTGTGAGTCTGATGAACTGTTCTGAGCCCTAGGGTCAGCCCACGACTCTGAAGTCACTCAATATTAACTGAGCAGTCCTCAGGTAGATCAAATATTTCCATTTTTAGCTGATGGGTAAACACAGAGACTTTACCATGCTCTCCTCCCAGGAGGAGCTTGTGGGGACTGTAAGATAATTCATACAATCTGTCTTCCAGAGCAGACAATTTAGATTTGGCTGATTTTTGCATCCTTGCAGTGTTTGTGGTGGGCTGTACAGGATGTACAACTCTCTGCCTCTGCCCTGAGAGCAGCTGGAACTGGACTGATGTGCAGAGGCTGCTGTTGAGAGGGAACTGGCTACAGTGGTCCTGCGAGGGTGTCTGCTAGGAATGGGCTGAAAAGAAAGATTCTGTTTTGGGAATGAGTTCAGTTTTGATGAAATCAGGCTGAATTCCTGCCAAAGCAGAGCAGAACACAAGGAGGTAGACATTCTGCAAAAGGGAATAGTGCAGTGGCTCACACTGTGGGTTGTCTCGAGAGCTGATCTCTGGAGCACTGAGCCTCTCTGCTGGGTTTCACAGGCTCTCCATCTGTGGATGCTCTGGCGATTCCTCCCTGAGATGGTCCAGCATCTGGGACTCCCCAAACTGAGAAGTATGGGAGCAGTGAAATCCCCTCTTGCTAAGCAGCCTGTTTGGCAGCAGGAAGCCCCAGGGCCCTGGAAACCTGAATGGTGGAGGAACCAGATGGGTGACCAGGCAGGAAACTCAGCAGGTTTCTGATGTTTGGAGCCCTGTGCGAGTTTCATGGGAACCTGGGCAAAATTGACTCACCTTGCTGAGATTTTGCTGAATTGGTGAATTCCTCTGAAATGCTGTTTTGCCTGAAACCCTGTGAGCAGGTGCAGTATCTGCAGCTATCTTCTGAAGACAGAGACAACGTGATCCCCTGCGCTTACAGCGTGGGTCTTCTGGGAGTCAAAGAAGCTCTTACCTTTGCTGTTGAGCCCTCTGCCAGCACTCACACTCTTGAAGTGGTGTCGAGGAGGGAGGATACAGGAACTTGGCAGTGATGACTAAAGGATGCTGGCAGGTTATTCTGATCCTTAGAAAATCATTGTGTTCTCCTCATTACACTACACCTCATCCACCTACTCTGTCTTGTCCTACAGACTATAAATTCTCAGTATTAAATTAATTCCCCAAGTTCTCTATTTGTTTTCACAGCCTCTAGCTGAGTTTCCTAGGTGCTACCCTCACACAGACAATAATAAAGACAGCTCTGTCCTGCTGCAAACCACTTCTGAGGATGTTCCCCCTAATTCTCTTCCTCGTTTAGCGTTGTATCATTAACAGGCATGAGGTGGTTAATTGGAGGCTTACAGCTTTTGTGCCTGATGCAAACCAGTGTGTGTGTAATTGCTGCAAATGCTCAGGTGAATGCTTTAAAGGAAAAGGGGGAAGACACAGATGGCCACGAGCAGAAGGTTGCCTGCTAAAGGTCAGAGGAAAAGGTTAGTGATAGGGTTGCCCTGAAGCTGGAGAAAAGAACCTAATACCTGGACAACTGGTGAGGAGCCTGGCTAGAGCCAGGCTTTGTTCCCTAGAGGGGGCTGCGGAGGAGATTGTACATCAAAGCTCTCGTAAGAAAACACAGCAGAGATCGGTATCGCCCAGCCTGTGGCACTGGGGGAAATGGATTGGTTGACAAGTCGGAGGCCCTTTCTGGGCAGATGGCTGGGTAGGAGTTACTGGCTGCTTGCAAAATCTCGGAAGGAGCCTTTAATCTGCCTTGTGATACTGTATGTTTTAGCGAGCATCTAGATGCTTATCTCGGCTGCATTAGTCACCAAGAGAGTCTGCTCTCAACCTCTCCTCTTCCATACCTTAGCTGCAGGCTTCTTCACCCAGTTTTTGGATAATATGTGAGCTGAACTATGTGGTATTTGTTGGGCTTTTTATAATTTTGACAGGGAAATATAACAGGGACAGGTTTTCTTGGTAACATTCAGCAGAGCATACTTAATGCTGTGGCTTTGCGTGTGCTGTGATAGATTTTCAGAGCCTTGCCTGGGGAGCCAGTGGTCTAAAAAGTCTTATCATGCTCCAAAACAAATAGTTCTGTCTTGAAGCCCATTAGAATAACAACTACAAAGCTTCTCCCAACTTGATGTTAAATGCCTTGCTGTGCCAAAGGTAAACAGGATCAATCAATCATCCTCCCAGGGACCATCTGATGGCAGTCCATGAATCAAACTTGGTTTTTGAGGTAATTTTTATCTGCCTTGGGAAGCATAAGATGACCAAATTGGGGTCTTGCTCTGCATGTGCAGCTGAAGAGCGCCAGGCTGGGCCTGGCAGGGTGTGTTAATTAGGCGTATCCAGTGCAAATATACCTGTTATGATGAGGTCTGCAAAGTGGTGAGACCTGGGCATGCAGGCTCTGGCCACCTCTGCTACAAAACCAATATTGCCACTGTGCATCTGCTGGCTTGGCCAAACAACAGCTCGATGCTGTTTTGCCTTCCGTGCTTTTTTTACCTGCGGTGTTTTGTTTGTCTTCTTTTGACTATGCCAAAAAAGAGCTTAGCTCAGTGGGGAAACCAAACTCCCAGCAATGCCCGAAGACTACAGACAGTGTAATAGTCTGAAGTTTTGCTAATCCAGACAGTAACATGAGCTCAGGCTGTTCAATTGAGGTCCACTATAATTTTGCACATCATCCAGCAAGATTTAGAGCCTACCAGGTCACGGGCTGTGTATGCAATTAAAAAGCTCCTTTCCCCAAAGAGTTCAGAGCACAGAGACAAAATATTAACCTTCCAATTAGTTTATTGCAGCAGACTGGGGCACAGAAGTCAGATTATCTGGGGGCACGCTAAGACCATTCATGTGCCATTGAACTTGGAAAAGGCATTTTTCACGGCATCTGGTTTCAATCAATTTGTCGTCAATTCAGAGTCCCAGACATGTTTTCTGTGACCATTAAAGTACACAGCACTGGCACGGGGTTGCGGCTGTAACGCAAACATGGGTAGCCAAAGTAAGAGTCCTGCTGCCTCTTGCTGGTGACTGTGTAGAGAATGAGAATCTGGAGGCCACGCTCTTCTGAGTAAAGCTCCTCTTCCCATCTGAGAAAGCTCCAGGCTGGACCACCCTCTTCAGTCGTGCCATATACAGCTTGGTCATATGTGTGGTGCCTGGGCAGACCTCAGCAGGGACAGCCTCCATGAGGTGGGGAGGGTAAGGGAAGTCTCTGCAAAGGCTCTCTCTGACTTGGAGCAGGTTCCTTCCCCAGACTACCTTTGCATTTTGCTCTTAGGGCTCCAACCACCTTCTTGTGCAAGCAGCAGGTTGTGGCTGTGACTCTGCCAGGACAGGAACGTGCTGAAGAGGAGCCTGGTTCATTTAAATGTGTGCAACCACAGCTCATGCTTTTACAGCATATATTCAGTGAAGCAATGCCTTTATCTGCAATACTTAGCCTTTATCTAACATCTTTTCAGTCTAAAGCTTTTTTTTTTTTTGAAACACAGATTAAGTAATAACAACGTAGGATAATTGAGTGCATTTTTTCACAGTGACATAATGATACTTATCTGTGGCTACTGAAAAGCAAGGATAATATACTGTGTCAGTGCTGTATTATCTTGCTTCTGAAACAGAGCAAATTTGGCATTAGGACTTAAGTAATTGAAATACGGCTCCTTGTACCAAAGCCTGTTTGTTTACCATAAAACCCAATGCATCTTTCAAATGGACACTGCAGTGCAAAAAGCACTGACATGATCACTGGCTCTTTGCAACCTGTGAGGCTGGTGATGTACAGAGTGTGGAGATCACACTGTGGAAGAGCTACACCTGATGTATTGAGCAAAACCCGCCTTGCTGCAAGAGGAGGTGACCTTGGGGATCCATGTTTGTAGTGTGTGGTCATTCTTTGGATGTCAGGCGAGACAGAGTTCTGAGCATGCTCTGCTTGGCTTCTGTGGGTAATTAGTTATAACACAGTTCTGAGCAGACCTTGCAAACCCACTGTGTGATTTTATTTGCATAGGAGGCCAGGTGGAGTAAAACAACAGGTTGGCATTGTGAAACTAGCTGGACTTCCTTTAAATCCCACTGAGTGAGGAGGAAAACCTAAATTAATACCCCCCTCCAAACCCTCAGACACACAGGTCTCATCCACAGCGAAACAGCCTGTGCATCTTCCAGGAAAACTGGAGGATCAATAGGAAAACACTTAGATTTAAATTGACTGGCTGTCCAAAGTGGTATTTGAGTCCCTCTTGCATTTGTTCAGGCAGAACATGATGGGGTGTCTCTGGATAATTATCCACCTGCCTGTTTTGAATATTAGATGGAAGCATTGAGCTGGTGAGCTGGAGCGGTGCCAGATTTCACAGGAGCCTTTTCTCTCGAGTTCTGCTGGTTTTGTAACTACTCAGACAGAATTACCTGAGCATGCTCGGGGCTGCCACAGGGCAAATGCTGAGCAACACGAGTCTACTCAAAGTATGTCAACACAATTCTGTAGTTAATGTCAAGGAACAAGGTACTAGGGCTTATTTGTCTGTAATTCACTGGTTTTCAAGGGGCCAGAAGGGTATTTGATGCCATCTGAACCTCCAGAATGACACTGAGACATCAGCGAAGTCACTTCAGACACTGAAAAAACCATTCACGCCCTTTTCTTGCTGGGTTTTTGTGCAGTGTACCCCAGTGTGTGTGACAACCGTATTGCTGTACATGCCTAAAAGCCTCTTACTCTCCTAAGGATCCTCTAAAAGGGTGGACGTGGGGCTTAATTCTACCAGGTAATGTGTTGCTTTGAAGTTGCTCAATCTATTAAGCATTTAGGGCCTGGGATACAACTGGAATACGGATGTCAGGACTCCTGCTTGGCTCACCTCTTCCTTCCCTGTGCAGTTTGATTGGTGTGAATCCTGAGGAAGAAGGTGGTGATGCTGGTAACTGTTTTGCCTAATGGCAAATGAGTATGGTCAGCCCTATTCTCACATGTGGTTTGTATCTCCAGAGTGCAAGGATTTGTTAGCTTAAAGCTTTTCTCTAAATGGGTGACAGCTCTTCTCTGATAAGCTGTGGCTGCCCTGCAAGTGAGACCTCAGACACCAAATAAACAGTGCTGGCATCAGATAATTCTGTTTAGAATGCTGTGGCCTTAGAAGTGTTCTATCTTTTGAAATGCAATGTTTTTCCCATGGTTTGTTTACATCTTCCTGCAGTGAGTTCATGTCATCTCGAAGCTCTTCAGTGTCTATGAAAGTTTAAACCACTGATCCTAGAAAGTATTTGCAGAATTTGAGTTCTTTTTCTTGGGCTTTTGGGGACTGACTTGTCTATAATTCTTCCTCAAGCTTCTAAAACGTCTGCTGGAGTGATGATGGGCAAACCAGAGCTTGCAATCATTAGAGATGTAGCATTTTTGGAAAAGGTTTGACGTTATGGTGTGCTCTGAGGGTGAACGTTGGGGTCGATGAGATTGCACTGGGAAATGACACAGATGTTCCCGTGCTCCAAGTGTGAACCCTTAGATGTGAAAGGATTGTGGAGTTTTCTACTTACCTCCTTTAAAACATGGGGTGCAAACTGTAAGGATCACAACCCTTTTCAGTTTGAGGGAAGGCCTGTGATTTGGGCTGGAAACCTCTAGTGCTCAGGAAGTCGTGAGCAAACAAGACTCATGCTGGCTGTGTGAAATCACAGAGTACACCGAGAGTAGAAGAGAAAGCACCGAAAATCTGAGAGTTTTGAAACTGTTTATCTAAGTTTCTTTCATGGCCCCTCTTATCACAGCATCACAGCACCTCCCAGATGGTAAGACGTTTTATCTTCTTGCCAACACCCTCAGAGGGTTCCTATCCCTATTTTACAGTTAGGAGACCCAAGTGGAGGTGCTGAGTGATATGCCCAGTGGCACTTGGGGTTTCTGTGGCAGATCAGGGAATGAAGCTCAACTTTCCCATGCCCCAGGCTAATTCCTAAACCCCGTGGGATCCTCCTGGAGATGAGCAGAATGGTTTAGCAAAACACTGCAACATGTGGAAATAATGCTCAAATGCAGGATGGGGGAGCCCATCCTGGACTCTGTGAGTGCTGGCATTTAAGCCTTGGTCTTTTGGAGCAAGGTGTTGCTGTGCACTGGAGAGCTGAGGATGGCTCTGGAAGGAGCAGAATAGAGCTGCCACCAAGCAAGGTTTATTAGTCCACACTAATAATATAGTATGACATATAATATAGTATAGCACTTTGCTGACCAGGCTGTGCCACACTGAGGGCTGAAATGAGCTGCTGGGCTCTTGCTGCCCATGCAGAAGAACTGGGATTTCAGGCTCTCTCATCACCTTGGGCCAGAGCTGCATCTCCTTGGCTGCTGGCAGGTCAGTGGGTACTCCAGTGCTCTGCCCTTGTGAAGGACCTATTCCCAGGAAGATCCTTTGAAAAGCTCACTTCCAGGATGGATCTGGCAGCCTTTGATCTGCCAGTTACTCTGAGCTCTTACTCCTCCCTTACTATCCTCCTTCCAGCTCTTGATCCTTGCTTTTCCCATCCCTTCAGAATACCTTCATCCTGACAAAATGTTTTAGAGTCACAAAACATTGGTGTAGGGGAATGAATAATACAGAGAGTGATTATTTAGTGTATGCAGGCTATGAACTAATAATTGCCTGCTTCATTCATTGATAATGTTTAAGCTATTTGAAATTGCAGCACCTGATAAATGCTACTAAATAGTGCCATGCCCATAACTTGATTGCAATAATCCATCAGGGAGCATGTTTCAAAATGTCAACATTTCTCAGCAATTAGATGGGAAACTAGTTCTTAGCACAAGTGTTGGGATAATCCGGTGCTTGAGATACTGCTGGGTGTGTTAGGTGATGATTCTGAAACGGTGACTGCACTTTCCTTCCTACTTTGTGCCTCTGTTTGGAGGCCAGAGGAATAATGAATAAACAGACGGCCAGACTCAGACTGAAGCCAATGGCTTTATTTAGGAGGGCAAGTGAGGTTGCAGGATGAAAGGAAGGTGAGAGCGAGCACAGGAGGCTTTGTTGGCTTCCTGCCTACTCCTCACTGCTCTCCACGGTGGTTTTGCTGATCAGGCGAACCGGAGTGCTGTCGTTTGGGAATGCTGTCAGCTCCTCAGACCTTGGTTTCTGAGTGCTTGCTCTCCTGTGCACACTCAGCAAGTCTCCAGCAAGAGGAAAAAAAATAGTCTTTCATTGTCACTGTAAGGCAGCAGCGCATCATGAAGTCCTCATCTAAAAAGATCCTAGATGAGTGTCTCATTTGCATGTCTAAAAAAGCCTTGGGTAATCACCAAGAGGACGCTGGACTCAGTTGAAAGACTTGGACGATAGCACTAGGTGTTTGGAAAGAGGCATCTGTGTAGGGTGATTCCTTGATCTGCCTCAGATCTGGGTTTGTGCGCTTGTCTTGCAAAAGGATGTTGCAGCAGCTACACAACGCATCTGGAAATTCCAGATTTTTGTGGAAGGCATGGGATCAGGAGCTGGGAGGTCTGGGACACCCTAACGGCTTGTTTACTCCAGCGCTCTTCTGTAGCAAAAGCAGATTCAGGAGTGCAGGGTCATCCCCGGGCAGCAGCAGAGGGGAGGAACACCCAGGGGCTGCTCACACAGCTGAGCTCACTGAGGGTGACCCCAAGTCTGGCTGGTCACTGCAACTTTCCTATGACACTGTGAAAAGCCCTTTGAAGATTTCCTCTCGGCTGAGCCTGCCACACTGTCAGAGGTAAGGCAGGGAATGATCTAAATCTTATTAGGGACTGTTAAACAGTCAGAACACTGGCTGCAGAATCACCCTGGAGGTGAGCGGGGCAGCAGAGACTTGAACAGGCTGACTCTGACTTCAAGATGCAAATGAAAATCAGCGAAGAAGATGCGTTAAGGCTTCTGGAACATGGGGAGATGAGCAGAGTGCAGTCCTCATACAGACCCCTTTTTCTGAAGTTCCACAAAGCACATTTCCACCTGAAGCACAATAATTTCTATTTCCTCCCAACACTCTTTTTTTTTTTTCGTTCTTTCTTTTTTTTTTTTTTAAATCTCACAAGACACAGGTATGGCTTTGCTTTTGCCTACCTCTGTGTATCACTGGTAACTCATGACATTTTCCCAAGGTGACTGCCCACATCTGGGGCAGGGCATTCTCTGAGTGTGGAGGTGACAGTGGTGTAGCCAGGAAACCTTCTGTGCTTCATTTCCTGCCATTCTCCCTCTCTTGGGAGTGTCACATCCTGCAGGCTGGTCAGTGGAGCCCAGCACAGATGTCTTTAACGTCACATACACATCTTTCACACCCCAGACCATCTAATTTCCCACCATATGCTGCTTGTACTTACTTTTCCTGATAAAATATCTCCCCAGTTTCTCTGTCCGTGTTCGTTCCCTCTCTGACTGTTGAGCTCTGAGGAAAGTCAGTGGGAGAAATCCCATGGGTGGCTGAAAATACTGCTTCACTTCCCTTTTTGATTTTGATTTGCATCTCTGCAGGACAGGTAGCATTCCTCAGAAACAGCACGTGCCTTCTGCAGCATCGCAGCCCTTTTAAAATAAAAGGGAAGGACTGAAATATTTTGGGCAACTCTTTAATTGTAAATGCTGTGACTGGCATTTTCTTTCTCTGTAACAGGACCTTCCTCTGCAAGTTTTCCAGACAATGTCATGATGTGCTGGAAGCGAGTATAGAATCACAGAATGATAGAAAGGTTTGGGTTGGAAGAGACCTTAAAGATCATCTTGTTCCAACGCCCCTGCTGCTCGTCTTGCTGCTTGTGCTGAGCTGTTGCTCTCCTTGAAGACTAAAAAGGCTTCCATGGAGCAGAGAGATGATGACTGTGGGAATCCCCCACTTTTATCAGAAAAATTCCTGTTCTTTCATCACCTCACAGGTGATTAGTCTGACTTGAGCTATTCCCTCCTGGCTCTGGAAATCTTCTATTTTCATTGTGAGCAAAAATGACCATTTCTAGGGGGACTGATTTGAAGCAGGCTTTGAATCCTCCTCCTTCCTGAACCAGCTTTAATAAATAGTAGGGTATGAACACAAATTGCTGAGTGCTTGTTGCAGGACAACTGAAGAAATGCCTTTAAAAAGCCAAGCCTCTGTCACAGGTTTTGGTTGGAGCTGCTGGTGGTCCCATTGTGTGGGACTGTGAGTTTAGCTGAGAGTGAGTGTGGTTTCATTACGAGGTAGTTTGCCTGGAAGACACTTCAAAATCATGAGAGCTGACAATTTACCCTGCTGGTTGTGCTTGCTGAGCTGCCATCAAGTGTGTGCTCAGTGTCACGAGACAAAGGAGAACAGTGGTTGTAGTGCAAAACACAGGCACCTCTCCCTCTCCCACACTCTCCAAGTAGAAGAGAAGTTAATTTTTTGCAGTACAGTCCATATTTTCTCTCTTCCTAAAGCACGTTGCTTAGCGGGAAATTGCCATAGCCCTTGCAGCTCAGGGCCAGCATAATTATTGCTGTGCCATTGTGAGACATAATGTTCATTTAGTAATCAAACCTTAGGCTGCTTTTGGTGCTGCTGCCTGAGAATAATCATAGGTCGGTATTTAAGTGGTATGAATTTGGTTCTGGGCTGGTGCCTCATCCTGAGCTATTGCTGATGCTGTGGATTTGCTGCACACGCTCTGCAGGGGTGTAATCGCCGGCGCTTTGTGGCAGGCTGGCAGTGCTCTGCTGTGCCAGGTGCTCTGGTTTTAACAAGAGCAGGGGGGTTTTCTTCTTATCTTTTTTTTTTTTTTTTAAAGAAGAATAGCTAAATAACCTGTAATCAGTATTAATTCCTTTGAATGCTCTTGACTGAGTTATTGCTGATTACTGCTGTATGACCCTTGTTAAGTCCATTTCTAGAAAATGCTTTGTGTGACTCTGTGTGTACAGCTGAAAGGAATGCAGCTTTCCCCTAATTACACACTGGTAATGCAAGAGGAGACATTTCTAGTTCTGCTTCTGAAAGTATTTCCTCTGAGCGCTGATGAGCCAGTGATAGCAGTAACCTCTGAAACCGTTTGGAAAAGGAGAGACAAGGCAGGAACTAATAGAGTTTCATCACTCTAAGCCTTTACGGAGATTGTAGCAGCAATTGAGCCATCAGTAAGCCACTGGGGATAATATCTTTAGCCTGCTCTGTATTTTAATAAGATTAAATTGATTCAGGTCTTTGCCAGCCTTTTCAAAGCCAGTAGTGTATGATGGTCAGTGGCTCAGGCAGCTCTCCATTGGGAAGCAAAGAACTGAAGATTCAAGCATTTAAACTAAAGAACATCCACCCTCCCTTTTTATGTGTAATACACTGCCTTAGATGTATACAAAGGTTACCCCATATAAGCAAGTCACACTTCCTAATCAGCTATGCCTTCCTGATTTTTCTACAGCCTTTGTTCTTAGCTCTTTAATTTTATTTAGATCTCCTGTCAGGAGTGTGAAGGCATTTCTTACTGTGGGTGCTGCAAATACAATGAATTTCTTACAGAAGTGAGTTCAATTGTCAATACCATTTGTTACAGTATTAGTTAAGGAGCTGTGCATAAATCAAAAGGATTAACGTGATCTCTTGGGTAGAATAGAGGAACAGAACATTATATTGCTCATGTATCATTGATGAACAATATTTTCCCAACCTTTCATTTCTAGAAATGAAAATGAATTTCCCTCAAGTCGATTCTTCTCTGAGAATTTGAACTTGCAACACAATTTTTGCCATTTAATCATTAAAAACTGTGTTTAAATCACCACTATGTATTCTTATGGGTAAATATTACTTTATTTAAATGTACTTGGGATGCTGTCTCAATGCATTTAACACTTCTCGAGTTGGGCGTTTCATTCATGAATTATTCTCTCCAAAGCAATTAGACGAGAGGAAAAGAATACAAATGAGTTTATCACTGTTCTTTAGCTGTGTTATAGAGATAATCCTGTGTTAGCTCTGGGCAAAGGGCACTTGTGTGGACATTTACTCAACCTCAGCTGACCTGTGGTAACCTCTACTCATTAAAGAGCAGCAACATCCCTGCATATACCGACCTACAGCACAGCCAGTAGTGAAGGGGTTATTATGGAGTAACCCCCTTGGTTTAACTGATCCAAGAGGTCAGGAGATAATTTGATTGTGGTCTTGGAGTACCTGTGTAAGGAAGAAATTTCTAATGGGAGGTGGTGCTTCATGTTAGCAGAAAAGGTTACAAGGGAAAGGAGAGTCAGCTCAATTAGAGCTGGAGGACTTGGAGCAAGGAAGGCAGCTAACCTTGGAACAGCAATTCAAGGACAAGTTGGATTTTCCATCTTCTAAATCCTTATGTTGAGTCTGCATATTTCCCTGAGGATGGGTCATGGCTCAGTCAGGAGTTACGGGCTTGAGGCAGAAACTGCGATACACGTTGTGCAGAAGGTCAGGTGAGCCAGTTGTTAAGATCTCCCTGGGCCCTTGAAGTGTATGGATCCCAGCGAGAATTATTGCAGGTTCACCACAGCTGGGCTTGAACTTGGTGCAAACATTAATTGCCAAATACTGCATGTCTAAAATACCTTATAAATGAACAAATATATAACAGTGTTGCCCTACAGCTCATTTACTACATGATATATGATGCTGAAGTCTTATTCCTTTGTCTATACCAGGTTATAGAATGGCTTTGGGGTTAATCCACGGCGGGACTCACAAGATCCTGGTTCTGTCACAGGGTTTCTATTTGATCTGATCTGAGCTTTCCACCTTTGCTTCGCCTGGATATTTATTTTCCCAGTGTTCAACATGAAGCACTCATGCCTTTTCCAACATACAACCAACAGCTCCAGCAATTTCCAGCTTTTACCTCTCCAGAGCTTCTACAAGGCAGTAAAAATTCCCAGAAATGTATTTTCAGTCCTTCTGATTTTGAGCAACACAGAAGCTGGGCAGTTTTCACTGAATCTGGCTTTAATTTGCATAATCCCTACAGTACAATTCAGTGATATTTCAATCCCTGGAAGAGTGACATGAATGGCACATGAATTGTGCCTATTTTTTTAAAAGTGCCATTTAAAAATAACTTGTCATTAGGACTGTGTCCAAAAAACACAGGATTTAAAAATAACTCTCAGTTAATGAGAGCAGATTGGCAGTAGCAGTGTTATAGGTTAGATTTATATGTGCATGTCTCCATGTGTGCCCTCTATGATAACCAGCCCTGGCTTTCTGCAGCAACAGCAGGGACTTGGTGCCCTCAGTCCTATGGTGTTTTTCTCTCTGTCTTGGAAACTCAAAGGTCTCTAGTGATATCTCTGACAACTGCCTCAATAATGGCCTTGAAAACCTGCACCCCAGAAAAATCCTCCAAGCACGCGTCACATTCATGGAGAAGGCTCTTCTCTCACTGAATGGGTCCTGTTGTGCATAGAAATATGAAAGGCGCCCTCAAAAATCAACCTTTCAGGTTACAGTACAGATGGAGTGAGGATGAAAATGGATTTCAGCTTTCAAGTGACTTTATTCAGCCTCCTTGATTGACTTGCCTGTTTTAATACTGTAAATTGGGGGATTGCGTGTAATGCATTCGTGCCGTCCTTGTCTGGAATGAAGCAGGAACATAATTTATGGGGATATTCTCATCTCAGCCTTTGAGGAATTAGCTTCAATTAACTCTGTTGGGAATTGCATGTGTCGGGTGTCAGAAAGCCATCAAGTTCTCTTTAGAAATGCCGGCTGCTGTCCGTGCCTCATTCTTCGGCTGTCTGAGGGGCTTTAGCAACGGATAAGGATTCAAAGCTTGGGAAATGCGAATCTGGGTGACCAAGTTTCAGAGGGTTAATGCCAGGCACAGATGATGGACAGGACCATAGCTGAATGCATTGCAGGCTGCTATAATTTATAGCCCTCCAGCACTGGTGAGAGAGGGTCTGGGGACAGTGCAGTATCTTCTGAACCCAGAGCGCTGAAAGAGCAAACACATCAGAAGACACAGGCTGTAAAATAAGATCTCTCTGGATAAATCTTTCTGACATCCATGAGAATTGGAAAGGACATCAATTTCAGGCTGAGTGTGGCCACTGTTTCTGGATCTGAGGTCTTTAGGCTGTGGTCTGCGTGTCTGCGTCTGTACTGCTGCCAAATTTGAGGCCAGCCCCACAGAAAGTGTGGTGATAAGTACGTGAGAGCAGGGTCCCAGCAGCCCACTGAGCTCAGGTGCTGTGGCAGAGTCCATCGTGCCATCGTGGTGTTGTGTCACTCCTGAGTCCTGCTCAGCCTCAGGAGGCTTTGCCACCATGTGATGGACAAGCATGGGGAGGTGACGGAGTCAGACATTTTTAGGACAGGAGAAGAATAAAGACTTTGGAGAAAGAAGCCTTTCACAGAAGCAACCCAACCTTCATGTTGAAAGAAGTGTGACATGGAGCGTTGTCCCTTGCCAGACACTGCAGATTCAGCTGGGGAGAAGCTCACAGTTGGATTAAACCTGAACCTGGTGTCTCTCACAGGAGCCATGCTGCTTTTCAGCCTCACCAAGACAGAAAGGCCACATGTCCTGCCAGATTTCATTGGGCAGCTGTACCAAAATACAACACTGGAGTGAGCCAGGAGGCTCAACCAGCCCAGACAGTGCTCCCTGTGCCCCCCTTGTCAATGATGACTCTGTAATTCCCCTATCAGGCATCATTTTAAATCTGAGGTGAGTGGCGGGTGGTTATTTTCACTCTTAGCACACATTCCTCAGCACTCTTCTGATTTCTGTGCTAGCAGAGATGGAATCAGGCAACGATGTCTGGTGCTTCTTGAGAGCCAAAAATCCCCTCTCTGCCCCACACCCCTAGTTATCACTTCATTATCTAGCGGCCACTCGCCAGGTCAGACTCTGAAGTCATTTTGTGACGGGTGCTGGAAAACTGTTTCCCAGTGATGCATTTGTATCTAAATGGCTCATTCTCTATCCACAGCTTATCCCAAAAATTAAAAATCCAGCCACACTAGATCTGAGCAAACCCGAAGCAGGAATCCTAATCAGTTCTGTTGCTAGAAGTGCATTAGTACAGCACGAGAGACAGCGTGGCTTTCTTCCAGCAGATACAACAATCACGGCTCATTTGGGCGGGGAATTTTTCTACCGCTGCGTATTGACACAAAGGAGCACTTAGCTTGATAATGCCTCCTGGCTGCTGCCGTGATCTGAATATTAAGAACAAATTAAGGTGTAAGATTAAACTCTGGAAGCTGTTACCTGTTCACAGTGAGGCAGCAGTTGCTTCTTTAGCTTTTTCACACCAAAATATCGGCTGTCAGCACTCGAGAGTTTAAAAATAAAATTAAGCTCCTACCTTACGCAGGAAACAATTAGGATCTCGAGTCTCCTGTAATATTTCTACTATGCAATTTTTAATCTGCAATTAAATCTGTCATGGACTGTAGTATGACTGACTGCAGTCCCCAAGAACTCTGGCTTGTCAGGGTGGTTTACTCATGCAGGCAGTTCAAAGCGGCACAAATACAGCACCTCGCATAAATTGAAAGCCAGCTCAAAGTTTATCACAGCCACAAAAATCCCGAGGCTGGAGAGGCTGACACTGCTGTCAGTTGTGGGTGTTGCCATGCACTGGGTCACTGCTGCCCGTGATGGGCATCCTGTGGGATGGCCAGCACTGCAACTGGGGTGGCCAGTGTTGGGCTCTGACCAGGCTCACACCACTGTGCTGTCGTGGGGATGGGGAGGTGAGGCAGCAAATGCCCCTAAGGGCAAGATGTAGGAGACCCAAAGGTTTCCGTGCTCCATGGAAACTGAGTAAGTTGTGAGTAAACTCTGCATGACTACATGTAGCCTTAACACCAGTAATGACAGCCATAAGTGCAGGGGGACATGTGGCTGCGATGCCACAATGACATGAGGTTTCTCCTGGGTTACAGGTGGTGCTGGTGGTAAATCCGGCCACACATGGTACCTTCATAAATGATCTCAGTGGTAAATGCAGTGTAGCCAGACCTGCAGTCACTGTAGAGCTGGGAGGAACCGAGAGAAATGAGCAGCAGAGGAGACCAAGGCTTGCTTTGAAAATATACAAGCTAAACAAGACAGCTACAAACAACCTTCTTACTGATGAGATGGGGAAGTTGGACAAAGCATGGAGATATTTTGGTGTGAGATCATATGAAGGATGAATTATAGGAGAGAGCAGCAGAACTGCTGAATAGCAGGCTGGGTTGTATGTGCCAGTGGCTGTGCCGGGGAGAGCGTGAGCTGCAAGTCCCTCTTTGTGGAGCCTGTCTGATCCCACCCAGCAGGTCCGTGTCCCATTCTTGCCTTAGAGACATGATGACGAGTGTCAGGGATTCAGAAAATAGCACTGGAAACGTGCTGGAGCTGGGGAGACTGATTGACGTGGTGATGCTGACAGCGAGTTATGTGCATAGCTTAGCTAAGCACCCGTCTGGACATGGGATGAGGAGTAGGAGAGCGATTAGGCAAGAGCCCGAAGTCATTTGAAAGCCTGGAGTGCTGGTGAGGAAGAAGGGATATTTTAGGTGGTGAGAGACATATGGAATAAAACAGTGGTGTGGTAAAAACAAAACACTGAAAAACCAAAAAGGTTGCTGAGGACACTTATTAAGGCATTAAATAACTTTTTAAGAGGAAGGAGTCCCATACTGTGAAATGTGGGTACTACAGTACAAGTTTACTGTCAGGAATTGTCCCTTGATGTGGCTGGAAAGAAATGAAGTTGTTTCTTCCCCCTGCTTTGAAGGAGTGCCTTGCACCATCCTGTCCTACCCAGCAGCACCAGAGGATTGCCTGTTCCCATCAGGTCTCTGATAACGCTGAGTGAAAAATCTTCCTTCCAAAGATACTGAGGTGACTTGGAAAGAGCTCTCTGGGTGAGCGACACATGGATAATACTTCAGTTACGTGTTTCCAGCCTGAGCTGGAGCACTTCTGACTTCACCCTCCCCAGGGACACTGTAATCTAGATGAAGTGAACTTTCTTCCCAAATTCCTTCTGGAAACTTCACCATTTTGCTCACGAATGGACATGAATTGCCACAGATGTGACTGGCCACACAGTAGCTCAGCATTTCTCCCAGCGATAGAGATTTGCTGAGGCTACTGGAAATGTGCAGCTGGATTGGGAAATGCAGGAAATAGTGTGCAGCTAGGCAGCAGCTTAGCAAATCTTGCCAAAATCTCTCTGGCTGCCTGGGCTTTTCCTCTGTACTTTCTTTCCTTTCATCTTCATTAACCTCTTTATAACTCTGTCTGATTACTGCAGCATTCCCACCATTTCCTACAGAAATGCCACTCTAATAGCTTTGTTATGGGCAGCCAATATCCACGTTGTCCATCTCAGGGTTGTTAACATCTAAGAGAGTGATTGAGATGGGATGGAGCTGTCTGCAAGCCATGCTGACTGTCAAACCAGGGCTTGTGAGGAATGCATGTTAGAGGGGAATGGCAGGAGGAATGCATGTTGGAGGGCAGTGGGAGGAGGAATGCGTGTTGGAAGGGAGTGGAGCAGCAGGTTAACAGCAGTTGCTGTATGAAATTCACCTTGGTGCGTCTCCCAGATCACTGATAATGCCGTGAGAAATTCAACAGCTTCTGGAACTCATCGAACCACTGCATAAATTGCCAGCTTTGTTCTTTTGCAACTTATTTTTGGGGCCAAGTTTAAAACAACAACAACAAAAGCGCCCTCCAAAAATGTTCCCGTTGAAGAGTTTGGAGAAGATGCTTGTCAGCTGGTGCAGTCTTTGTGAGCCTGGGTGTGGCTTTTTTTTGGGTATAACTCAGAAATTTGCATTGTCTAACAGCAGCTAGCTAGGGCATTAAATTGTCACGGATCACATCTTTTTCATCACACATGCACAAACCTGGAAGACTAATTATACTCCCTTTTGTAAAACTCAGTATCCCAAGTGATTAGGGAAGAAATGAATCAAGAATATGAATTTAAGTACCTAAAAGCAACACAGCCATAGCTTGACTTGAAAGGAAACAGCTGCCAAGAAAAACAGTGGAGCAAAAATGTGGAGCAGCGTCTCTGAGGGTGGGGGAGGGAAGAGGATTCGGGATGCTCCCAGAAGAGTGTTTAGACTGACCTGAGGCCCTGACACTTTCAGATGGGATTTCATCAGCTCTCTTTTACTGAGCTGGGCGAAACTCATGCGGAATTTCTGTAAGGCACAGCTAAACTGTAAAGTAGATGGTTTCCCTTTCAATTAGGACTCAAAAAATTCTTGCTTGCAGCTTTACAGCCGAGGCTCAGTGGGTCTTTGTTGGTGTTAAAGGGAAAAGAACATCAGCGTGCTATGTCCAGGAATTTATGCAGCATATTTTGTCTTCCTCTATCCCTAATACACAACTTCTTGTATGGTTTTGTTGTGTTGCCCCTGTTAAGGGCTCTGTGAGAGGAGATGCAGTGAGGAGATGTGAGAGGAGCATGAGCTCACCCATCAAGGGCTCCCATGGAAGGTGTTGGGGCACTGATGCAAACTGCTGGCAGGGCTTGTGTGCTCAGTGGGTGCAGCAGCAGAGGGGTGGATGTGCATCTTGTCCCCAGCCACTGCCCCTCTCTGTTGAAGGGTGGTGACCTTCTGCAGAGGAGCTGCAGCTCTGTGGGTGGGAAATGTGCTTGGCTGGGTGTAGGTGAGTCATGTTCTGAGGTGCTGTTTTATGCAGAGACCATGCTCCTCGTTGGAGGGGGAGCATTGAGTGAGGACCACAGAAATGATGAAACAAGGCCATATTCATAGAATCACAGAATCATGGAATGGTTTGGATTGGAAGGCACCTTCTACACCAACTTGTTTCAACCCCCCTGCCATAGGCTGGAATACTTTTCACTAGACCAGGTTCCTCCAAGCCCTATCCAACCTGGTCTTGAACATTTCCGGGGATGGGGCAACCACAGCTTCTCTGGACAACCTGTGCCAAGGCCTCACCACTCTCACAGGGAAGAATTTTTTCCCAATATCAACTCTAAACCTGCCCTTGTGTCAGACTGATGTACCATATGGGTTTAGTCCAGTATGTGTTCAGTCTGGTTTTATAACTATTTTATTACTATGCCTCTCTTTCTGATCTCCTGCAAGGAAAAAAATCTTTAAAAGAACTTTAAAAATGGATAAATGCTACAAAACACAGTCTGACAGGTGTGTGCCAGCCCAGAGGTGGGAATGGGTTGCTGGGGCTGTTAGCAGCAGAGAAACTGTGTTGCAAAACACTGCTGGGGTCTCACAGTTCCTGGCCCCACTACCCCTGTTGAGACCTGTCCTATTTTCCTGCTACCACCAGCTCCCCAACAAATGAGCCAGATCATCTGCCCCTTCCAGCACTGTTACCAGGTCTGCTTTGTGCATTTTGCATAACCACCTACTCTTTGTGTCTTCCTGAAAAAAAAAGCCACTGTTTGTCTAGAGAAGAGATGCAAACGTAGCAGCGCCTGAGTGGGAGACGTAACTGACTCCAGATGTGCACTGAGAGCAGGATGGGAATGAACATTCCCTGTGTCTGCTGGGAATAGGAAAGTGTCTGGGCTTAAACTGCAGTGAGGAACATCCAATTCCAGGAAAAGCTTTGAAGGGAGAAAAGGAGAGAGTCAAGGGAAGCAGTTGCCCAGGAAGACTGGAATTCCTACCACTGGATAATTTTAGCATTGGGTTAGGCAATAAATTCTAATTTAACCCTGCCTTGGGAGATGTACTCAGAGACCACTCAAGGTCCCTTTTGGCCTCATTTGATGAACTGTATTTATTTATTTGTGTTTATATAGCATTTAAAGGCTCTCATTTGGGGGCTTGTGGGTATCTGTTTATGTGCACATGGATTTAAGCGAGGGACAGGGAGTTCACAGTGTGACTGGACATATATCAGAGTGCTTATCAGTGATGATATGTAGGTAACGGAGTTCTAAAGCTCTCATTTTAGAGAAGAAAAATGTTTTGAATGTGTTTCCATGAAAAGCAGCGAGTGAGGAGAAGGACTGGCGGAAGTCCCACACTCTCTTCCCTCCCCTGTCCCATCCTAATGTTCCCAGGGCTTATCTCACTCCGGCTCCAGAACTGGTGGGACCCCTCCAAGAGCTGATATAAGTCACAGGGATGGGAGAACACTGACCCAACAAGAGCCCAGGCATTCATCCCAAGTTAATAAGCTGAGGTGACTTGGGAGAGTCTGGTGAGCATCAAACTCATGGGAAGGGAGGACTGGGGTGACCAGCTGGAAACTGGGGGAGATGGGAGAGGCTCCCTAAGGCTTTCCTTGGCAAAACTCAGTGGCAAAAATGACTTTTCTGAGACCACAGAAACTTGTGACATGACGGAGCTTTTACCTATGCATTTTCCTCTCTGAGCAGCCTTTTAGGAGCAAATAATGTCAGAAAACTGTTTTCTGCCATCTTTGGTAGTTTCTACACCAGAAGGTCTATTGTAGTCGTGCTGTTCAGTTATTTGGACAGTTTTTGTGAGCAGCCCAGGCGGGCTGTGCTCCTCTGAGAAGCTGTACAGCCCATCCCAGCCGTGCCTTCTGCCAGCTCTGCACAGAGGTGCCAGCGGAGCTCTTGCGAAGCACTTTGGGATGGAAATCACAATCTATATTTGTAACACATCAGCCTTCTCAAACACAAAGAACAAAAAAAAAAAAAAAGAAAAGAGAAGAAAGAAACCTTTTTGTTCCTCCTGGGAGGAGCTCTTATCTGATTCCTGAAGATTGTTTCAGTGTCTGCGCTATTTTTGTAGCTGGAAGTGCAGTCTGCTAAAGAGCAAGCAATGCTGAGAACCTCCCAGAAATCCATTGCGAAAGTAGGAGGCCAAAAGTTGAGCAGGGATGTGGGAAGCAAACAACGGCATGCTTTGCTGCCTCCGAATTTGATCTCCCTCTCCGAAGTCCTACCAGCCGTATGGCTCTTGAGCTGGGAGACAGCTGGGCTGGAGCAAACAGCCTTGACACAGAGGTCTGCTGGGCGAGATGAAGTTACTTGAGCATCTTCACCCCATCGCTGTCTAACATGTCACATTTGGTGTCTGTGTGATCGATTTTCAGGGCTTGGGATCCTTATTATCATCAGCCTATAGGTCTGAATTAACTCCTGACCTCTTGGGAGGTGATGCTGCTGAGCTGCAAAGTTCAAAGCTTTTAGCAGTTTGCTGCTCCTGCTCTCCAGGCTGGCCATCTGCATGCAGCTGCCCACCACTCCCCTGGAACATCAGAGGGATATAACTCAGGGAAATGGACCCCTCTTTGCTGCTTTTCCAAAGCGGTGAGGGGTGCTGTGACAAATGTGGGATACCAGGCTGCTTCTCTCCTGTTCACTCAGGGAAAAAAAGGGCAGAGCTGCCAATTTTTTTTTTCCCACATAGCATCTGAGAATCACATGATTGAAAATCTTGCAGAAGGTGGGGGGTTTTTTTTCCATTTTCCTTCTATTTTATTTTTTTTTTGGTGAATGCACAATCCAAAGCACTGATCCCCTGACGTATGGCTGCTGACAGGTGCCCATCTGCTCCCCCTGGAAGCCCATCTTTTCCTGCCTCTTCTCTCCCGTGGCATAGGAGACGGGGTGAGGCAGCAGCGTCAGGCTGGCGCGCGTGCTCCTGGCACAGCAGAGCGGCCCTGCCGGGTGTCTGCAGCCTGATGGGACGCGGGATGCAGGACTGCATCTCTCCACAGATGGTTGTCATGCAACCCAGTCTGCTCATCCTTGCCGGTGTCGGAAACGTCGCTGCCTGCGTCACCTGAGCACCCAGGGAAAGGGGGAGAAGGAAAATCACGCTGCAGCAAGCGTGCGATCATCACGCCTGTGAATGCTGTGACCCTGTCTTTGTTGGGATCTGTGTGATTCCAGCAGGGAACAGGTTAAATTTTGATAGTGCTTCTATTAAGCCAGGAAAAGTTTGACCTCTGCCTGTTCTTTACTTCTAGCTGAATTCGGGAGATTATGACAAAGGCTGTGTAGGCGTGTTCCCAGTATTTAGTTTCCAAAAGATGGAAATACCATCTTCTTCAACCTTTGGTGGTTTTAGCAGTGGGAGCTGGAGCACTGTGTTCTTGGCGCAGGGACCATGTGGCCTGGAAGTCCCCAGCTCCTGGAGCCCGGGTTCTTCCCGCTGGCTCTGCAGCCTCCTCTCTGTGCTGCTGATGGCAGGGCAGGGTTTGCCAAAATTATGGCAGGAGGCAAAACTTGCTGCCTCGTGCTGTCCTGCTGAAAGTGATTTATGGCATTTTAGGGGTCATGGAGAAGCCAAAGGGTGTGTGCACACTTTTCCTCCTTCTTTCTTTCTGTGTATATATAAATACATGTGAGTGTGCTACTGCTGGTTTCTGAACGTATTCATATTTGTTTAGCCCTGGATGCATCCCACCCTAAATTTGCCTGAGGTGCCTGACTCTGGAGCACAGACATCCTTGGGCTCCCTCTGTTGTCAGTGGAGTGAAGAACCTGCAGAAGGTGACCCAGCTCTCAGGTGAGAATTCAGTCCTTTTCCTTCTGGCTCATCCTGCACCAGCAGAGCACCTGCAGGCAGCTGGGAAGGATCTGGACCCACCCATCTTCCTGTGTATCCGGGACCCTGAGATGGGCTCTGTTGCACCAGATCCAACACAGACATGGGGCAGGAAGGTGGCCCTGCCCAAAAGAGCTTGTGATCTGGTGGTGCACCTGCATAGACAGCTACAAAACCAGGAGCATCAGGTCATAGAATCATAGAATGGTCTGGTTTGGGAGAGACCTTAAAGACCATCTCATTCCAACCCTGTGCCATGGACAGAGACACCTTCCACTAGACCAGGTTGCTCCAAGCCCTTCCCAACCTGGCCTTGAACACTTCCAAGGATGGGACCTCCACAGCTTCTCTGGACAACCCGTGACAGTGGCTCACCACCCTCACAGCCAAGAATCTTTTCCTAATATCAAATCTATACCTGTCCTTTGTAAGTTTGAACCATTCCCCTCTTGTCCAGTTGCTACATGCCCTTGTAAAAAGTCCCTCTCCATCTCTCTTGGAGCCCCTTCACATACCGGAAGCTGCAAGAAGGTCTTGCCAAAGTCTTCTCTTCCCAGTTTGAACAACCCCAGCTCTCTCAGCCTGTCTCCATAGCGGAGGAGCTCCAGCCCTCTGAGTATCTTTATGGCCTCTTGTGGGCTCACTCCAGCAGGTTCACGTACTTCTTACACTGATGGTCCCAGAGCTGGGCACAGTTGACACAGTTGGCTTTCTGGGCTGCAAGCGCGCATTGACAGATCATGTCCAGTGTCCCATTAAATATTCCCAAATCCTTCTCCCCAGGGCTGCTCTCGATCCATTTTTTCCCCACCTTGCACCTGTGCTTGGGATTTCCCTGATGGAGGTGTGGGATCTTGCATTAGACCTTGTTGAACTTCATGAAGTTTGTATGGGCTCCCCTCTCCAGCTAGTCAAGGTGCCTCTGGATAGCCAGGTTTGGGTGGAAGCAGAGGAGCTCATGCTTGTCTGGACTGGCTGGAGAAGGCTGAGGTCCTGAACACACCTGCCCCATATTCCCAAGTCCTGTGACACCCCCTTGTCCATTGCTTCAAAATAAAGGAGAGTTGGAAGAAGGGCAGTGAGATGACATTGCAGAAGTCCGTGGGGTGACACCTCTGCAGTGGGAAGCTGTCATTCCAAGTCCAATGAACTGATGGTGATGGTGATCCTGCAGCTGCTCAGGGAGGGGAGCTGGCAGCTCGAGAGCCAGGAGACATTAAACAGCGAGGAGAGATGAGAGATAGGGCAGGGCACACCTTGAGATGAAAGACATGTGGTTTGTGTTTGAGGAGTAGTGACGTTCTGCGGAGCGGAGTATTTATTTCTTCATTAACTCAGTGCCTGAACAAGTTTATCTTGAAGCACTGAACAAGTGTCATTAATGTTTCCTTTGAGCAAACAAGGCTCTTTGATAATGCCTACCCTCTTCTGACCTTTATTTTCATTTTGAATGCTACTAATTAACACCGATCATTCATTCAAACACTAAACTGGTTGTTCCTGCTAAATGCTAAGCAAATGCTTTGGGGTCAGGAGCAAAATGTGGGCAAGCTGCTGTAGGGAAACTCCAGGGTTGTGGGACACCCTACGCAAACGAGGCACTGGTATGTTCAAACAGGGGAATTTCCTCTCTGGTTGTGGGGGAGTAGCTGGGAATAACACATCCCATAGGAAAGGAGAGGGAGCTCTCAGCAGATAGACTGTGAAGCCAGTGCCGGGACTCAGGGCCAGTCAAACACTATTTTTAAGTGTTCTTCTGAAGTATCTGGTTTTCAGCTCCCTTGGCAAGTTTGTTTGGTGGCTGCTGGAGGGAAAGGCTTTGCTCTGATACCAACTCTTTCCTCATCTTTGCCTGGAGTGTTGACCAAGTGGCACCCTGTGCACTGACCTCAGACCTGTGCTTGGAAACTGTCTTCAGGAAGATTCTCTAAAATAGCGGCAGAATGTGGGGGACTTGGTGCCAGAGGGTCTCCGTGGCCAGAAGATTTGGGATGGATTTTGAGGAGGAGGGAGGAGTTTTACGGCAGGGAGACCAAGGTCCAAGGTTTTCTTTCTCTGCACAAATCCTACCTGGGCATTTTACTTGGATAACTACTGGAGACTGAGATCTCTTACTTGGAGAGAAGCTCCCTGGTGCACCTACCATGGGGCTGCTGGTGGTGTGAAGGAGAAGATGGACACTTTCCCACATTTCCTACACAACACTAAGGGACAAAACAAGATTCTGAGCTGTTTCATATGAGTATGAGTAACCACTGTGGCTAGACAGACTGCGGTCAGGACATTGAGGCTGGGGATTTGGAGGTCAAATTCTTCTTTCAGGTGCACAAGCACAACCCTTGGTGCATCACAGCTGCTGGGGTCAGTTGAGTGGCATCTGCAGACAGGGCTGAAGCCTTCCTGGGAGCCTCTTATGGAAGCAAATATACCAGGGCTTTAATCGCCTCTCTGAGGAATGGAGCTACCAGACTTCCCCACAGAGAGTCCTGGATCTCCACCATAGAAGTGCTTTTTGTCTTGTGACTGCTTTAGTTGGTGTTCAGCTTGGAGAAGAGAAGGCTCTGGGGAGGTCTGAGAGTCCCTTCCAGTGCCTAAAAGGGCTACAACAGAGCTGGAGAGGGACTTTGGACACGGACATAGAGGGACAGGACAAGGGGGGAATGGCTTCACACTGACAGAGGGTCAGATGGAATATGAGGAAGAAATTCTTCCCTGTGAGGGTGGGCAGGCCCTGGCACAGGTTGCCCAGAGAAGCTGTGGCTGCCCCATCCCTGGAAGTGTTCAAGGCCAGCCTGGATGGTGCTTGGAGCGACATGGTTTAGTGAAAGGTGTCCCTGTCCATGGCATGGGGGGTTAGAATGATATGGTCTTTAAGGTCCCTTCCAACCCAACCCATTCCATGGTTCTATAGACCCATGTGAACTCCTGCCAGCCCTTCATGAAGCATGTGTGCCTACAGCTTTCTCCCAAAATGCTTAGTAATTTTACCAGCTTTGGCCCATTTCCTGGAAAGAAGAAGAAAATGTGACTGCAAATGCAGCAGCAGCAAAGGACCCATCTATTTTGGTCTAATAATGGCCGCACTATCTTGCAGTCTGCCATCATTGTGGTCCCACGATATTTCTAGCACAAGCAAGGGAAGATAAAACATCCGCTGGCAATGAATGTCAAGCCTCTAACAGCTTCCAGAGCAGGCCAGTAGATATAAATATGACTTTCTAGTTTCCACACACCAACTGCTTGGCACAGCCAAACAAAACCTCTTTCCTAGACCCTGTGAGAGGTTTCAGCACCCACAGAACAATCCATTTTTCATGACTCTGTGTCTGTTAGAAACTCAGCCTGCCTTTTGCCATGCCACCTGAGCCTGTAAGTCCTACCAGTCTGATTCTGAGCAGGATAGTTTAAACTTCCCATTCAAGAGCTCCACCACATCAGAGAGCAGCAAATGAATCACGTAGAAGCCTTTATCTGATGGTGTGTTTTTGTAAAACGAGTGACATGCAGTGAGGAACTTGCTGTTGCAAGGAATTTGTGTTTACATAAATCTCCAGCCCACAGATTAATTTTCCTCTGCCATTCCCTGTATGTAAAATCCTCATTGGGAGCTATTTAAAAACCAGCAGCATACAAATAGTTTACAAACTGAAGCTGGGAAGGGGGAGGAAATTCATGATTACAAAAGGATGCAGTGTTTAGGGAGCTGGTCTTGTGGCTCCTGGGAGACCTCAGAGCACCTTCCAGTACCTACAGGGTTCCAAAAGAGCTAAAGAGAGACTTTGGACAAGGGCATGGACTGACAGGACAAGGGGGAATGGCTTCAAGCTGAAGGAGGGTTGATTTAGATTAGGTACTAGGCAAGAGATTTTCTGTAAGTGTTTTGGTTTGGGTTTTTTTCAGTGCAGAAAGGAGGGGGTATGTTGAATGTCCATGAAGATACCCATACTTAAGGACATCAGTCGCATAATATTTCTACTCCTGGCAAGAGTTAATCAATTTATTATGCATCAAGAAAATGCTTGCAGGCCTTGAACC
Organism: Acropternis orthonyx; assembly: GCA_035583155.1. NCBI lineage: Eukaryota > Metazoa > Chordata > Aves > Passeriformes > Rhinocryptidae > Acropternis > Acropternis orthonyx. The sequence goes on along the minus strand of JAWWEU010000158.1, from coordinate 60,196,560 downwards.
TGGCAAGGGGTCTGAAGCAGAATCTCTCAGATCTACAGTGATGCTTTACCAGCTTCAAAAACCTTGAGATCAGGCCCTGAAATCTCACTAATTTATGTGATTTGGCTGATCCCCAATGTACTGTCTTTCTCCAAACATTCGCCCTCATGTCAGTTCCTATGCCCTCCCTTTTGGAGGCTTTTGTACAAAAGATGACATGCTTGCCAAGCCAAGCACTGCAAAGTTGGAGAATTTTTTGGGCAGCCTTAATTTCCACTCCCTGTCCATGCATTTCCCCTAGGTCTGTCTCAGGCAATACGTCTCCCACTCATGACTTCCTTGCCTGAACCTGGCATTGCATCCTACCCAAACCCAGGTTTTCCTTTGCTCCATATGCTTGTGCTTTCCTGAGCAGGGTTTAAAACTTACTCCTAACAAAAAGAACTGCAGGCTCCAGTCTGAGCCTGGGTCCTTTGCAGATGAGGCTGACAGTGTGGCTACAACAGATGGTCTGGAAAACCTCCTTTGATCGTAGAATCACAGAATGGTTTAGGTTGGAAAAGATCTTCACGATCATCTTGTTCCAACCCCCCTGCCATAGTCAGGGACACCTTCCACCAGCCCCGGTTGCTTCAAGCCCTATGCAACCTGACCTTGGCCACTTCCAGGGATGGGGCAGCCACAGCTTCTCTGGGCAACTTGTGCCAGGGCCTCACCACCCAGTCAAGAATTGTTTCCTAACATTTAATCTAACCCTGTCCTCTGCCAGTTAAAAGCCATTTCCCCTTGTCCTATTTCTACACGTCCTTGGTGGAGCAACATCTCCCCACCACAACTTCTTATGTTTTTCTGCAGCAGGAAACCTCTGTTCCTGTGCTACCAATGCTGTTCCCATGCCCCTTTCCAGGTGGTGTCCCATGCACTTGCTTGTAGGCTAGGCCTACCCCAAGGAGCAGTTCCCTTCCCAAGCCTCAGCCTAGTTCTGGGAAAACCCTTTGGCTCACACATCACTAAGTGCTGGCCCGGAGCCCTCGTTTGCAGGATGCTGAACACATCTGGTGCTGTGTGCGTGGGTTTCGATTATGGTGGTTCGATTTATCATCACCTACTTAACCCTGCCTCAGATGAGCACGTTGTGCTGCCCCAGGTTACTCTCTTTGCTGGGGTTGCTGCAGGGAATAACAGCTTGTGCACACAGACATCATTAAAGGCAGGCTCGTGTGAGCAGCATATGCAATAGCTGGGTTGCACTAATGGGCTGTGCCTGTTATTAACATTACAGCGGCGCTCGGGGCTCCGGCTGGGATTGGAATGCTTGGTGCCATGCAGGAACTTGGGAAAGAAATTTTGGTGTGATGCAAGCAGTAGGTAATTTGCAATGGGGTTTTGTGAGGGGCCAGTCACTGCCCTGCATGCTTTGGCCTGAGGTTTCTCAGTGCCAGGAAGGATGTTACCCAAATGCCAATGAATGCTGGAGTTGGCACCAGGATGGAGCCTCTGCCTGCTCCTACTGCAGGGATCCTGACTTTTCTCCATGGGCTGGGAAGTAGAGAGAAAGCAGAGATGCAAATGGGGCTTGCTGTGCTGGGAGAGATCTTTTTGGTTCCAGCCCTTGGAGGCTGGGCTGCAGGTTTGAAAGGAAACCAGAGAAGCTGTGGGCACACCATCCCTGAAAGTGTTTGAGGCCAGCCTGGATGGTGCTTGGAAAAATCTGGTCTAGTGGAAAGCGTCCCTGCCCATTACAGGGGTGTTGGAACAAGATGACCTTGAAAGTCCCTTCCAACACAAACCATTCTGTAGTTCTGTGATTCTATGAAATCGGAGAGAAGGAAGCAGCAGGGAGCCCACCCAGCAGTGGTGCCAAGGAGGTGGGGAAAGAACTGGAGCAGAGAGGAGGAGAGAGGGATCCAGTGAAAACAAAAACTTAAGCTTGATTATTCCTGTGGATAGTTTTGGGACATTTGTTGGTGTGAGGATCCAACCAGGGATGTGCCCCAGGAGATGCTGGGCACAACCTCTCTGCTGTCTGCAGCCACCTCAGAAACACCTCCCACAAGCTGTAGAGAAGAGAATCTACTTCATCCCAAGCAACAGGTGATTCATCTCTCAGCCAGCCTCCTTGCTGTGTGTCCCAGACACCCCACTGGGAGTGTGGATTCAGCAAGATCAGGGGTCAACCCAGCCTCCTCCAATGCCAAGTCAACCCCTGGGTCGAAACATCAAGCGGGGAACATGTGAAGTGTTGCAACAGCCTGAGAGCAATTAGGGGTGAGGATGCCAAGGAATGTGCTCAGCACTGCATTGATCTATGCTAGGGGGAGGGAGGTGTTCATAAAAAAATCCCAGCTTGGGCGAGAGTTCTTTGCTTGCAACAGGATGAGAGGGAAGCCTTGTAATATTGAAGGATATCATAGATCTTCTATTTGCCTTGCAAAACAATAACCATCCCTCTTCACTGTGTTTCCACAGCTACGCAGCTATAAACATACAAATTCCAAGGTCATTTCTAATGGATTTCTTTAGTGCTCAGAGCAGGCTCTTTTCAGAGCTGAAGCTTTGCTGGGAAGGCTCATTCCAGCAGGAGTGTCCTTAAGAGTGCTATTTATTGAAGCAAGGCCTTTGTTTTGTGGTGTGCTGTACTGAGCTGGAAAACACGGGCTGGAACAAGGGGTGAATCTGCTTGTTCAAACTCTGGCAGGGGAAGCAGATATTCAGGGCAATTTTAATGGCTGGAGCAGCTGGGTTGTAAATAATCCACATAGGACTGAGTCTAATTTTTCCTTGAACAGGATGCTCCCTCACATGTGACAATTAATCACAGTGATCAGTGTTTCTGTATCAGCCCTTTCCAGAGAAACTGAATGATGAGTTCTTGCTCTTTCATGGGATCGAACCAGAAATTAAGTCTGGAGGCTTAACACTTAGTCAATACTTCCCCAGAAATGGAGGGTATTGAAAGAGAGAAATTACAATGTGGGAAATGTCCTCTGGACTTGCAGTCTGAAGGCTGCAGCTGGGATTTATTGGAAATATCTTGGCAGTTGCCATGGCACTAATTTTGCCTATAAAAGGTCTTCCAGGTGATGCTCTTTGTTGTTAGAACTGCTAAGTGCAAAAGGAAGCAGGTTAATTGGATTTCTTTGAAAGACAAAACACAAGAGCACCCAGGCTGATAAGCAGCTGTAGTGTTTCCACACAGTTTGCCAGATGAGCATCTCAAAACCTACTCATAGCATTGTGTATGAGTGTGTATGTGTATTGTGACGCCCTTGAGTACTCCAGCCTGAGTGCTGAGCTTCTGCTGTCGTCAGGGAGACAGAGAAGAAAAAAATGCTGCAGAAGTGGCTGTTTTTCTCTCCATATCTCCACGAAAACTATCTCAGAAGGGGCTGGTGAACCCTCCCAAGGACAACTCCATAGGAGACCTGAGGCTGAACATAAGCAGAGAATCCTAGAAGGGTTTGGGTTGAAAGGGACCTTAAAGGTCACCTCATTCCAACCCCCCTGCCATGGGCAGGGAGACCTTCCACTAGATCGGGTTTCTCCAAGTCCCATTCAGCCTGGTCCTGAAAATTGCCAGGGATGAGGCATCCTCAGCTTTTCCAGACAACCTGAGTCAGGGCCTCACCACTCTCACAGTGAAGAATTTATTCTGAACATATAATCTAAATCTCTCATCTTTTAGTTTAAAAGCACTCTCCCTTGTCCTATCACTATCTGCCCTGCCATGATGCGGCAGGGATGCCACATTCTGTGTGGGAAGGATTTGCTGTAGGGACAGATTCATATCTTCATGTGTTTACCATTGGAATGAGCGGGTCAGTGCTGCTGGACCATGTTCTGCTTGGCAGACACCAATCCCGGTTAATGCCACGTGGACGAATGTTGTCTACTTGGTGCTTTCATGTCATGGAACACACGACCTGGCTGCTCAAGCTGTGCTGTTCTGCATGCCTTGGACTCTGCACTGAACCTGTGGATCTTCTGACCCACCTCCACCATGGGGATTGTATGAACCTGTTGGATTTCTGGATGGTCTGGAGTGGAACTGGCTGTGGGGTGTCTTGTTCTGCTGCCTGGGTTTGGTATGCTCCTTCTCCTGTGTTCATTAAGATGGTGTGAAGTGTGAGCTGCCTTGGCACAGTGTTCTCGCTGTCAGCAGGACCTGGGGATACTGGGGAGGAAGGCGGTGGAGAGACATCATTGCTGCAAGAACTATTTTGGGGTCTGGGTGAAATTTTACTGCCTTGATCTATGCTTTCCGTATTTGAACAATCTAATGCGATCATAGGGTAGTTCCTGGAGTCCAGACTTTGCTGATTAGGGGTTGCTGCAGGTCCAGGCCCTGAGTGAATAAAGGTTTCACCTGTGGTCTTGGGTTCAATCCTGAAGTCTGCTCCCAGCTGGAGAAGAGGCTGCTTTGCTTTGGGTGAGTGGTTTCATCCTTTTCCTCAGCCTCCTCCTCTGTCAAACATTGGCCTGCTGAGGGAGCACCACAGCTCAGGAAGGAGCTGAAGAAAGGCTTGGACCATTGCTTGGAAGTTTCCCCATCCTGCCCACCCACTTCAACCCTTCAGTTTAGTCTTGTCAGGCAATGATTGCCTCCTTCTGGGACTGATGATATCACACAACTCTTCACCCGGGCAGGTTAGGATTTATTAGCCTGCTGGTCTCTCCAAGAGGCCATATTTTACAAGTCTGAGTCAGGGGAAAGGGAGGAAACATTTCTCCCTAGCTGTGAGCCCACCCACAGGAGCCCATAGCAGGCAGAGGCAGGGGACCTGGGTCCTATGCTGAAGGCACCTCATCAGCTGGGTGCCCAGTCCCAGGGCTGGCATGGGAATCTGGGGAAGGACAATTTGTACCTGAGGTGACTGCACTGTCCTGAACTTCTGTATCACACCTGAACCCTCACCTGCTGTCAAAACCTGCTCCTGAAAGGAAAAATCGTGCAGTCCTTCTGAGCTGGAATTGCAGATGTGAGGTTTTGGCTTTATTGTCAGCTCTGGAGAAGGAGAAGAGTTGTGGTTAATGGCACAAGAAACAGGGAGCTCCCATTGTCATTTGCCTCATGCTATGTCCCTCCTGCTGCTCTGGGATGCAGTAGATGCAGTAACATGTGACTGGGTAACCCTGGGTATGAAATAGACCAATGTGGGTGAATAATATGCAAAGAGAACAGTAAAGAATCCCTCTAAAGGATGTGTTTGTGTTTTGGGGTTTTTTTTCTCTCTTTACACTTCCATGTTTTGCTTTATGAAGCCAAATAATCATGTCCATGCTTGGGATTTTCCATCCTGCTGAGAGCCATCAGGTTTGATTAGTGCATTAAGTGCCTGTTGAAATTAAAATTATTATCAGTTAAAAGATGACCTGAATGGTGCGACAAGATACAAACCTTCTAAACAAAGGCATTTTTGTGAATGAAATGCAGTGGAGAAAAGTCCTGATTTTCTTCCAGGAGCACCTGCAGGACCCTGCCCATATTTCTTCCTTCTTCCCTTTGTCTTTCCATGGTGACCCTCACATCACTTGGCTGTCACCGGACTCCTGATGGACATTTTCACAGCCATTAATGGAATTATTGACATGTGACAAATGCTTCACTGTGAAGACAACCTGCCTCGACCCTGCACCTGCCTGTAAGGACAGAAGAGCAACACATGAAATATCTCATTACCAGAGTGAAGGTGATCCTTCACATTGGCTGAGGGGAGCCTTGTGAGCTGTCTGCTGGGCTCTGATGTAAGGGCCAGGTCCTCTGCCACTGGCAGAGATGTGGGAGGTCCTTTTGTGGCTTCTCTGGAGGTAAGAAGTCAAGAAGGGGCAATTACATCCAATTGCTCCAGCCCACATTGGTTGGGTTGGGCCCGTGGGCCATGTTGCTGAGCTGGCAGTGAGCGGTGGGTCACGTCACTACTTGCTCTTTGCTGGCCTTGGTTTTAACTTGTTCAATCCCTGTGGCCATGACTAAGATGAGAAGGTTTTGTGGGCACAGCACATGCCAGAGTTGCACCACCTCTGCCCAGCCCCTGGCTGAGCCAAGCGTATGAGCTTCCCACAAACGTGCCACGATGCTGGTGAGACCCTTCCACTTCTTCATGATTGCTGCAGTTCAGTTTCTGTAGCTCCAGACTCATAGTTTGAATTGTCTTCAGCCCAAACCTGCAGCCATGTGACATCATTCTGTTTCTGCTGGTTGGGAGAGGCTCTGATGCTGGCTCTTGCAATAGTTATGGGCCTCAACGTCGGCATCTTTGAACTCTCTGTTGCATTAGCCAAGCAGATTGACTTTCTAACCTCTTACTCTAAACCAGCTTTCCCCCTTTATTAGAGCTTTTCTCTGAACCATTTAGAGCTTTTCAACTTTCTTTTTGAAGTGAGAACCCCAGGCATGGATATGTTTTTCAGCAAATGGTGAATGTGCTGTTCTCCCTCTTGGCAACCCCCACATATCCACATCCCAAGGACCCTCTTTGCTCTCAGAACTTCAGCAAGAGGAGCTTGGGGAACATAGACAGTCACCACCCAGGCCCACCTCTGGTAGTTCAGTGAAAATTAAACACTATTATATTAGTTCTGTAGAAGGTGGAGTTTAGTCAACCCACCACAACTATTTAATTTTGATGGGTCTGGGGCTTTGCTTTTTCCTGGTGATGATGTTCAAAGAAACCGTTGTCCAATCTGTAGATATTAACTCTCTTCCTGACTTTGAATTGAGCCACATTAAAATAAAAACCTACTGACTCCAGTGGAAGAAGAGCCCAGCTGGGACATTTGTGTCTGACAATGCCGTGGTAGGTTTGGCTCTGCTGTGTTACATTGCTGACCCCAAAGCGTCTCTCTTGGCTTGTGGATAATGATACAGACCGAGACCAGTCTGCAGCTTGATTAATGAGAACATACACTCCCGGAAAATGGCTTCGACATTTGCAAGAAGACAGACAGCCTCAGGCATTTTGTGGCTTTTGACAGCTGGGAGCCATGAATGTCTGTTGTCTTTTTTTTTTTTTTTTTCTTTTTTTTTTTTTTTTTTTTAAAAATAAAGCCCTCTGTAGAATGAACACATTCAGCAAATGGGGGGGGGGAAGGAAAGAAAACATTACTCCCAGCTGGGGTGAGAAAAATCTAGTCTATCAGCGAGATTGTCTCCTGGCTAAAAGGCAGCTTCCTGGGTTTTGATGTTGGTGGGTTCATTCTCTGCATTCCTGCTTTCTCTTCTTAGATAGCTGGTTAAATTCTTCTAAATTCTTTTTTGTTTTGGGTCTTCATTCAGGAAAGACATCTGAGCTATGCGGGGAACTTGCAGCCAAGCTCCCCTGGGGGCACAGGGCATGGACTTGGGTGCTCAAAGTGAGCAGGACAGTCTCTGGTGAGCCTGGAGGGGTTGGTAGGAGTGAGATTCCCCTTAGAAATGCACAGGAACCATGGAGGGACAAAGCAGGAATTCAGAGTACTGACCCAGTTTCAATGTGTGGGGTGGGAAGGATGACTTCTGACTTCCATCTGAAAGGAGGGAGTTCATGATATTTGCCCCTCAACATCGTTGCTGGTTGCTCACACAGCCAGACAGATCTTGCTGCCTCTGGTTGTACCAGACTGCTGGTCCTTGAAGCCAGGAATGCAAGAAAAATAGTCTATGGAATAAAACCCACAGTTTTGGAGAATAAGACGTATAGCACATGGTGAATGTGTTGTGCAGGTTGAAGCTGGCCCATGGGTTGTGTGCTTGGCAGGTCTGCTTTGAAATTAATAATTTGTTTGAGTGATATCCCTGTTTGGGATGCTTTCCTGAGTTTGGGACATAAAGTGAAACTTTAGGGAAAACTTTCTTAATCCAACAAATAAATCTGTTGCAGGCATATGAATGTTTTCTGTTGTTTTTCATGGAGTACTTTATAGCTTTCAGATGGGACACTCCCAGCTTCCTCCAGAAATTTCACTTGCAGCAAGTTCAACTTTTGGTCAGCACTGAAAATCCATGAAGAATATCATGGTGCTTGGGGTCCCAGATACTAAAGCCAAGTAGGACTAGCAATACTTTGCAGTGATTACATTTGTTTCCTTTCCACAGGAAAGGATTCATTTCTGTGTTAAAAGGAGCGCATTTCTTACAGAGCAGGCAGCATGATGGATGGCCATACTAATAATATAGGATTTCTTCTCTAAGATGTGGGAATGGGTTAGAGGCTCTCCTCCTCCTCCTCTTTCCTTACAAAAGGGGAAATAGAGACTACTTTATTAAGATAGACTGTGGTGTGTGATGGCTGGCAGAACACGTGACTGATTGCTCCGTGCTCAATATTATATTATGGGTCTCAATAGTGGGTCCCCAAGGCCCCCTTGTTTCCCTGCCTGAGGACAGGTCCCTCCACTGCTGTGATTTGCTGTGCCTTCTGCAGCCTCTGGTTCTGCTGTCAGCAGGACACCCCTCCTGAAGGTCTGTTTAGTGCCTGTCATTGGTTTTGAAGACCAGATGCCTGTTTTCTCCAAGGTCTGTGGGTGTGTATGGGTTTGGGGGGAGCGATCCCTTGGCCCAGAGGGCACCTGTGGCAGCGAAGCTTTTGCTGACTGCTCAGGTGTAGTGCAGGGAACATGGGACCAGAGGCTTTGCACAGTGAGAGAGAGGCAGTGCTGGCAGGAATGGGAGTGGGAGGCTGAGACTGTAATTTTCTCCCTCTGATCTGCCTTGCTTGTAAATAGGCATTTCCAGAACTTGAGGAGTGGTCTGCACACGGGATACATCAGCTGTATGCCAGTTCCCCCAGGAGTGGGTTCAAAGTAAAGGCAATGCTTCATCAGAGAGTTAATTGAGGAACTGAGCCTGAAGTCTGGAAACCCCTTTCCTCTATCCTATTTGATTTCAGTTCTACTTGCCTGGAAAACTCAGATCTGTGCAACCAAGTGCCAGCTTTGTTCACTTCCCTATGGCACCACACATCTTTTCACAAATTATTGAGATGATGCTCATGGCTGCATTTCCGTGTTACCCTTTGGTTGCCTGTATTTAATACCTGTGTTGTGTTTCCTGCAGTTGTAGCCATGTGTTTCCCCGCAGCAAAGGCCCATGTTGTTTAGAGGCCTTTTTTTTTTTTTTTTTCCTTGCATTCTGGGAGGGAGATTTTGCTGCTTATATATCAATATGATGGCTTGCAGTGTTCTGGCAAGCTGGAGAAGGGAGATAAGAATGAAAAAAATGCTGCATTTCATGACCCAGTGGCTTATGCTCTGTGTGCTGTACTGTGGACATTTAACAATCAGGAGAGAAAGTCTTCTATGCCCCTTAAAATATCCACATCTTTAATGTAAATGAATCAGAACCATTTTTTCATGGTTGGGTCATGCGACTCCAGAGTCAGAGTGGATAACAGTGAGTATATTGTATATATGGAGGAAAAGAGAGAGCCCTGACAGCGGGGCAGACACTTAGTACAGAGAGATGTAATAAGGACAGTGCCAACTAGCCTTATGTGTTTAATTTCTGTGTTACACTTGGTTTCTCTTCTGAATGCTCCTGAAGGGAGAGATTGCATGTGCAGGTCACGAGGGTGCTAAGTCCAGGCAGCTGGGTCTGTTCTCAGCACTGCTGCTACTTTTCCTTTGGGTGATTTTAGGTACATCCTTTCCCTTGTAGCTTGTCTCCCTCACCCAGACATACCACAAGTGCTTTGGGGCAGGGATCATTTGTCTCTGTGTGGTTACTCAGTGTCTGGGACCATGGGGTTTTGCTCTTCTCCCTGTTATTTCTTCAGTGTCAGTTTTATGAGAGTCCTGAGTCATTCGAGCACATGAATCAGGGGAGTGGATGGGGTTAAGGCTGGTGTCTCTGCAATAGGAGAAATAGGATGGGACTTGCAGTTGTCCTTCCCTACAGACCCAAGGCTGCCTCTCCACCCCAGACCAGGTTCACTGCTTGCTGGTTAAGACTGGGCAGGCTGGGTTAGGTTTTGATAGTTTCTCCATGTAGTCAGGACCTACCCCTCTGACAGGATCTGGCAGACTTTAACTTGCTGTCTGCATCAGGGGTGCTCTGTCCATGCTCAGTGCTATGGAGAAAACCCAGAAATGCTGTGGAGGGAAGGAGCCCACCAGCCCCACTGCCCCTGGGTGGAGGTGACACTTGTAGGGATTCTAACCCATCAGCCCGTTTGTCTGACTAGAAGACGCCAATAAGGAATGGAAATACAGTAATAAAAATATGAAATTCAGACAAATGCCATACTTGGAGGAGCAAGTGGTGGGCCCCAGTGCTTCAGTGTCTGCTGCCTTGATTTGTATCCCATCCCACACCGCAAAGGGCTGCTGATCCTGTTGTTCCCTGCAGGGCTCTCTGTGATTTCAGGAGCTTGCTGGGTCCCTTAAGAAGAGCAAAGCATTTTTGCTCAAGGTCATGCTTTCAGCGTGACAGCAGGAGAAGCTGTGCAAATGAAAGGTTTGCATAAAAAATGGGAAAGGTGCATCAAAAAGACTTTTCTTTCCTGGGCATCTCACTTGCATTTCACAAAGGTGACTTGCCTGTGTCAGTGGCAATGAGTGTGGCAGAGCCAAGTCCATGGGACATCTGGGGCCAGCTCTTAATGCCAAGGATAGGTAAGAGGCTCCTAAGTGTGCTGATGGTATTAAGGAGCCGTGTGTGAGTTTTCATTGTGCCCTCTATGGATTTCATGCTATCAGTGTGCGTGGCTGAGATGCACATGCAGCCCTCCAGCATACTGATGAGCCCCTGGCATTAGTATTCAGCACCAAAAGCCAAAGCTGTTAGACGGGGAATGATGGTGTGAAGGGAAGAACTGATAATTGATTAGGCTGTATTATAATATTGACAGCCCTGACCCAACTCCCTTGAAGAGGAGATTTGCCAAGTACCAGTTTAGAGCCTTAGGACTATAAATGATTGACTGTGGACGATAAGTGTGTTTGGGGTGCTGGGTTTGTCTCTGGGGAATTTGCAGAGAGGGAAACACATGACTGACAAGGGACTGGAAGAGTCAAGTCACAGGCTCCTCTGTCTGTCTGCACACACATGGTTTCTATTAGCAGGGCTCAGAAGAACCCACCCCTAACTTGGCACAGCAATTGGCACAAAGTTGACTTAAAATTAGGCTCAGGCTAAGGTGCTTTTGTTGAACTGGGCCCTAAGTACATGATCACATGCAGCACTTTGGGCTAAGGGTGCAAGGGGACTGCTGGCAGCCTGATGCATTCCAGATGTTTCAGCTGAAGGTGGAATTACTCCTTTGCCCTCTGGATTTGGGCTAAATCACTGGGGTTGGGGTTGCCCAAGGTGTTTGATATAGGGGCAGGTGCAGTGTGCAGACTGAAGGTTACTGTGCAGAAGTGCCCTGCAGCTGTGGGAGCCACAAACAGATTTCATGGGCAAATTAATTTAAACAGGTGAATGACTTTGCTCTGGTTTGTTGTGTTTAACCTCTGCTGCAGTCGATGGTTTATCTAGACCTGTGGATAAACAACAGAAAAACCCAGAGGCTAAACCAATGTGATGTTTTTTTGTCTACTTTTCAAACAGAGCTGATTTATAGTGGGCACAAAAATATGAGCAAGTGGTTATGCTTTTTAAAAATAAATTAAAGACAACATTTGCAATGAATGGAGCACATGACCAAGCCAACATTTTTTCTGAGCGCTTTTTTTTATGGGAACAATAGTGAGGAACAGCCTCTGTTTATATGATTAGCTGAGAATGCCTGCGAACATTTCCTTGACACCAAAGGCAAACGTGAAGCATCATGAATTAATATTTGCAAGGCAGCATTTTGAGGTCTCTGAGCTCAGCAGACCAGTAATAAAACAGGGATCAGTGATCATTACTTTTGTTTGCAAAGCTCAGGGTAGGCAGTGGCTGGGGACCAATCTCTAAAATTATCTAGTTGCCGTAGATGTAACTGGGGAGCGGGCGGGGGGTTTCCAACAGAGTGGACACACTCCCTGTTGGTGAAGCAGAAGATGGAGACAGACACGCTGGTGATATCTATCACGAGCAGCAGACATCTTTGACAGTGATCTGCACTGCGGCAATTTTCTCTTGGCCAGGCGATTATTCCTTGTCAGCCCCAGCTGTTACCTGCAGGACCCCAGTTACCAATTACTTGAGGGTGTTATAGCCGGCATCGATTATTTTATTAGCTCCCTGACAAATCATTTGTGTCAACCATCTGAGCCTTGGAGACCAAGCTCTGGTGCAAGTCACTGAGCCCTGGCCAACACCGAGTCACCTACTGCAGCTTCCCAAGAGGCAGGAGGTTCCTGTGGGTCACCTTCCCCCTTGTAAGGGTTCTGGAAGGAGCCCTCATGCCCTTGTCTACCGCAAGATGCTGGTGGCTGCCTCATCTGGCTCCATTTTTGGAGCCACTATGTGACTGCCAGGCAGGAGGAGGAGGAGAGTGTGACTGTCTCACTGCTCCAAACAGATGTCACGGTGGAGCTGCACCCCTGACAGCAAACACCAGGGCCCATTGTTTCCAGGGCCCTGAGAAAATAGATGGGTGACACACAGGCAGCTGCAGAAAATGTCCTCCAGACTGGTTGTGCAATGGATTAAAAAGGAAAAAAAAAAAAAAAAAAAAAAAAAAAAAAAAAAAAACTACCCAGAAAAATAAAAAGGCACTTAGTTATTCATTTCTGTTTAATGATAAGCAGTTCCTGTGGGGAGCAATGAGCCAGCAGAGGAGACGGTCTGGAAGCATCTCCTCTAGATGCACATTGCAGCAAGAGCTCTTGATTTGCCTTATTTTTAACTCAGAATCTCCAGGAATATAGTGCCTCTGTGTTCAGCGTTACCTGCTCCTAACCAGTGTCCTCAGGCATAAAGACAAAAGGAGGACAAATCCCACCAGATGAAACCATTCCCACCTGCTCCTAGAAGAACAGAACTTGTTGATGGCAACTGGGGGGAGCTACAAGAGATCTGCAGAGGGACTTTTTGAAAGGGCATGGAGTGACAGGACAAGGGAGAATGGCTTCAAACTAACAGAAGGAGGGGTTAGATTAGATGTTAGGAAGAAAATCTTGACTGTGAGGGTGTGAAGGCCCTGGCACAGGTTGTCCAGAGAAGCTGTGGCTGCCCCATCCCTGGAAGTGTTCAAGGCCAGGCTGGATGGGGCTTGGAGCAACCTGGTCTAGTGGAAGGTGTCCCTGCCCATGGCAGGGAGCTGGAATGGGAGATGACCTCTGAAATCTATTCCAACACAAACCATTCTACAATTCTATGATAAGTGTGAAACATGATGCCTTTTTGAGCAGTGTCACCACCCACAGCCCTTGTGCAGTTTCAGCTGAAGCAGTTGGAGATGACATCAGGCTCTTGCTGAGCACAGCCACTTGGTACCTGCCTCCTTTGAGGCCATTAGAGTGTCAAATACCATATCCTCATATTATTTAAGCCACCCTGCCTTGTTTTGTCCGCAGTGGGTTTGAGAGTGATGGTATAAACTGCTTTGGTCCTTGATGGACGCAGAATAAGCCAGTGCCTGGCACCATGTCTGAGGAGCAGACATCCGAAGGCAGCATCTAGATGGGAGGATTTCCTGTTTGATTCAGACACCACAGTCAGTGTGTGCATGTTTCACTCCTTCTCAGTATAATACAGCTTTTCAGAGCAGAGAGAAAAGATCCAACTGAGTGAAAATCTTTGAAACAGGGGGAAAAGAGCAAAAACATAGCCTAGGGAGCCTGTCTAAAGAAAACAAACAAAAGGCAGAGAGGAAATGGGAAGCAGTGGATGGTATGTTACACAGTGTACAAGCCAACAAGCAATATCTGCAGGTCATCCATTCCACTGAGCCTCAGAGAGGACAGAGGTCCCTGGGTGAAATTACAGCCATCCCTCTCCCCCAGCCTCTATTATTTTGTCTCCAAAAGCCCAGCAACAGCAGTGACAAAAATAGTTTGTAAAGTCTGACAAAAAAATCCTGATTTCCCAAAGTTTTGCCAAGTCTTGTTTCATGTCTGAAGTGCTCTGGCTGTTCCTCCTCAACTCAGCTCTGACCTTCTGGCTGCTCCGTCCCTCCCTGATCCGATGGAGAGGTAAAAATGTCCTGCATTAACCAGCACGATGCCAGCCCTTCAAAGCCCTTTTTCTCGCTGTGCCCCTCGATTTTTATTTTTATTTCTTTTCCTGGATTCGTTGACTTGAAAGCGAGATTTTCTTTGGTTTGTAATACTTCACACTTCATATTTCCTTCGTGGCTGGAGGGCTGTGGAGAGGGAGCAGTGGGGGAGTGCTGAAAGCAGCCTCTGAAGGGACGTCGTCAGCCTTTTTTGGGCAGCCCCACAGCAGGGAGGGCTTGTTCTTGGCATTCAGTGAGAGCCTCGGGCTCCCACCCTGGCACAGGGATGTGGCACAGAGCAGATTCAGCTACTTTGGTCATTCTTCGTATTACAGACAACAGGCTAAATTGTCTACAGTGAGGCAATTGTCTTAATAAAGATAATTTCAGCTCTGCTGGCGTGACTGAGGAGAGTCCACAAGACAACAAGAATATTTGGCAATGACTAATTTTCGCAGTTCATTTCTGGGAGTATTTATTTACATGCCAAGCATTGGGATGGGAGCTGCAAAGTGGAAAGCTCTGAGATGCAGTGGGTAAATCAGGGGAATAAGCAGATATCCTTCCCTGCTTTCAGTGGCAGCTGATTATCCAGCTTGTTGCTGTGCTTGCTCCCCCTGCAGCTTTATTTCTTGTTTTCTTTTTCCTTCTTTCCCCCCCCCCCCCACCCTCTTTGGGATTTTGCTGACAGAGGAAACTACTGTCAGGCCACCTTGGGTTTCACGTGGCTGTGCTGGCTTGTGCGGCAGCAACACAGATGGAGAGGACACTTCTGCTGCTGCACCGAGCAGGGTTTGTCTGCCAGAGCTGGAGATCTAAGGAGACACTCTCAGCATAATCCCAGAGCTCAGGAAAGGCAGATGATCTGCCTCAGTGGTCTTTGATGCTAAGGAGACCAGGTATTAGGAGCTGTTGCATGGCATGAGGCACTGCCGTGGCAATTGCCTGGTTTGCTGCCTTCACTGCATTTTCGACTCACTTGTGCCAAGGATGCTGCTGTTCATGCTGTGGACGGTGAGGAACTCTGTGAAAGCTTCTTGTTAGCTTTCCCCATGGTTTGCTTGGATTTGGCCCAGTTTCTTCTTCTTAGAAGGACAGGAATGTAGTGTATCTCCTGCACTCCTGCTGGAGCAGATATGAAGGAGACAGATCTACAGACAGGGTCCAGCCAAGCCTGAAGTTCCTCTGATGCATTCAGAGAAGGGAAGATGTGACTTATAAGGGAATCACAGAATCACTGAGTTTGGAAAAGACCTCTAAGATCATGAAGTCCAGCCATTAACTCAACACTGCCAGGTCCACCACTAAACAATGTCCCCCAAGAACATGTTTCTTTAACACTTCCAGGGACAGTGATTCCACCATTCCCTGGGCAGCCTGGTCCAGTGCTTGACCACCTAGTGAAAAAATTTCTAATATCCAACTGAGGTCTTCATTGGCATCTGCTGGGCTTGTTCCTTCTCTCCTGTTCTTGGCATCATGGTAGTATTCAAAGTCCAAAACTGGGGGATGGTGTGTCCTGAGTTGCTCAGACAAATTAAACCAACAGCTCTGCCTGGGAGAGGGGAGTTGTGTGCAGGCTGTGTGCAAGGATTTTTGGACAAGGGGGAAAATACTTCCCTGAAAGTAAGCAGGCAGCTAGGTGACTAATGAGCCTGAAGTCTGCTGAACAGCCTGGCATCCCTTACTGGAACAGCCTGCAAATCATTATTGGTATTTTTAGGTGCCTGATGGCTCCAACAACCTGCCTAGGGCTGCCAAAGTCACCACTGAAAAGGGGAATCAGGTTCTTTAGTTCTTCATCCTCCCTGATCTAACCAGTTAACAGCCAAGAATTTACCTAAAACAACTGCTCAGAGCTGACTGTGTGGCTGAGGGAGAAGGACACATGGTTAGAAGCTGATTTTTCCCTTCCCAAGATTGGTGTCCAGGTTTAGATAAACACAGGACCTGGTGGAGAAGTTTGTCTCTGTTCTTTGTGAAGCAGCTCTGAAGACTTCAATCACCTCTAAGCTGGGTGTCTAGTGTAAGGCATGCAGCTTGAAGGCAGATAAAATTAGATAAAGCCAAACTTCCACGTAGACACTGCCACAAGTTTTACCCAGTGTTTTTAAATAGTTTTATAAAAATAACACTGGGGAATGACACAACCCAGGTCTGCAAGGCATTAGCACTCTCCGGCATGCTGTACATTTCACACGGAATGCTGTTAAGCAGCAGGGAAAAGGCCAAGCCAGACCTTCAGATCTAAGCCTGCTCAAGTTTTGGAAAAATCTGAATCTGGAGGAGGATCTGAAGTTTCCTTCTCGCCTCTGTCTTTGCAAGGAGCCAAACCACCTTGCCCAGCATTTCCGGGACCATAGTTCCCTAACTATTTCAATCCAGCTGCTGCAGCCCTGGGTCCACCTCGGCTCCGGACAAGCTCCAGATGTGTCATTCTGATCTCTTGCAACTCTGTGAATATACAACCCACAGTGGTTGTGCAGGGATTTTCTAGACCTGGGCTTATGTAGGTTCTGTAGAGCCACCTTGAATTAAACAGAGAACTACATGGCCTCGACTATAAAATGGATGTGGTGTAAATGTCCATATGAGACAGCAGAATGGCCCCAGCAATGTCAGCATCTGCTGGGGAGATGCTGCATAGAGGGAATGACCACCTGATCAGATGCTGATGTATTGCTCTGCCTTCCCTAACCACCACCCTTCATCTGAGACATGGCAACTGCATCTTTCACCTGTCTTCTGCGCAAGTAAAACATGTATAATTAAGCTGCTGTCATCAATTCATTTCACTTTTCAGACAGCGGACTAAGAGAGTGTGATTGCTACGTGTGATACACAGGGCAGTATCTCCTGAGGCTGCTGAGCCAGCAGCACTCACCTTAACTAAATCCTTGGAGGATCCAAGTGCTGCCCACTTTATTCCCGACTGTTTGTATGCACCGTGGATTCTGTGGACAGCACATGGATGTTCTTACCTGTAAACCCATATGCCAGACATGATAAGCAGTACCTCTCATACAGGTTGTTCTGAGGTGTCCCCACTCTTTCCATGGGGTCAGTTTTGCACCACCCTGAAACTCTTTCTCTCGTCATTTTTCATGGTGTTTCAAGGACTTTCAGCTTTTTGACTTGCTTTGTGAGGAGTGTGGCCCCACAAACCATTTGAGATGGCACAAGCCCTGAGCATTGCTTGTGGCTGAGCCGACCCATGTGCCACTGCATGTGGTTTTGCATCTTGTATTGGTGTTAGTAAATCCTCACTGAGGAATCTCATGTTTTTCCCAGCTGCTGTAGGCTGACAGGAGGTGTGAAAGGCCTGGAGGGAAGGGTAAAATATGTTTGCCTCCTTGTGAAAGGTCTTCAAGGATTGAAGGGGAATATCTGGGGGAGGCGAGTGGCTGTGATGCAGCTGGAGTCTGCCCAGGTGAGGAGACAGGACAGGTTTGCTGATTTATTGGGGTCTGAGTGCAAGGTTTGCACCACTGGTGCTGTGCCATAGGCAAGAAACCTCACAGCCCTGGGCTGCTGTGCTGGCAGGTGTGTCAGGTAACACCTACACACACCAATGCACTCACACACACACACACACACACACACACATACACATCTTCAGCAAGGCTGTGTTGCTCATTTCAGCTCTAATGTAGGATCACAGGGTTTTTTTGTTTTTAAAGTCATGGGGTAAAGGACTTTATGGCGTAACAAGACTGTCATGAGATGCACAGGAGATAACACAGGAGTGAATTTGCCACCTGTCCCTGGAATTATGAAACACAACCACAGCTATGTCTGTAACTTTAGAGAGCACAAGTAGACTGAGGAAATTACAATGTGCTTCCACATGCTTTAAATCTAGGGGTGGTTCTGTGTTCCTCTGTGTATAACTAGGGTTGAACCCTTCTCCTTGCTGTTTTCCTTTAATTTAATATTCTTTGCAATAGTCTGTTCCCCTTAATGTGCCTAATGTAAAACATGCTCGTTTGCTGACTGTGGCAGGAGTCTCTGGCTCAGGCTACCCTGCAGTCGCCGTGCAGTCTGATGCTGGGGAGGGTAATGACTCTGGGAAGTTTGACACTGAAATGACATATTGGTAGTATTTACTGGGCAGAGCAAGGAAGATGACTTATTTTGTTGTAAGTGATTATATCTGGACTGGCTTAAAATGCAGAATAATGATTGCTATTAGACTGGATGCTGCAGGATGCTAATTTTTAGGAAACAAAAGTGGATCCTTTCCTAGATGGCTACATTTACAGACATATTTGTGTTCCCTTTTAATAAAGTCAAAGCAAGTATGTCTGCCCTGTGCTGAAAGCCCAAGCCTGTTTCCTAAACACAGGTTTGCAACTCCAAGCAGGATTTGCACAGTGTAAAAGGGAGTACAACAGGATCCGACTGGCAGGAAGGAGGCTCCCCCTTGGAATCGAGTTGCAAACTGGAGGCCTGGTCCCCAGGGCAGAGGTTGGCCCTGGGATGGGCAAGCAGCGTTTCCAGACCCAGTAGAATGAACTCATCCATCATTGTCATTTTTTAATTGTTTTCTGAGTTGCACTGCCAATCTCTTAATAGGGCGTGATCCAAAACATGCTGCTCTGCTGTGGGTGGCATGTGTCCCTTGTCCCCCACTGTCTCTGCACAGACTGATGGGGGGACAGGCTGGGGACAGGCTGCCTTGTAAGGACATGCCAGAAATCTCCACCCTTGACCAGAACTGAGCGGGAGAAATGTCCCTCTTCCTGATGGGCAATGAATTGCAATGAAGGGACACGTGCCCTTAGGCTGTGGTTTCACAACTGTATTAACACTCTCTTAAAGATCGTCTTTGGTCTTTCCAGCTGTTCACTTCGGCCTTTTTTATGTCATGCTAGTGGATTGAGGAGATCATCCAGGTGATAAACCCTCTCTTTTTTCTTTTTCATACTAAGCGAGGCTTTCCCCCTAAACCACATCCATTCCCTGAGCAGGGCTGCATGGCCCGGCACCCAGCAGCGGGCAGGTGAGACAGTTTCAATGCCCTTTCTTGCCTAACTATAGCAAAGCTGGGTGATTCTCAGCCATCCCTGTGAAGAGTTGATGTCTCCAAGACGTGATTTGCAATTAGGGGAGCTGGATGCAGCCACGGTCGGAATAATGAGAGGCTGCAGGGCTGTGTGGGCACCTGCAGGATCAGTCCTGAGGTGGATTGCAGCCCTGCAGCATCCCAGACAAGCGAAGGTGAGCTTAGGAGTCACACAAGTCTTTCGGTTAATACGAAAACCCTTTTACGCCCCTTTGGTTTTAGACTTCTGAATTAGATTTGGTTCAGGGTTTCTGATTTTCCTTCCAACAATGTGCTTCTCTTAACAACTCCTGTAGCTCCCGGATTCAGAGACTTAAGATATGCACTGATATCCCTGCCAGAACTGGGTCTGGTGAGGGAAGACAGCGACTGGCAAGGACGCAAGCCGAAATTCCCAGCCTCCGAGGCGCTGCCGAGGCTGATTCCCTTTGTAGCCGGGGCAGGAGACGGTAAGAACGCATTTACCCAGCGGGTCCCCTCCTCTACACTGTACCAGCGTGGCTGCCATCGGCCAAAACACACGCAGGGATTTCCAGGGACTAATCCCAGGGCTGGGTAATCCCCTCAGCCCCGCACGCCGCACGATGCGCCCCCGCCGGGGCGGGATGAGCGGCGCTGTCTGTGTGTGTGTCCCAGCCCCGGCAGGCAGCCCACTTCAAAGAGCCCACGAAGCTTATGCAGGTCAGCAAGGAGCCAACGTGCTGCTAACCCAGCACGCTCTTATTAGGGGAACTGATACCCTGTTAATTATATCCTCCTCTTGCCAGCCTGTCCCTGCTCCAACACCCTTCTCCTCCTGCCTGCCAGGCATTTCCGATCAGCATGCAGACTCGGGCTTTTGCTTCTTGTTCGTCAAGTCTTCACCTCCTTGTTATCTGCCTGACAGCTTGGCTCTTTGCTCTGCAGCTCCTTGTCCTTTTCCTGTCTATATGTCTCTCTCTGGTGGCCTTGGAGGCCTCCTCTCCTCTCTGAGAAGCACCCAGTGGGTGTCAAGGCACTGCTGCTTCCCAGAACCTGTCCGCTGAGCGGACCCAGTGGGTAGCATGTGGCCCCTCTCTCCTGCTTAATCCCTCTTTGCTCCCACTCCAGAAGGCTGTGATAGACAAAAGATTTGCCAGAGAAGCCTGTATTTTTGCTCAGATCATATAACTGTGTGGTGGGGAAACAGGGGAGAAATTTTAGAGCATGTGAGCCTTGGGTTTGAAACAGCAACACAAATCTCGGAGCTGTGCAGCAGGTTGGGGAGGCTGCTGGATTTCACTTTGTGTGATGGGAAAAGGCTGGGGCAACTCCTTTCTTCACTAATAGGATGATCAGGCTGTCCAGGGATGTGGTGGAATCACCATGTCTGTATGTTCAAAAAACATATGGATGTGGCACCTGAGGACACGGTTTAGTGGTGAAGATGGTGGTGCTGTGGTGATGGTTGGACTCAATGATATTAGAGGTCTTCTCCAACCTTAATGACTCTGTGATTCCTGGATCAATCACACATCAACATGATCGCCACCTACAGCTGGGAATGGCTTGAATGGGTGTTCCCATGACCCACTTTTCCCAACAGTATCTGCGAGCCTGGGAACACCCAGCATGTGCTCAGTGATCAGAAGAATTACCAACACTGATCTGTAGGGACCAGTGTGCTCTGGTGGAAAGATCCTCCTGACTTGAGACAGTTTAGGCTTTGTTGGTAGAGCCCTGGAAGCAGTGATGTTGGCTGTGGTGGGTTGATGGATGTTACTCCAGCCCCAAGGGTCTCAGTGTCCCCAAAATGTGCACTTATCTGGTGCAGCAGGAGTTAAGAGAGAGCAAGGCACTATCTCACTGAACCCTGCTGGGACAGCTCCCCTTATTTTTAGCTTTGATATTCTTGTGCTGGAACAGCTCTGGCTTCTCTGGGCCCATTTTTCACAAAGCCTGGCTGGGATTTTAACCAGAAAGGATTGGGGAATCTTATCAATCTGCTATTATTATTTTCTTTTCCCTTCCCCTTTGAATTCCAGTCAGCTGCTGACTGTGAAAACACAACAAGAGGCTCAAATCAGTCAGCCCTCAGCGTATTCAAATTGGCACCAGTTTGTTTGTTTTGAGGCTAAAGCCAGAGTGAGAAAGCCGGGGCTTTGAGTTGCTATTGGAATCACCTGGGAAAATACACATGCCTTTCATCTACCTCCATCCCCTGTGGTCAGGAGGGCTCTCTGCCCCCAGCTGGGCTCCCAACCCCCTTCTCCTTTTTATCAGCGGCAGGACCCTCGCTGTGCCTGGGGACAGGCACTTAGCGGTGACCATATGACATGGAGTGAAAGTCCCCAGGGAACAGATGTTTCTCTTTCAAGGATCGTGGGAGCTAAAAGGGGAGAACGTTGGACAAGGTATCAAATACCTTCCAGGCTTTCAAAAATCAATGCCCTGAGCTGCTTCTCTTGATCATGCTGGGGAGCTGCTGGTAAGACCTAACCCCTGGTGCTGCTCCAAAAGTGGGACCTGAATGAAGTAATGCAGGGTCTATTTTTTTTTAATTAATTTTTATTTTTTTTTCCTTGTAGAAATGACAGGTCCAGAGACACGGACAGAGCTCCTCGAACAATTCTTTTTGAGGCTTGTGAAAATTTTCATGCAGCTTTCTGAGCCAATAATAACAAGGATTCTCTCCCCCTTGTAAGAACCAACGGCCAAACTCCCTGCAGTGGAAACAGCTCTGCTGCCCTTCATGTCAGCCTAGATGTCACCACTGTGATTGCCTTCCACATCCTCACATCCCTTGCTAGAAGATGATGGAAACACTCGCTTGCATTAAGCTTAGGGGATTGCATCATTTATTTGCTCATTGCTGTCTAGTACAAAGAATTTGTGGACTGTGAGGGTGCCCAGAAAAGCTGTGGATGCCCCATGCCTGGAAATGTTCAAAGCCAGGTTGGATGAGGCTTGAATGAACCTGGTCTAGTGGAAGGTGTTCCTGCTCCTTGTAGGGGAGTTAGAACAAGATGAGCTTTAAGGTCCCTTCCAATCCAAACTATTCCATGATTCTATGATTTTCTGCATACAGCAACATTTATTTCCTGTTCCCCCAAAGCCCTCAGGTTTTCCAAATTCCTTCATCTTTCAGCAAACCTTTTTTTCTGCTTTTCCTTCATTTCATTCAGGACTGTGCCAGTTTTCAGGACACAGATCTGCTGCAGACCAGGGATTTGCCTTTACTGGATCCGTGTAGCCTGCTTACACCACTGCAACAGGGTAATTGATAAGAGTTCAGCCCAGCAGCCCTGGATTTGAAAAAGGAGGTTTCATCTGGAGAGTAACATCCCAGGTTCTCCCTCTCCACATTTATCAAATAGCAGGATGAATTGGCCCCTCTGAAGAGGGCACTGAATGTTTATACAAACCTCCCTGTCCAGCTGCAAACTCGGCTCTTTCATCTGCAGCCTGGAAGGTGTGATCCTGCAGGGTCACACCTTCAAGCTCTCCATCACCTGAGCTGTTAAACAAGGAGATGGATCTCCCCTTGGGTTTTGAACATCTTGGAAATGAGGGGGTTTATCAGCAGCTTCTGGTCTTTTTTTCCCAGTGAAGGAGATGTGACCCCTGGTTCTGTTTCTCCCACTCAGCTAAAACCTAGTGACTGGCAATTTGTTTTCTTTCCACTTTTTTCATAATTTCTGAAACTGTTCCCTACAGCCATTATAAAATAATTTGACATTGACCAGTCAAGATGCCTGGTAGAAAAGTCTTACAAGTTTCATGTATGACTGAGACCAAAATGTGATTGATCTCTGTTTGCCAGCAACTGGATTTGGGTTTGCTTTGCTGTGTTTATTGTCTTCCTTCTACATTAGCTGCAGCAGATGTGCTTGCAAAAAGCATTGCACAGACACCAGGTTTTGCTGTGTGAGTCACTCCCAGTTTAAGGACTGATATCTATCCCACAGTGAATAGCTGTTCTGCCAGCACTTCCACCCAGATGGGTGCTGGGCTGGCTCCAGAAACACAGAGCTCTGGGTTAACCCATCAGGTCTCGATGGTGGCAGGATGTGGCCCTGGTGATTAGAAGGTGCTCATAGAACAGGACAACTTTTGGCTGGAGACCTGTTTGGTTTCAAAGCTCTTGCCTGAGGTGGAAAGCTAAGAGGACAGAGGTACTGAAAGACTTAGGCTCAGAGATGCATTTGGAGTCAAGTTCATGTGGTTGGAAACTGTGTTCTACACTAATTTATCCCACATGGGTCAGTGCCTTAGTGGAGGTGTTCAGACCTATTGCAAGAACATGTAGAGCCCTGGTGGCACTAAGAGCAGTCCCTGTGCCATGCTGTAGAAGAGGGACTGACTCAGGTGCTGTGACACTGCAGGGCTGCAGACAGAATCCAAAATTCATTAATTAGAAAATGAAGAACCAGCAGAGCTCTTTTCCAGACCAAGGTGGTTGTGAGAGCACTAACCAGCTCTAGAGATGGGCTGTGATGCCCTTGAGATCCCCTTCCCAGCAGCTCCCTCCCTTTCCCACTGTAACATTGAATCTCCCATCCCTGCCGCTCAGGATGGGAGCATTGGATAGACTCCTACTTTGAGCACCCTGCCTTTTTGTCCAGGTGAAGTGGCAGAATCCAGCAATCTTGAATTTCCTCACCATGCTCAGTGATGCTTTTCCTTTCCCCACTGCCTTTAGTCCATACTGGTGCTTGAAGCCCTTGTTCTGGGAAAGCACAAGGCATGAAGGTTTAGGTTGGGTATTACGAAAAATTTCTTCATCAAAAGGGTTTCAAGCACTGGAACAGGCTGTCCAGGGAAGTGGAAGAGTCACCATCCCTGGAGGGATTTAAAAGAGGTGTAGAACGTGGCACTTGGGGACATGCTTTAGTGGTGGGCTTGGCAGTGCTGAGTTAATGGTTGGACTTGACAATCTTAGCAGGCTTTTCCAACCTAAACAATTCTATGATTAAATATAGAGGACAGAAACAACTGTCTGCAGCCGTAGGGAAGGTCATGACTGCTGATCTGATCATGCTCTGGGTGTAAAAGGTCATGAATGGAGCCCCATTTAGCTCATAAAATTGCTATAAAAGTTCAATGTTTTAAAACCAACAAACTATGCATTTTAGGTTTCATTTATTTTGCCTTCTTTGAGTTTTCAGGCTTTAGTTCCCAAATTTATAGGTACAGAGCTCAACAGTTCATCTGCTCCTGGTGGGGCAATGGAACATGTGGCTGGTAAAAGAAGTGCTGCCTTTGGCCGATACTTCAGTGTAGCACTGTAGGAAAGATTTTACAGCAAACTCTCTATTTTGCAGTCAGCTGGCTGCATGTTTTTGCTTTCCCTGGCAATTCCCAGCTCCCTGTGTCATCATATCTGTTTCAGGAGCTTTCAAAGCCACCATGCTGCCTTTTTCAGTTAATGGCAGAAGAATGCTCCCTCAGACACGGACACTTCTGGAGGAAGAGCTCATTTTTTTCCCAAGGAGCTGTGCTTCCATGTACATGTCTCAAAGGCGGCTCAGCATCCCAGACATTACACAGGCATTATCATCCTTTGTTCCTCTGTGGGGCTTTGCAGGAGGCTTATCCCAACCACTCTTCCTGGTGTGCAATTGACCCCACTAACGCAGGGCAAGCTTAAGGGTTTCAAGGCCTGCCTCAAGTCCTTGGAGAGCTCTCCATGCTCCCATCCTGTCCGCAGGATGCTGCTGGCTCTCCATGCAATGCCCAACCCCAAGAAGCCTTTTATTGTCCCCAACCCCCCCTGACAGCACCCTGACCATGCTCTGTGCAAGTGAGTTTGCTGCTGTTGAGCTTCCTTGGAGGCTAAAAAACCCTTTAGGATAAGACTTATGCTTCCCACCAGACTCTTCCGGAAACCAGGAAGGAGCAAAAAAGACAGCGGAATGATCCAGCCGGTCTTTCATCCCTAACAAGAGGCTCCTAATGAGAGCCTCCTCCTTCTGCCATGGAGCTGTGCCATTGTCCCTCTCTACATTGTTGTAGTAGAGCAAAGGAGGAGCAGGGAAAGGATCATTTAGCACGTGAAAGGCACCTCTTGTATGGAGCTACATGCATGGCACAGTTCAGCCGGGGTGAGCGACCAGCTCCTGCCAAGCTGTGATGTATGAGGCAGAAAGGTCAAAAGTTCTCCTTTACAATCGGCAAGAAAAGAGAAGGCCGGCGATGGTCACTTAATTTGTGGGTTTTTCCCTCTACTTGTCAGGAGGAGTTTGGGCATCGGTGATGGATGAGTCATCAGTTAAAGTCAGACACTTCATCTTTTGTCTTGGTTCCTAAAGGGCCCAATTCAAGCCCCGGCCAAGTCGATGGGAGTCCATCCAGTGATGCCAGCGGGTCCTGGGTTGGGACTATGAAGGTTGTGGAGCAACTGGGTTGAACAGCCTGCCTTTCTCCATGCCCAGCACTGTGACTCTTGGCTCCCCAGTTATCGAGCAGGACTTTTCCAGAGCTGAGTCTTCCAACATTTGCCACCGATTCCTTAGATTTCTCTCCCTGGTGCCCCTCCAGGTAGGTTCTTTGATGTGCAGCTGGAGCCAGCAGTGAGCTGTGCAGTGCAGCAACTCCTCACTCACACCTTCCTGCTTATCTGACCACACAGACTGTTAATATTTCCTCTAAGGCACTCAGCTCCCACGATAACACTGCTTTATCAACAAAAAGCTTTTAAACATTTTGCTGGCAAAAGGAAGATTTCCACAGTTTTATTGCAGAATATATGGCCCTTAATGGTTTGATCCTGTAGGACCTGCTCTGCAATCAGCTCACACAGTCCTACCCAAGCACAGGCCGCCTGCGACCCCCTTCTTTGGAAAATATTGTCCTGTGTTACTGCACACACTGGCCTAGGAAAACTAAGTCAGTTTACAGCCATGAAGACTCGGTTTGAAGGTGAAGTCAGTTCTGACTGTGAAGGTCTTTACATTTCCAGCTTCCATATATCTGTGAGGGTTGTCTCAGCCTCTCGCTTCGTGCCTGGGGCAGTGACTCTTTCATCTTAGTGGCTTAGAACAGTTTCTTTCCATGCGGGAAAGAGACCTCAGTGTGTGCACCAGACAGTTCTTCCTACCATGTCCTGGTGCCCAGGTTTGCAAACCGGAGAGATGCTCCAGATGCTCTGCCCTCTGATCAGCTCTGGGCAGTGTGGGATCTGGAACCACAAGCGTGTGGACGTCACCACCTCTGGGGACTTGCCTTCACTGGAGGTCTGGGCCTGCCACAGACTTCCTGAGTTTAATATTGAAGAAAGAAGAGGTAACATGAACATGCTCCTTTGTTTCCCTGTGCCAGCCCCAGCTGGGGTGAATGAACTTTCAGGAAGATAACATGGGCATAGCCACGTGGTTGCCTTCATGAAAGGGTATAATTAGGAAACTGGACACATTTTTCGCCATGACTCGTCTTGGTTGGCCTGAGTTAAAACCCCTCCCTTTAAAATAGACACACAGGCTGTTTTTTTTATGTCACACAGGTTGTGTGAGGATTGCTTCTCCTCAGTCTGGATGGAGAGGTTGAGGACTGTGGGATTTTCTCACAGCACTGGCTGGAAAACCTTCATTGCCTGGTCAGAGCCTGCAGACACTGTCACATGGCTGAGTGCTCACAGCCTGGATGGTTTGTATTGGCCTGGGATGAACAGACACTAATCTTGTCTCTGCTACATGTCTCCTTGGAGAGTTACCCCACTCTCTCTGTCTGCTGGCCCTTGTCACAGGACCTGGCATAAAACACCATGAAAAACTGTTTCTTGTGGGAGTGGAACAGAAGCTGGTTCAGTGTTTTTCAATCAGCCCTTTTTCTTACAGTGACACTCACGAGGAGGACAGAGTTGTGATTTCCACTGAATGGATAGCTTGGCATTCTGATTTGGAGTGATTGAAAGCATTTTGGAACTCACCAATTAAAATAACTTAGATAAGAAGTAAATACATATAACAAATATTCCAAGGAATTTGGAAGTCCACTGAGACATGTTGCTCCTAAGGCTAAGCTGGCATTTTTAGTCCTCATGCTTATGCCATGATTATTTCTGGAATACTGCAGCTCCATGAGAATATTCTAATACCAGTAAATGTATGTTCATGTGTATTTTATGTAAAGGACTGGATGGAATCCCAGAGCCAGATTCTCCAGGGTCCTGTTTCTTAGTGCCTGCGACCATGTTCAAGAGGTCAGAGAAGCCCAGATCTCCTGATCAGAACATGGCCAGAAGAATCCTGGAAGACTCTCTAGCCTTGGGGACTGTTCAAGTTGTCAGTGTTGTTTTTGGATGATGGCAAAGGTTTAATAAATGCTGCAGCTGTAGGAAGCACCCTCAGTGGAGAGTTTAGCTCCCCGTGTCAATATGTGATTTACGTTTCCAGCCTCCATGTATCCAGCCTGCACGACTCCTCCGTCCATTGGGTGGGCAGACCCAGCGCTTACTTTGGCAGAAGAGTTCCTCAAGTCTTGTTTAATTAGAACTCAGACCAGCTTCCTGGAGATTGTGGGAACCTCATTAGCAGCACAAATAGAAACTTGAAGAGGCCAACTCAGTGGGAAAAGATTGCTTGCTAAGAACTTTACTTACCAAGAACTTAACCTCTTCAAGAGTCGTGTCTCTTAGGTACAGCAGAGGAATTTATGGCTGGAATACAAGATCTCCTAATCCTCCAAATGCTGGAGGTTTTGTTTTTCAAAGTGAATTAAAACCTCTCAAAGGAGTAGACAAAATCTTTTTGGCTCAAGAGTCTCCACTTATTCTTAGGTGTCCTCTCTTCGATTGGTTTTAATTATAGAATCATAGAATTATGGAATGCTTTGGGTTGGAAGGCACCTCAAAGATCATCCAGTTTCAACTCCCCTGCCATGGACAGGGACACAATTCTTGGTGTCTCTCTCCATGCTCTTCCACCGTTTGGAGATACTGATTGCTGATTTGCTGTCCTCATCCTAGCCTCCCTTGGTAATGTACCTTATATTTTAATGGGTCATTCAGTAAAAAATTCCAGTTATTTTGATATTTAAGATGTAATAATATTTTAGACACCTAGAAACATCTACATTTAATTCACTTAATCTCAGATGACATCTCACCTATTGTGGCTCCAGAAGGTTTTAGAGAGTTCTTCCCAGGCTAAGCTGACAAGCACTCTCTGCTTCAGGAGTGGTGTGGAAAAAACCTAAAAACTACAATTAGAGCACTTGAACTGTAGCTCAGTAAATACACCCACTTGCCTGCCTCTGTGAGAACTGGATGGAGTCTCAGGGCTCTGATTTGCAGTTTTGCTGTTCTGTTTAATTTTGGAGGTGTGCCCAAGGGGCTAAAGGGACCCAGATCTGCTGATCAGGAGAAGCACAGAAGACTCCTGGAAGAGCAGCTGAGTGTTCATTTCCTATCCCCATCCTAGCCTCATGCTGGCAACATTGCCATATATTTCAGAGGAGAAATATGTGTTGGTCTATAAAAAAATCCATATATTTTTCCTACCCTAAAGACATGATTATCTTCCTGCTTCTTTGGCCTCAACAGACACGGAGAGGGAAAAACAGGATGCCTTTATCTACCTATCACTACAGCATTGTTTACAAAATCATATGGATGAATGAGGTTGGTGAGGTTGTGTTTTCTTTGTTTTTTTTTTTTTTTTTTTTAATTAAATGCATCCCACCCAATCAGGAAAGAAATCAAATCTCCAGTTAAAATAAAGGAAATTCAAATAAACATATATATGTTTTGAAAAACAATATTGTCAGTGGAAGGGGGGCAGATCAGGGAAGAAAGACCAAACAGTCTTTCTAGAGGAAAGACCTTCTTACAGGCAATTCTTGCAAGACATAAAAAAGGATTTCTGCTGCAATTTGCTCTTCTGGAATTATCCCAGGCTGAAAGACCTTTGGTCTCATGTTCATGAAAGACAAAGAACAGGGGCAAGATTTCTCAAATCCCTCTTATTATTGTGCTGGAGAAATAATCCTGCTTTGCTGAGTTGTTTTCAATCTTTCCTACTGCTGCTAATAAAAGCAACTTATTGCAAAGATTACAAAAAGGTTTTCCCAGACCAGATATCCACTACAAAGAAAGTGGTTTGCAAAACATAAAAGAAAATTAAAGAGAGAGTGACCTGCTGCCTTGATTACAGCAAACCATGAAATGCTTAGGGGGAAAGAGGGAGCATATTGCACTTGGTGGTTCCCGCAGCCTCTGCTGCCTTCAGGCAGGGACAGATCCTTCCTTCTCTGCAGAAAGACCAAACAAACCATCTCTGTTTCCAAGTGTTTGTACTACAGTGTTTTCCCCCAAAATCTACAGGATGCCTTTTGGGGTCTGCAGCAATGGCAATGGATCATTTGTGGCCCAGAGCAGTTGTAGATGCCCTGTCCCTGGAAGTGTTCCAGGCCAGGCTGGATGGGGCCCTGAGCAACTTGGTTTAGTGCAAGGTGTCCCTGCCCATGGCGGGGGTTTGGAACCAGATGGTCTTTAAGGTCCCTTCCAACCCAAACCATTCTATGATTCTGTGACCAATGCATGTTCCAGTCTGCCCGTGCAACTGGTGTCACTGTGGTGTTGCTCTGGCTCCTGCTGTCTTGAATTTTGCTGAAGCTTGATCTACAAAACAAAATTGGCAGAGCGGCTTCACCCTCTGAAGAAGTTCCTGCGTCTCAGCGTAGTCAGGGCAGTGCCAGGGATGTGGTTATAAACCCTGAGGATTCTGTATGAGGTCTTGTTCCTTGTTCTCTATCTTGCCTTTCTCTTCATGTTAAGAAGAGATGTTAATTTAAGCATTGCCTCCTTCCAACTCCTTCAAAACCCTTATTTCATGTCCTCCATGGACACAAACTAGTCCAGGCCTTCAGCATTCTGCCCGGAAGACACTTTTCAGGAATTCCACACAAAAATGGATCTTCTCCCCAGGAATAGGCACCCTCTCAGAGTGCAGCCTGTTCCTGGGGACCAAAACAGAAGGTAAAACCCTGAAAAGTTTGAGAGAAGCAGCTCTGCTGCTGTGCACAGTGGATGCTGTGCAGATGTGAGCTGTGCGAGGTCACAGGTTAACAGAGAGAAGTGCTGCCTGTGGAGATGTCAGAGTGGCTGAAGACTTACCCTGGAAGCTTGAACTGGGTGGGGCAAGGAGGAGCCAGGAGGCTGCATCTGGCTTTTCTGGTGTTTTGAGTGGGGGCCCTGGTGCTCACTCGAGAAGACTAGGACCTTTATTTATACTAAAAAAACATTTTAAAAAAAATCAGCATGTATTAGTGTGTTTGTGTACACACACCTCTGTGTTTAACTAGCCAGACGTGTGCTCCAGAGCTGAGTTTTCACACTTCTTTTATTTGATTTTTATCACTATCTTGAGCATAGAAATTTCCGCACAGTTAACTGAAGTGACATATGCTTGCCAGCAGCCAACTCTTAATCCCATCCTTCCCTTTCACCATGTTTCTGATTATGCTGATGGCAATTCCTCCTCACTTGACTCAGCTTTGCACTCACAGTGGATGCAACCGGAGCCAAATCTTCTCTTAGAAGCACAGAGATATTTGATGGATGTCCCACGAGATCTTGAGTTTTTGCAGTAATAAACAAGTGCCTCGTTGGCTTCTGAGGCTGATGGGAGCAGTTATCGGAAACTGCAAGCAGTAACCAGCTCCTAAATCACATGCCTGGTAATCCAGAGCAATATTTAGTGATAAGCATGTTTTGGTAGGGTCTAGAATTCCTGAATGTAGCCCTCATTTTGCTACACGCTTGAGACATCTGACAAAAGATGACTGTCCTGCCTGATACAGCTCATGGGCGTATATGGCCAGGGGCAATCTCTCCGCAGCACTCACACCCATTCTGAGCTACAAGTTGTGTGGGAGACCCAAATCTCAAGCAACGATATGATTAATAGAGCTAATCCAGATCCAGAACACTCGCTGTATTGCTGCAGAGTGCACAAGAATGTGAATTTCAAATCCCTGGGCTGAGACTGAATGCAAATGGTGTCAGTGCCTGTGTGTCAGGACATCCAGGCAGGTGCTGTGAGCATCCCTTGTGAGTCATGGCAGAAAGTGATTTATGCTACTCACAAAACACTTTGCTGATCTTCCCAACCAAAGTCCCCAGAGCTCTAATCATTGCACTCATGGTGGAGGTGAAAAGACAAGCAATTTTTACTGTGTGAGATGCTTTGATTTCCCGTTAATCACTTCCTACTATAAATCAGCTATAGGCAGCTGCATCCACTTGCTCCTCAGGATAGAAAAATATACCCTGCTGCTAGACAGCAACACAGGCGCCAAAAACATCGCGGGATCAAAGGGCACTGCGATTTGTCCCAAGAAGAATCTAAACAAGCCTGTCAGCTTGCCTGGACCATTTGTTGATTTTAGCTGTGGACACCCATGTGTCCAGTGTCAGGGGATGGATTTATCATCAGCATCATTTGTTTCATGTCTGAGATCCCTCTAAATGTCCCTTTCATTCAGCATCCTGATGTTTGGTACCAAATCCACGTAGGGAGCATTTTCCAAGGGCTCTGCAGTGCAAGAGGAAATGCAGCTCTCCTCTGCGCTGGGGACTCTCTGTTCAGTTTCTTAGAGAGGGAAGTGTTAATGTTTCAGCTGCTCTTCCTTCTTTTCCTGACAAAACTCAACCAAGAGCATTGCCAAAAAAGTTATGGTCCAGAAAAATCAAGAGCTAGGGTTAGTCTTACTGTGGAAAAAATGATTTTCCTCTTTTCTCCCCATCCAGCCTTCTCTGGAGTGTACTGGTTTGCAGTGTGTCCTCCTGTTTCCTGGTCAAGAGTGCTCAGTGCCTGCTCTGAATCCCTCCCTGAATTTCCTAGAACTATGGAGGCTTTCTCTGGAAGCGCAGGGTGAGTGTTGTGCTTGTCTGGAGAAGGTCAAACATTCTTCTGGGTTCCCAGGAACAGACCTGCCAAGTCAAGTGATGTCTTGGGTTTCTTCCCCCCTCACCCCCATGTAAACTGTACAAAGGGCATGGAAGGTTTGGCCTTTTCTCCTGGAGATTCAAGTGACAGCTGGTTTTTTTTGATGCTATCTCTTTGGCACTCAGAGCAAGGATGTTTCAAAGGACAGAGGAATGGGGTTGGGCTGTGAGAAAAAAAATAAGTTTAACATCACAGTGTCTCCTTGTCTCCCGCAGCCACCACGTCTCTCTTACACAGTGTTGCTCTTTCTTCACCATGACTGTAAGAAGAAAACAGCCTGGAGCTTCTGGGCATGGATAATACAGCAAGCACCAAATTAGGTGACCCTAATTACACCAACCTTTCTTTCTTGAGGGGTGGTGGTATATGCGGAGGAGAGGTAAATGAGTGTTTGTCAGAACCTGGGGCTGGTTGGCGTTCAGTGCTGCTGTGTGGGTCCAGGTAATCACAGAGCCCAGCTCTGTGATTACAGGCAGCGTTTCAAAGCCCTCCAGTATCTGGGGGTTTCTGAAATACCACCGAAGGTGCCTAAGTTAATTGACCTCTCTATGAATGGGAAGCCTGTTTAAAAATCTCCATGGCAGTCCTTGCAGGAAAACATCCCTCCGCTTTGAAGCCGAAGGGCTGAAAGGACACTGTCTCTCGCACCCCCAACAGACCGTGCCTGTGTGCACGGAGGAGCTGAGGCGGTGCAGGCAGAGGTGGCTGTTTGGCCGTGGTCACATCAGCTCCTGGCACCTGAATAAGTGTGACTACGTGGTGGCACGGGTCTTTCTGTGCTTCTGTGTGCACGTCATCTGCATCCGTCATGGACACCTGTTGTGAGTGGTTGGATCGAGGATCATTGATGGGTGAGAAAAGGACATGCATCGCACATGGAGGGATGGTCATCCATTGTGGAGGGATGGACACCCACAAGAGCTGATTCCAAAGGCTTGTTTGACCAGCCATCACCTACTTCCTACCCTGCTACACAGACGCAGTGGACTCTGGGGCTCTGAGACATGGATGGCTTTTAAAATTTTATGTCTATAGAAGCCAGCAGGGATGTACCTGGATGTCAGAACTACCACACAAATGGATGATGTGTACCTCAATGATTTCTCACCCAGGCCTCCTTCACTTCTTGTTTATTCCCTTCTTGCAGGAAGCACCTGAGTCTATGAGAGAAAGAGAGCTGATGACTGGCAGTGGCAAATGGGGCTAGGGGGAAGAAATGAATGGCATGGGAATCTCTTCTGGACATGATTTTAAAGCTGTAACGCTGATGCCTTAATGATGCCTGTGACCCTGATGCCTTGTGATATTCAAAGCATCTTTTTAGTTAGAGAAAGGAATGTGGGACTAGACAAGAGGTAGTTAAGACAATAACAGTGCCCTGGGTTCCTTGGCAAGTCAGGCCTGTTCACACAGTGAGCGTTGGAACACCTCATTCCAGATCTAGAGGGAAGCAGAGGTCACTCGTGCTAAATGGGTCATCACCTCCTGGAGATGCTGTGGTCATGCTCCAGAACCTGGGGAGGGTGACAGGCATTTCCCTGCAGCACAGAAGGGCTGGACCAGGCCATGGAGTAGGAACCACAGTTCCTTTTTCACTGCCCTGCAGAGCCAGTTTGGGCCATTTGTCTCTGGAGAAAGAGGCACAAAAATTGGCTTAAAGACTGGAGAAGATGTTTTGCACCATGAGACTCAGTGAGCTGTTTTCTTCACAGAAAGGAGATGGTGAGGTGACCTTATTATCCCTGCAGCATCTCCCTGGAGAGAAATCTCTGAGTACCTCACAGGAAGGACAGAGCAAGGACCTGTGGCTGACAACAGACAGACACAAGCCAGAATTAAGCTGCACATTTATCATGGTTAGTGTGATTATTCACTGGAACAACTAACGAAGGAAATGGTCAGTTCCTTTTTTCTTCAAGCCTGTTTTCCTAGCAAACACAAGGAACTGGGCTCACAGTGAGAGCAGGAGGAAATGCAGAAGTCAGAGGCTGCCAGGTGATCTGATGGCATCCTGGCCTTAAGCTCTTGGAATGGGTGGTGTGAACAGGATTTCATCACCTTCCTACACTTGGATGAACAGTGTTGTAAACCTGATGTGCTCAAAATCTTAAATAACGGTGCAGTAATTGTGTCACATTGGCATTTCTCCATGTAATACTCACTTCATTAAGCCTCCTCTTTGAAAATTCAGCAAATACACTCCTTTCTAATAGGCATGCAATGTATAGCATTTGCAAATGCTCTCACAGCTGGGCCATCAAAAAAAGCTCTCTGCAGTGCGTAAAGAATATTATTTTATCAATAACTTCTATCTGAGCTTCTGGTGTGGGTGTGAAGTAACCCTTATGGCCAATGGGAAATAATTTCCAGTTCCTAGAGCACAGACTTGGAAAAACTCTGATTGCAGTCACTGTAGGCTGCAAAGGTGCATAATGCATAAGGGAAAAGGCTGTCTGAGCATGAGCAACATTTAGAGAAACAGAGGTGTAGAAATTCAATCTCACGCTCTTGAGGCAGAACAATAACATAAAAATTCCGCCTGTGTGGTGGGCTCAGTCAGTCATCTCATACAAATAAAAGCCTGTGTGTTGGTGCAGTGCGCCAGTGTTTTTCAGGGAAACGGTATTGAAGAGTGGTTCTATCAAACAGCACTTGGCTGATCCCCACCTGGAGTCCCAAGAGCTCTAGTCTTTGCACTGAGCACAACAGAGAAAACAAGAGCAATGTTGGGACTCTTCTGGGAGCTGGGATCACTGGTTCCTGTGCCCCATGAGACATGCATGCTCACCAGGGCTCAGAGAAGGTCCTTTCTTGCCTCAAGGACTCCTTCTGCTCTGCAGGTTGCATAGTGAACTCTTTGTGGGCAGTGGTGAGGAGGCAATGACTGTGTTAAAGTCACTGGTCTGCAGAAGGGAATCCTCTCTGGAGCACCACTTCACTTGGGGCTGGTCCCAGTGTGAGGAGCCGTGGTCTCTGCCATCCAAACGGTATCTAAGAAAGGGAGCAACCTTAACTTTTCTCAGGAAGGACACTTTTTAATTTTTGACTGAGGCTATATTTTGCCTGCCATCCTGCAATCCCCACTACCACCTCTTCTTGCCCTGCAAGGCAGAAGGATCTGCTGTGTTTGACAGTCAGACCCCTTGTGCTGAGACACTGGGGTCACAGTCACTGAGCCATCCCACAGGAATTAGGGTGCTTGCACATCTGGGCACAAAATTGTCTTTCATCTGCAATACTGATCCATGCAGTTCCCTGCACATTCTAAGTTGCTGTTTAGGTGTTTGTATGGCAGAGTGGTGGAAACTCCGCAGAGGAGAGTGTGTGAACTGAGATATGTGTGCTTATGACATGGCACAATGCCAGGAGAGAGCACTTGAGGGGCCCTGAGAGGTTGCTGGGGCTGGAAAGGACAGAAATTATCATTCTGTAGAAACCTGCCACATTTTTGTCAAGGTGAGGACCTCTGAGGGAACCCCACCAACATCACTTGCAGCTTTTCTAAGCAATATGCTTTAGATCAGAAGGGGTTCACAGATTCTCCTCCCAAGTCTCAAAGCTTTTTTATCCAAAACCTACATCTTCCTCTTGCCCACGTCTCCAGCAGCTGATAAGTAACATGCTCCTGAGGCACCATTTAAACCCAGGTAGCTGAGACTCCCCTCTCCTTCATTTTGTCCTAGAGAACATGATTTTAAGACTGGGAGGAAATCCACTAAAAACAAAACTGTAAAGAGGCTAACAAAGAGAGAGAACAAACTTTTACTGACATTTCAGTGGAGTTTATGTACACTGACTATTTCCAATTTACTTTTTTCAGATGGACTCCCAGGTCTTAGCTCCTTGTTTGTATATCTGTAGAACATAAAAACAAACCAAGCCCAATTCCTACACAGGGAGACTGGTATGAGCAGAGACCTCTCCCCCATTTCTGGGAAGAGG
This sequence comes from Acropternis orthonyx, assembly GCA_035583155.1. Lineage (NCBI taxonomy): Eukaryota > Metazoa > Chordata > Aves > Passeriformes > Rhinocryptidae > Acropternis > Acropternis orthonyx. The sequence goes on along the minus strand of JAWWEU010000158.1, from coordinate 60,160,603 downwards.
AATGAGGTCCCGTGGGGTAGGCGTGGGGCTGTAATTAGTTCTACAGCTCCTGGCAGGATATACTTGATGGTTCATCAAGCAATGGGAGGCTGACTCCTCTCCCTACAATAAAATGTTAAATATTTTACAATGTGCAATTTTTTGGGCTTGCACTGATCTTGGATCTGATAAGCTTTGTTCATGGTGGTTCAGCTGTTTTAGGCAAGAAGGTCTATTCTGCCTCCTCTTGTAAAAGGCCACAGAGTAGGGAAAATAAGTGGGTTATCACTGGGGAGAGGAACAGTTGATGCATCTAGATATTTTTTTCTGTATCTGGTTCTTTGAATTGACTTTCATTGCTCCCCAACCCCAAAAATTAGGGCTGACTCTATTGCTGAATACCAATTTTTCTTTGTAACAGCAACTAAGGTCTTCATAACAGGCTGATGGATGTTTGGAAGGCCACAGAAAGCGCTGTTGGAAAGAGCCTGAGAAAGCAAATCTTACCAGTCATGTCTCTGGTGCTGAGATAACACAGAAGAACATATTTTTTGAAATGCTTGTGATATTCACAGACTGAATGCACCTTTATGTACCATGGGCTTGTTCATTAATTGTGTCCCTGCAGTGATCACAGGGTGAGGTGCATTGTGTGCTATTTATACACAATTCTTCTCATGCTGAAGAGGCCCCATCACAGGCTGCTCCAAATGAAAGGATATTTGTGTGCCAGAAAGCAGCCCCATCACAGCTCAAGACAAGAGCCCTCAGATGATGACAGACAGAGTGAGGAGTGCAATGAAATAATGAGAAAGTATTGAACAGCCAGAGGTCTTGGCACATGACTAGCCTTATTCATGCTGTTTTGTAGGCATCTTGATAAGGGGCAGTCTCAGAAGGGAACTGGCACTGCTCACAGCACATTTCTGGGGAGCACAAGGAGTGACTGAGAAGCTGGGGATTAAAAAAATGAGAGATCCAAGTCATAAGGCCAAGGAAGGAAAAGCTTGAAAATGAAGGGCTGTTTCAAAGTGATGGGGAGGGTGTAGCTGGAAAACTGTTTTGGGAGCTGGGCTGGGTAGAAGCTGGAGGATGAGGACTGTGGAATTAATTGTACCTGAAGATCATGTGAGACATGAGAGAGAGATGGCAGCTGAAGAGGCAAGAAGGGATGCAAGATGAAGCACAAACCAAAGGAGATGAAGAGCCTAACACCTACAGAGTCTGGCCCATCTCTGAGACAGAAGTGGGTACAGAGGCAGCGTTGGAGCTCTGGGATCCAGGAATGGGAGAGAGCAAGATAGTGAAAAATTTTAACTGGTTGCACAGAGCTTGATGCACCTGACCTTGAATTCACAGTCCCTAGCACAGGAGGGTGCTTAGAAAACTGGGTGCTGCAGGTGTACAATAGGGCTCCCATAGGTCATCACTAGCCCACAGAAATATGATGAGCTGGAGGGTCCCATCTGAGCCTTTTGCTGCTGATAGTCTGGAGGACAAAGAGGATTTTCAGAATCACTGAATATTCTGGGTTGGAAGCGACCCACAAGGATCATTGAGTCCAGCTCTTAAGAGAATGGCCCATACAGGGATCAAATCCAAAGCCTGGGTGTTAATTAGCACCATGCTCTAACCAACTGAGCTGATTTCAGATGCCAGTAGAGAGGTGGAGTTGTGACTGGCTCTAGCTGGCCCTGTAAACTTGCCACCTAGAAACCATCTACAGTCCTGTTCCTGCTTTTACACCTGTACCAGCATGAGAAGTGACAGGAAAGTGTCCTGACCAGTCCCTCCACTGCAGAAGGGACTGCAGAGTAGCAAGTGCATGGCCCCATCAGCAGGGCCTAGCACAAGGAGTCCCTTGGACAAAAGCACTTGGACTAAAGCTGCAAAGATCCTGCATCTGTGTGCCTGTGTGCAAGTATTTTTGGTACAAATGACCCTTCCTCTCTGTCCTCTCTCCTGCTTGCTCTAGTCTCCCACCCACTGCAGAAGTGAGGAAGAGAAGCAGACACTGAGTCAGATCTGGGAAGGGAAGAAGAAACCTGGGAGCTGAGCCATTGGCCTCGTATCTGTGGGGAGGATTCATACAGCTCAGCTGATCTCTGCATCCATCCTCTCCCTTCCCTTTCCCAAGTCCCGAATGCTGCAGCTGGCATGCAGACTCAGAGCCACGTGTCATCCATGTCCCCACGTCCCTCTGGGCCATCTGTGGTCCATGCATGGTGCCAGCAGCTGGACCACACCGTGGAGGGGGTGGGCCAGGGCAGCAGAGGGCATGTGTAAGGCAGAGCTGTGCTGTGCCTTCTCCCAGCTCACAGCCTCCATCCCCACCGTGCTGCAGTGATGCTGTTGAATTCTGATGAGGCAATGATTGGCCTCCCTCCAAGCTGTCACATTCTGGGGGGAAGAGATCAGCAGTGGGGAGAAGAGGATTGTTTCTTTCTCGTCTAGAGGACCAATGGACATTTTTGTTTTTCTGAGAAGTCCAGGCCTGACCTGCCCCTGTCTCTCCTGTCACAAGATGAGTTTCTTTTCCCCCATGTCTGTTGTCCTTTGCTCCTGCTCTGTCTGCCTAGTGGTGAGGGTGAGATTTATCTCACCAAAATCAAAGAAAAATAAATTCTAGTGGGAAAAAAAAAAGGCCTAATAAAACCACACCACAAAGCTCCCTTTCTCTATTTGAATCCTTCACAAATTCTCATCTTCCCAGCCAGTACAAAGAAAACATCCTCTAAGCTTTCTCTTGGCGAGCAGGGAAATACATCCCAATTACACAAACAAGCGGTCGATGGCTGTGGGTCCGTGGGGTTATTTCTCCAGGGCCACCTTCTGAGATGCTCAGACAGTCTCACGTTGGCCCCTGCTCTGAGAATTTCTGTCACATGCACGAACTTGGCTGCGGTCGATGCTCCCGGCTCGCTCGATCCATCACACTGACAGGCCCCCGCTGCTGCTGCTGGGAGCACTGTGCCCCTGCATGTGGTCCTGGGCCACCAGCCACGTGCTGACCTGGTGGCGCTTGCAATAGGGAGCGAAGTGTGTCAGGTCATGAAGGGGATCTGGGACAAGCTGTGCTGATATAAGCATGAGGCAATACCCAGAAATGTACCCTCTTTGCCCTTCCTGTTGCTTGCAGGAGTCTTTTCAGCATTGCCCTGTCCTTTCCCCCTGTTCTCATCACCCTGGAGTCAGGCTTCCAATGCAGAAATGCATCCAGGCTTTTGTACAGTGTATTAAAGCCTGATCCTGCTGGCAGTGAGATTTATTGAACAAACAGTGGTATGGTAATAGTGAAAGATGAGCTCCTCTCAAAAATCTATCACAACCCAACCAGAAAACTCAGCTGTTGAACCCCCTTCAACTTCCAGAAACCCCTTTGTAGCAGGAGGGACACCTGCTATTCCTCAGTTATCCAGAGAATACCTCAAAATGTGCAGTTGTAGGAAACTGCAGATTCAGTAACCTTGCAGCTGGGTCTGCCTGAGCAATTGTCACCTAACTCTGTCCCCTGGGGTGCATGCAAAGCCAAGAGCCACGGCTGTAAGCCAGACCCAGAGCAGGGTGCCTGGGCATCACCTTCTCAAGGCTGCTGTACCTTTCTCTGACTCCCACTGCAGTTTTGAGTCTGTCTCACCCACCCTCTCATCTTTCCAAAGTTCTGATGCAGACAGCAGTGATCAATAGGTAGAACGACAATCTTAACGCCCCTTCCTGGCATCTCTTCAATCAACAGGAACATCTTTCCTCCTCCTTTTTATCAGTTATGTCCCATCTCTTGAGCTGCATATCCTGGTAACACTCTGACTCCTCTGACCAGCCTCCCTTGCTCAGCAGTGATGGGAATTTCCTTGGGTCTTTTATGGACCTGATCCTGTTACTCAGCCCTTTGGCTCGTGAGGAGATCTTGCAGTGATGCACCAAGTGGTTAGGAGTGGGATGGCTGATTTCATCACTTTTTCCATTATAAAATACCTTTCCCTCTTCCCCCTGCCCTTCCCTGCTTTCCCAAGGGTCACTGCAAATTGACTTGTAGTTGCAATGGGCTATTCAGAGGCTTGATGTCATCCCTGCTTGAGAGAAACCTGGCAGGTTATTTTTAACATTTATGCACATCTAAAAAATGTGAATGTGGTCTGCTGTGCTGTGAGCCATGAGGACCCCAGAGATCCTGGGCTGGAAAGCGAAACAGCTTTTAAATATTAGTGGAAGGCACTTGACTGACCTCTTCTAGATATACGTGTGCTCGCTACATCTTGTCTTCAGCTGGGACCAGGGCCAAGCTGGGACCTCAGCCTCCTCCAGCACTGCTGGCTTTGGTCCTTGCTGACCCTGGAGGAAGGAGAGATGAGGACATGCTCTGCCTCCAGGACACCCTCAGCACCTTCTCTGGCATGCCTAAGTCCCAGTTTGAAATGCCAGTGGTGGTGCAGGAGGGGCTGCACGCCCTGGGAGCTCATGAGCTGCTGGCTGGGACACAGCTCTGGTATGAAGGGGTGCTGGGAGCTTTGCAAGGCTGAGGGGATCAGTGGCTAGAGCAGAAGATGTTGGGGACCAGGGTAACTACTTGTGTGCGTGTTTGCAGAGGGGGCTGTAGGATTTGCAGAAGCAAACAAGCAATTATTTGTTTGCTTATTGTGATTAGACTTGCTTGAGATTGCAAGCCAAAATTGCTAGAATCAAATACAAATGCTTTGGACCTAGTGGGGCTATGTGGATTATCCTGTTCCTCCCTCCCTCTTCTCCCCTTGATATAAACCCTAACCTGGGAGCTTTGGAATGCAGCATCTGGTCCATCCCTGTGTCCTATTAGTAGTGCTGCCCTATCCCTTACCTGTAGTGCTGGGATCTCCTTTCTCCTCCTGCAAACAGCACAAGGTCCCTCAAGGAGAGGACTTTGGAGCAGCCAGGATCTATCTATCTGGGTGTGCAAGGCTCTGCACTATGGCTTGCAGAGTCCCACTGCATTGGTAGGAAAATCCCAGGTGAGCCCAAAGCCACTGTGGCAGTGTTAGGACTGCACAGAGAGTGTGCTATAGCCCAAAACTTTGGCAAGTCAGAGGGATGATGGATTCCTTCTACCAGTTACTACCTAGCTCTTCTGGTGTTTAGTTATGTGGACTAGAAAGGTATTCTTAAAACACAAGACTCTGCTCTTATCCCATGAGAGTCCTTTGCATGAGCCTTTAGTATCCGGGGCAGTGGTTTATATAGCCAAAAAGTGATTGACTATTCCAACATCATTTGTATTATCTTTGTATGACATCCAATCTCAGTTTAAATAATGCCATGATGGAAAATCCCCTGCAGCGCTGGGGATGCAGTACCACCATTTAAAACAAAACCATGCCTCATGTGTAACTGTAAGTTGTTGTCAGCTGAACACAGCCTTGGCTGGAATCCAGCCCTGATTGTATTTACAGCTATTCAGTTGGAAGACCGTGGCATGAATTTACCTTATCTCACTCAAGGATGCTCATTACAGCCTGGGTCCCTCATTGCTGGGACTGCAGTCAGTGTTGCTCTGTGTGCTCAGGCAGGCACAGTGGAGGAGTCCTGCTGGCTTAAATCCTCTCCTATTGCCAGGGAAAACACTCTACCATTTCCCAGTTTTGTGTGCCACCTTCTATTTTGTGAGAATGACCCTTTTCAGGGAAAGGCACAACACCCTCGAATGAGGAGGAGCTCTTCCCCCAGGATGATGGTTGCTGCTCCTATAATAGGCAGATGGCTCAGAGGAGTTGAGGGCATTTTCTGGCCTTGTGGTGCGCGTGTGGGATGTGATCAGCAGACTTTATGCTGGTCCCAGTCCTTGGCAGGCATGGAGCTGCCTGCATGGGACTGCATTTGAAGACTACAGTCTGCAGTGAAGAGCTCAGGGGTGGCCCTTGCACTTGGAAAAAGGGGGTTTGGTGGTGGGAGCATTACAGCCTGGGACTGTGAGTGGATGAAGAAAGTGGATGGAGAAAGTCACAGTTGGTAATGCCAAGGAAATGGCTGATGTCTTGCTGGGGACTGAGGTTTTCTTGCTGCTAGAAAGTGAGAGAGAACTGAGGTAGAGTCAGGAGAATGGTGGGAGAGAGGAACTAGTGAAAAAGACTGTAGGTTGTTCACAGTGATGTGTGCCTGCTGTGTGGTGTGCACCTCTCCTGGCCTCACACAGCCATCCTTTTCTTGCCTCAATGATCTTGGCAACACTGCAGATGTAGAGGGAATATCTGTTCCATTGTGCCAGGCACTATTGAGGAGGCCAATGCTAAGAGGGGTTAAAACAGAAACAGTAAAATATGAGAGAAAAGACTTATTTAACTTAGTGATACACAAGCTGTTTGGAGGTAAGATAACAGCTGTTAAGTGAGGAATAATCTTCTTTACTAGGTGAACTGTTTATTAATCATGTATTATCCAGCTAATCTTTAATTTCTAAGCTTTTCTCTGCAGCAGCTGTTTGAGTAGGAGGAAGGACACTGGTGACAGCACCTGCTGGATCATGGCTTTGTCCTCTGGCTTTGCACAGCCCTCCTGAATTATGAGTACATTTGAAAACCGTGGGTTTGTGAGTGGCCCATGGAGAAAAAATGTAGTTTTCTAAGCCACAGCCAAGCCCTGGCAGGTGCCCATGCACGTTCCCTGGGTGTGCAGCAAGCAGGAGCTGCGAGGATCTGAGATTTAGGTCAATGTAAAGGGATGCATCATTGCCGTTACTGCTGCCAGCTCAAGGGATGCTTCTGGGCTCTGCTCCACTGCAGTGATTTGGGAAGCTGAGGTTTAAGACTGGGGATGAATAGATCTGGGAAATGAAAATGTCCATCTTTATCTTGTTGTCTGCCTGGAGGAAATCTGCTGCACAGAAAATGGGTCTGCTGCTATTGATTTCAGATGTCTGTGTTGCTGGGGACTTCACCTTTCCTTGATGTGAGTGTCACTGTTTCATTTTTCTGCTACGTCGCTTTGCGGTGCAGTCAGAGCTGTGAGCTGCAGATACAAGGGCAGAGCTGGCTTTTGAAAGGCTGGAATGCCTTAATGGGCTTTCTGATATGAAAGCAAATTCCTGCAGAGGTCAGGTCTCCTGTGTGGATAAATTAGGGGAAAACTGGAATGGAGAAACACCCCTCTAAAACCTTCAAATCAAAGAAATGTCACCGTGCCTATATAGGGGCAATAGCACACTGTGGTGGGACATCTTCCTCTGGAAACCAAGTGTCTGGTCTCCGGTGCCATCAGAGAATCACAGAAAGGCTTGGGTTGGAAGGGACCTCAAAGATAATCTGGTTCAAACTCCCCTGCCATGAGCAGGGACATCTTCCACTAGACCCAGTTGCTCAAAGCCCCGTCCTGGCCTTGAACACTTCCATCCACAGCTTCTCTGGGTGACTATATACACCTGTGATGTGAGGGACAGGCAGATAGAGCAATAGCAACTGTAGCCTGCACCCAGGACAAAATACCACCTTCTATATTGTGGGTTGGAATTGCACTTTCCTGGAGCTTCCCCCTCTTTGGAAAGCCTATGGCAGTTCTCAGCAATCGCACCTTTACACAGCAAATGCTCCAGTTTCCAAAAGGTTGCATTAGGGGGTGAACACTTGCAGGTATTTTCTCACTGTCAATCTCACACTCACATCAGGCTCTGAGTGAGGTCCCCTGTGCAGACGAAGGCTCCCTTAAGTGGTGTGATGAGAGGGTAGACTGACAGACTTGAAATATTTATAATGATTGCCTATGTCAGCGTATAAGATTTTTTCACCCCCCTGCTGCAGGATGCAACACACCAACACAGAAGATACGGTAAATGGACTGGAAGAATTAACTTTTGTCTTCTGACTGCTAAAGATCTGTGCTATTTCGGGGCTCGACTTGCACTCAACCTGCCATAGACATGGGGGACATCTGTTATGGTCTGGCAGAAACCAGTGGAGTTATGCTAATGTAAACCCCAAACTTCTGCATGTGTGGCCTGATTTATCTGAAGCTGCAAGCAAAGCAAATTACTTGTCTCCTCATAGAGTAATGAAAAGCCCTTGTTCCCATCACAGGAAGCCATGTGATTGAGCTCTGCTTGACACATCTGGAAGCCTGGGCTGGGTGCATCTGTGGGAAAGAAGAGCTGTTCCAGGTGGGAGGGATGTCTGTGCCCTCATGCTGCTCCCAGGGAAGGGACTTGGGCTCCAGCAGATTTTTGATTTCAGTGAAGAGATCCTGCTGGTGGACTGGCCTGATGCAAGGAGCAGGTTTAGCAGAGCTGAGACAGATACAGTGTGAGGCTGGTCTTTTTAGGATGGAATCTGTCTTGTGGAAGTCAGTGCTGCTACCTTCCCTTATCTCTTGGCTGTGTCCAAGCTGGTTTGCCTTCAGCATCCAACAGCAGCTCTTAGAAATCTGCCTTTTCTGAAGGCTGGTGCTGAGCTATTGAAGCAGCTGTATGCACATCTGTCTAGTTTGGGGAGGGAATGTGGGAAGGACTCCCATGGTACCCATTCTGAGAAAATATTTACTCACTTCTGAAGATAGCATCCTTTGTCAATCCAGCTTTGGGACACAACACACACAGCTTTCAGAATAAAGATCCCTTGTGTGCAAGCTGATTTACAAAGAAATGCAGGAGCAGGGTTGTTATAGTTGGGTTGGGAGCCCATGTGGAACCAAGTGCAGTTAAAAATAAACAAAATCTTTTCAATCTCACTTTAAGAAGGAGTATGTCAATGAGACTGAACCCAGCTTGCACACCCTTACAGCAAATGCAAAAAGCACAAAGGCAGATGAAATTCTAAATAGTTTTCCCTTCCCTCCCACTCCTCCACACATCTGCCAGTGGTTTCTGACGTGCTCTGATGTGAGGGCAGACTGGGAAATCCAGTCCAGCTCACCAAAGAACAGGGTGTTAGCACATGTCTGTGTATGTTAGTGATGAAAATGGAAAGTACAACTGGGGAGGGCAAGAGGAGCCAGGGTGATGCCTTAAGTCCTTGCTTGCTGGTGCAGGGGATGGGCTGGTGAAGGCTTTCCCATGAGGGAGTTGTGTATAAAGTTGCAAGTCCTAAAAAAGAACATTTAAAAGAAGTCTGCCAGGGGTGCCCTTCTCCTGCCTATCCCTGCAGTATGTCCAGTGCTTTGCAAACGCTCTCATTGCCACTGTCACCTCACTAATGCCCACAGCTTCTGTGGCCAACCACAGCACGTGCCTGCTGCCTGCCAGCAAGAGGCAGCCCCATGGCTTTGAGACATCCCAGTGCAATTCCATGAAATGCTCTTTTCAGGCACTTTTTCTTTTTCTCAGGGTGAAGCTGGGAGTTGTACCAAGGGAAAAAGAGAAGCAGCAAATGTTCTCCAGGAGGAGGTCTGGCCACAGGACAATGGCCAGCGCATTGCAGTGGCTCCACGCAGTCCTGTGGCAGCTTCATGGGGAGTATTTTAAATGAGTGTAGAAGCTCAAGTTCCTTTTCACATTGGCTAGTCAATTTGAAATCTGGCATATATTTGGATTAATGTATAACCCTTCAGCCTCTGAGCCTGGTTGGACTGCACTGGAGATATGTGAGTGCCTTATAAAAAGTAAAAGTTGATGTCCATGATCTGTGTGCAGGAATGCACTTCCCAACCCTCTGTTGGAGTGGTACAAAGGATGCAGCATCTCAACTGCAGGGAAATACCAAGCTGAGAGGGAGTGAGTGCCCTCACTTCTTTCATAGTGAGTATTGGCTTGGCACACAAGTCAACAGCTGAACTTGGGCTTCCTCAGTGTACCACAGCTCTGAAAGCTCAGTCTCTGCCCTGTATCTTCATTCGCACCAAGTGGTTTGGCTGAGATCTCCTGAGCAGTTTTGTATGCTCAGCAGGAAAAGTGAAGGGTTGAACAGGGAGAATTTCAGCTCAAATGAGAGTTTGTTGCTGCCTCTTGGCTTCTGTTGACTTCAGCTCCCACCACTTCCCTGTCTCCTCCTCAATTATAACTTGTCAAGGCATTGCATGAAACTAACTCAATTACTCCTAATGATTTTTCCATGATGTTAAAACCAGGATCATAGTCACAGAGTCTCACTTTTACTGTAAAAACCGTGAACTGGAGGGTTATAAAATGGTATGCAGGATTTACATACATGTGGGACAGGTAATATGTGTCTCCTGAAAGGACCACTCAACTCATGCACAGCTTGCATTAAATTCTCCATCCAGGCAGCACAATGGGAAGAGTAACTTGTTGAACTCAGTGCAGATCCTGTTGATGTCTACCAGATGTTTGGAAGCAAAGCTCTCCCAGTCTTACTGGCCTCTATTCTTTGATTTCAAAGCTGAAAAGGTGCTTCTCAGACTTCACCGTATCTGTAAGAGCGTATGTCAATATTGAGCCTACAGAGGACAGAGATTTATTTATTTATTTATTTGGTAACAAAATACTCCTCCAACAGTGAGCATTGTCTTTCTGAACACCAGCACAAACTATGTATGAATGGTGTCCCAATTTAGACACAATTCTGCGTCTCCAAAGCCTTCTGGGATGATGTTGCTGGAAAAATATTCCTGTGGCCACTGTTGTGCCAATGTTTTAATCCATCTTTTAATAAACTGTAACTGAAGAACAGAGTGTGGAATTCATCAAATGGTGTGTTGTACCTCCCTGGGGAGCAGGGTGTTGGAGCCAAAACTGAAGGCAGCTGTTGCAACTGCTGCCTGTAATTCAGCCTCACCAAAATATTGACTGCTGTTACTTGTGCCCCAACATGGAAAGCGTTTAGCTCAGTATCGGTGTTGGCAGCACTGTCACTGTTGAAGTTGGGACTCCAGAGCCAGAGCAGCGAGCTCAGCCCCTGCGGATCTGGGGGAAGCTGGGGGGGAAGGTGGCTGGAAAGCAGCTCCCTTGACACACACAGCAGCTTTTGAAACGCCATGCAATACATGTTGATCATCTGTTCCTCATAGAAAAAGGGGAAGAGTTATTATGAGAGAATAATTAAACCAGCTGAAAAGAGCAAAGTGCTGGCAGGCTCCAACCTCCCTGTGCAGACCACACAACAGCCTGCTACGATCAGCAGAAAGGGCCGGGGAGCCTCGAGGGGGGACGCGGGAGGGATCCTGGCATGGTCCTTCAAGACCCTTCTCTCACCCCACACCAGAGCACAAACCCAGCTGGGGCTGTGCTGATGCTCCTCAGAGCTGAGCTGATCCCCAGCAATAGCGATTTGCACCTCAGGCTTCCAAGCTGCTTCCTCTGGACACAATTTTCAATGAAGAAAATTCTGCTTTGGTGCTAGGAAAATTTTTTTTTTTGCCCATGAGAGTGATCAAACATTGACACAGGTGTGAATTTCAGTCCTTGGAAATATTTAAAATTCAAGTAGCAAAATGCTATCAGTAGCCTGCTCTAAGCTGGCTTTGCCCTGAGCAGGGACTTGGAACAGACACCTCCTGAAGTCCCCTCCAGCTTCAATTGTTCTGTTGTTCTGTGCTTCCACCAGCTGGCTGGGGCACAAACTGGCCTTCCTAGACAAGTGTCACCTCTTTATTTTGTGTAAGGGACAAAGGGATCCTCTTGTTTAAATACTGACCTAGTGGGCACTGTGAAGGTTACCCACTGGGCTCACATTGAGAACCAGTAGTGTCTGGCCATTGCCCACCACCAGAAAAAAATCTCTTCCCTTGAAGACTCTCAGGAGATTCACATCTTTCCTTGGTGGTCGGGTCAAATGGTTAATGGCCTTCATTCTTCTCTTTTTCTTTTAAGCAGAATTGTGTTTGAATTCTACCTGCCTTTTCAGGTTTGTTGCTTTACCTGGCAATTTTTTCTAGGACAGGCTAAGAAAAACCCTCTTCTTCTCAGAAAGGTGAACTCCAGTAAGGCTCAGTGTGATATCTTTAGCTTGTGACAGAAGAGTAATTCGCCTCACTTCACTTCTATCAGTGGGAGACCAAGAGCATGTGAACTGCTGTTGCATGGTAACGTCTCATCCAGCAGCCCTTGATTTGCTCTTAGCTCTTAATCTCCACATTGAAATTGTGTCTGAAATCCATTTCTGTGTTTAGCTGGTGTTTGCTTCCTTCTCTGTGCTGAGGCATCCTGAGACCATGGTGCAGGGGCTTCTGGCTCTGCCTGTGCTCCAGGCACCACCATGTGAAGGACTGAGGTGGAAAAGAAAGAGGAGCTCCGAGATCATTGTGCCAGGGAGCGAAACAAGCCTTGTGCATCTTCCACCATGGTGTGTTCCAGGGTCAAGTTCTACCACCTGTGGTCTGGGCAGGGCTTGTCTCACCTGGGTCTTCCCTAGACCTGCTCATCTGGGGACCTGCTCATCTCACTTCAGGGTCAAGGCTCAACATGCCCTGGGCTGTGGTGGTGGTGTAAATGCACTCTGGATAAATACCAGCTTCCAGCAGGGAGTGCAGCTAGAAATGAGCTGTCTTCCTGTCCCACAAATGAGGATCTCAGAAGGTCTGTTGGGAGCTGGTAGTCAAAGAACAGTTTTACTGTAGGGTTGCAAGCCAGGCTGTGAACCAGCTGCAAGTTAAGACTGTATGAAATGACTGGTATCTTTATCTGGCTAAAATGCACTCACAGGCATCACCATTTCCACTTTGTAGCTAGAGAAACACAGGCTCAGCTTTAAGCCAGTTATCTTACCTACAACTGACAGGACAAAATGGTGACCAAGGTGGATTTTTGCACTTCTTTCCACACCTTGTGGTCTGTGTGGTGTGGGATGGAAGCCTAGGTTGTTAAGGTGAAAAGCCATAGCTGTTAGTTCACAGTTTGTCCCAGTGTCCCTTACCCTCGTGGTAATCTCCAGTGTCAGGGCAGGTCTCCTTGCTGTGCAGCTCTGTGTGACCTCCGAGGACAGATTTGACTTTAAATGTGTCCCAGTAGATAACTGAAGATGCAAGAGATGGCTGAAGGAGGTGAAGCTTGCAGGGGGTGCCATCCTCCCCATTTCTGAGATAAAAGGAGATATTGAGCTTCTGACTTTCACTTACATATTGACTGCTTTCTAAGTGTCAGGGCAAAGCTGGAATTTGTTCCCACAGTGGCATTTCCTGTCCTGTATCCTTGTTGGTGAGAGAAATGTTCATTCCACCATTCATGGTGCTGGTGTAACTGGGAGAAGGACCAGGCTGCAGACACTGACCCCAGTGCTGCCTTTCCCTCCCCTCTGAGTTCTTGGACTGATGCAGCAGAGCTCAGAGACCAAATTCTACTCACATCACAGCAAAATAGGACACTGGGATGCAGTCAGGGTCTTTGAGAAGATTATTCAGCTTTTGAAGTGTTCGTATCTGCTAAAAGATCTGTCTTCCATTCCTCTTGTACCACAAAATATTTTTATAATAGCATAGGAACCTCTTATCCTCGTTTTATAGTGAACTGTACATTAACAACAGATTGAGCTTAGAACTGTGAAATCAAAAGTAAATGTTTCCTGGAAAGCTGGCAAAAAAAAAAAAAAAAAAAGGACTCTAAGGTTTATTTCTTGCTGGCTTCAAGGTATGTTTCCAGGCACCAGACAGACAACACGAGGCAAAACCTCCAACATATTGTTGTCATGCCCTAAATATTTGAACAGGACTCTTGTGTCTGTATTAGCCTAAGACTCAGGTCTTGGATTCACCTTTTAAAATTCAGCTTGTTTGGAAGCAACAGGGATAACCTGCTTTGGTGGGCTTGCATGCTGCACTAATTCCAGCCTATGAAGCTGTTACCAAAAGAAGGAACAGAGCAGTCTCTACAGGAAAACAAATAACATATCACTTTACCTTGATCAGCTCACACTTGGCTATTTCCACGCATTAGTTTAAGGACTCTAATTAAATTCTTCATGAAACTCCTTATTATGTACCCTGTGTGCAAATAGCTCTGTGTGCTGTGCTGACAGAGTATCACTGATGGAAGCACCTCAGAGCTGGCAATGCCTTTAGCATACTCCAGCTCTGGGAATTCTGGGAGCATAGACTCCAGGTTCCTTTCTCATTTTTGACAATAAATAGCAAATTACCTATTTCAGCTTCTTAGACCTCTGTGAAGTTGTGAGCTTTGGAAGAAAGCAACTTCAGTACTTTAAAGTTCACACTGAAGAGGTGGGCAAAGGGAGGGTGGCCAAGAGCATCTCTCTTAGGATGTTCAGGCTAAGGGGAGAGTTGAGGGAGCTGCTCAGAAAGCAGAAGGTAGGACCAGGATATTTCAGAGATTTTATTTCATGGCTGTAAATGTAAATATGGATGACAAGGATTCTTGGGTCCTAAACACCACTTCTGCCCATGGATCATAATGGTGAGTGCCAGGACACTGTCCATAGTCACTTGGTAAGCAGTTCAAAAATGAGAGCATGGGACTGAAATTTGCAGAGCTTGTGACTTGAAGAAAGGCTGTCTGTGGTAGGAGAAAGTGGACTGAGCACTACTTGGTAATAGAAGGTAGACAGTAGTATTAGAAATGGAGTTTGAAGGAGACCAAAGGCAGAGCTGTGCACTTGAAGAACCTTCTGTGCACTCAGAAAGTGTATAAAAGGAACAGCTCTTTTACCGGTTAGAGTGTCTTTTGCATCCCTCAGATCTCCCAGCTTTACAAAAATTTGGTCTTCAATGCCCTCTGGCTGTCAAACAAGAGGGAAGACATTTGAATCAACCAGTTGTTTCCAAAGTCCCTAAATCTCCTGGACCCAATCTTCTCTTGTGTGCCATATGCTGTTGGCCCAAAGCACTTTCCAGTCTCCCAGAAAATGTTGTCTCACCTGCTGGTTATACTGTTAAACCAGCACTTTTTACTCAGCAACTTAAACCATCTTACCTTTCCCTGTTTGAATGAGCTTCCAGTAAACATATCTTGCTCTCTTGCTCATAAATGTCACTCCCAAATCCTCTCCGCTGTCACGCTTAAGCAGCTTGGTGATAATTTCGTGACTTCCTGTGGAGAAACGGAAGGGTATCTGAATGCTGGGCAATGAAAGCTCTAATTTTATCTGGCAGGTATGAAACATGTTGCAGTTGTCATTTAACCTTGCAAGAGAATGACCTGGATGAATAATAGATTCGAGGGAAAGTTTAGAAAATGGAAAGAACAGAGGTTGCCGTGCTCTGGCTTCATGTTGGGGCCATCTGGTTCCGGAGATTAATAAGAAATGCCGTGGTTGGTAACAAAAGCACAGGCTGGGGGTGGGGCTGCAAAGCCTCAGGAGCCCCTTGTGTCAGTGATTTGTTTGGCAACTGGTGTCGGACAGGTGGCAAAAATGAGGTTTGTGTCTCACATAGGCAGGTAACCCAAACAAACCCCTTTCACTCCATGCTGGCATCAGCCCAGCCAGCTGGGGAAGGCACACTTGCACACCCACCTCCTTCGGATGCTCTGGCGGGATGAAAGAGCCATAAAACTCATGGATGTGACCACGAGATGTACCCATGTTGTGGGATGGTTTTGCCCTGCACTGTGGAGCTCGTGCAGAGCAGACACTGGAAAGAACCTCCCCTTTTGAGGCTGAAAGGGAAGTGCACAGACGTGCTGGGCTACCAGAGCAGACTTTGGACAGACCAGCACACTTTGCTGATTCTTGAGCCATGGCTGAGCTTGGTTGCCCACACTTGTACCAAAACATGCCTCTGTTTGCATCTCCTTTCTTAGTGCAGTGACGCTGCTCCTTGGGTCAAGTCCAGCAGCTCTGGGCACTGCCTCCTCCCCTGTGTTCATGTGGTAGCTGCCCTGGACATTTGTGGCTGCCCATTCCCCATTGCAGAATTTTCTTGATGCTGAAAGGAGAGGAAGAATTTGGTCTCTTCTCATTGTTGCCTAGAGAAAACTCATAACAAAAAACCAAAACAGAACAAAAAGAGAAGATAAAAGAGAGGGTGAAAAAAAAAAAATAAAGCCACTCTTGGGGGTGCCTTTTCCCTTATTTTCCTTCTTTTTGTTGTTGTTTAGCTGGAAACAGGAGGTTAATACACTCAGCACTTAACTGGTGCCTCCCAGTTACCTCTCTCCTAAGCTGCTAGTCATTTTCCAAAACAAAAGCTCTTACCTTTTCCCTTATGGCTCTTCCCTGCTATGGTCAATAAAAAATGCAATTGCAGAAAAGCTTTCTCATCTTTCACACTGTGTTTGTTTTGCATTTACATATAGGCTTATGCAAACACGTGCACTCTGAACCCCCTAATGAAGCTCTTACCTGCATCTCTGGACTTTTAATCCTACAGCTAACATGCAATTTGTAGCTGAGTATTATTTTATAAGACCCAAATCCCAGTGTATTGACTCTAATGCCATAAACATACCTATATTTTAGGTCATCGACTAAAAAACTGCCAGCTTGTTATCCAATGACAAGATTTTTATTCTGCAGTGCTTCCCATCTGTTAATCTCTGCTGTGAACTGGCTGCTATGATAAACAAACTGTGCTTTTTCTTAGGCCTGGCTTTTTCTGCACCTCCCAGGGGATTTGAAAGAAGGATCATGTACTGTAGGCATTCCTGGGCGATGGGGAGAAGAACCCTGGGCTGGGATCCCTGAGGTGGATAACAACTGCAAAACTCCTGAAGTTTCCAATAATTTCCAAAGGGGTGGCTGTTGCCTGGAGCTGATGTACCACACCTGGAAAATACTTCAGAAAGCCCTGTCAGGATCCGCTTAGTTTTGAGGTGCTGTTGGATGCAAGTACATCTCTAATTTATGATTGGTGGAAAATACATCTGGTGTGATGTGAGGGGACCAACCATGTGTGACCCCACTTCCAGTGGGACAGGGGCACCCATGACCCAGCCCAGCCCTCGCCCAGTGCAGTTCTTGCTGCCTAAATGGTGCTCCCTGCCTACAGCCAGGCAGACAGCAAGGCTCCAGTCTGCAAATCTCTTCCAGGAGTCAAGCTCCCAGCCTAGTAAACATGGAATCCGTCAAGCCAGAGGACGTAAGACCTCCAGGCCATTATTAGCCAATATGAAGCTTATAAAAGACTCTATAAATCAACCCGTGATAAATAATTTCACGAGTAAGGCTGTGGTGGTGTAGGGCTTGTTTGGAGTCTGAAAGCCGCTGTAATGTGCTGCCAGGGGGGTTAAATGCTATCACTATGTTTCAGGCATTTTACAGCGTGATGGGAGGGGGGTGTGTGGTTCTTGTTTGTTTGTTTGGAGAGGAGTTAGTGTGGGAGGTGGAGAGAGCCAAGGAGGTCCCACACATGTACAGTGTAAAGAGGAGCATATCCTGCGGGACAGGGGCTGACTGATGCTGTGGGCCAAACCTGCAGGAAGCAACATGGGCATGTTCTAATATCTACTTTGTATATTTTCTTTTGTCCAAAGCTCACAGGCTTTGATGTTTGACACGTGGATGCCCCATATCTGAAAGTGTTCACAGCCAGGTTGGATGGGGCCCTGAGCAACCTGGTCTAGTGGAAGGTGTCCCTGCCCAGGGGAGGCGGGGTGGAACAAGATGACTTTAAGATTCCTTCCAACCCAAACCATGCCGTGACTTTATGATTCGAAGTTGCCCTCCTGCTCTGACAATCTCTCCTGATCTTCTGGTTGTGGTGTTTTGCTGTGCTGCCTCCAAGAAGTGAGATGTTGCCTTCCAGAACAGTCTTCAAAACAGTGTGAATCATTTCCCTGCTACACGTGTTTTGTTTCCATGGTTATTAGAGCCAAGTTCGCTTACAGTCATCCTTCCTTGGCACAAAATGTTTCTGTTGTCTTTTCAACTAGTGTATTTTTCTGGGCTCCTGCTACTGCTCCAAGATAAGAAATGTTTTTAAAGGAAAATATAAGCAAGAGGTATGAAGTTCCCGGTTTAGAAACTAAGACCAGTATAAAATCAACACGGTGTTCTTCAGAAAATGAGTTGGAAGGTTTGAGTCAGGCACAGTCCAGCTCATCATCTGAAGCTGTTGCCACTGGCAATGGATAAATCTCTGTCCCATTGAAAATGCCATTTTGATTGGTTGGTTTGAAACAAACACCTCGGGAGAAGACTCAATCTCCAAAGCAGAAGTGGCAGATTCTGACCTACAAGCTGGTGCAGAGGAGTGGGAGGGAATCAGGGAGAAGGTTATTTCTCTTATTAAATAAAACCATTGCTTATTATACAGCTCTGCTTGGGCCTGTTCCAGATCCATTAAAGTAAATGGAAAATCTTCACTTGACACAAATGGGAGCTGGCTCCAGCTCCAGGGATTAAATAGAGCACAGGTGGATCTTCCAACAGGAACAAATCATGATCCTGTTGAGCAGTCCCTGAGGAGTTTGTTTCACATTCTTGTCATTTGTTGACCTTATGTGTTTCGTATGTTGCCTTGTGCTGTTTCGCTTATGACCATGTCCAGTGGTCACAGTGGACTGACCACTAAAGTCAGTCACTGACCACCCTAAGTTGGTGCTGAGCTCTTGGTGCTGCCTCTTTTGGGGCAGCAGCTGCAACACCCATGGGGACATGTGTGAGCTCTCCTCCAGAAATGGGGACAGTATCCTTTTAGTTCAGACTTAGCACAAGACACCTGGATGAGATGCTGCCTTTCTGTGTGTTGCAGAAGGTAGGTCCTGGTTGGTAACAACAACTGCTCTGTGAGCAGCTCTGTGAGCAGCTCTGTGAGCCATCAAAAGCTGGCACCAGAGAGGGATTGGAGCTTCTGCCTTTGCTTTTCTGTCTTTGCTGGGCCTGGCAGCTCACCTGGTGTAACACCTGTGAGGCTTTATATAAATAGAGAATATCAAAGGGAGATGACACAGATATAGGAGACTATACCTGGGAAATGGCTTCTTGGAATGGAGCTGGAAAAGCAGCAGATCAGATTAGAGGAAAGAGTTTTAAGTGTTTCTTGCTTTTCCCAAGGGAAAACCTTTCTGCAGGTACTTCTTCCTTCCTGCTTCCCCATGTTTTCTTGCCCTTTTCTCCTTCAGTTGGGAAAGTTTTCCTTGCCTTGATCCACTACAACCAGCAGAGCCAAGGTGAATTTTTCATTGTTCATCTTTCAATACTGCAGGGCTGAGGTTGGGGGCCAAACATGCTTCTGAGGTCAGGACAGTCAACCTGAAGGCTCTGCCTTAGAGCACATGGTGACTTCAGCAACGCATGAAGCATTTCCCCAAGTTTCCAGCCTCCTGGATGGAGCCCAGAAGACCCCCAGATCATCTGTCTGTTTGTGGCAACCTGCATGACCTGCTGTGCCATGCACTGAGCAGTCAACAGCTCTGCACACGTGGCTGGTTCATGGGGAAAAAACTCCTTGGGGACATGTAAATATGGTGACATGGATTAGGAAACAGCCACATGGCAAGTGAGGGTGGTTGAGGAGATAACATGAAACAAACCTCACAGTGCTCATAGAAGAACATCGTCAGAAGATGTGAAGGAGCTGTACCAAGTCAGGGAAATCTCTGGTGGGAGAAAACCTGGAGCACCTTGGTGGCACGAGGAACGTCAAGCACCCTTGCCTGGACAGAAAGGGGTCATGAGAAGAGAAGAAAAACATCAGGATGTTACATTTAAAGCACATCTGTGCACAGTCTGGAATGGTAAATACATTTTCAGACTCCCCTCATAAAGCTGCAGTGTTTAAAAGTGCTGATAAAGTGCATTCCAATGTCCTTGAAGTCTTGCAGTGCGCCACACACACTACGCAGTGTTTATACGAGAGACGGCCAGCGCCGCGCGGAACGGCGAGATGAATGGGCTTGTATGTGTGAAGGGGAAGGATCCGCGGATTGTCACCAGAAAACAGGGTCCAGCTGGCTTGTGCTGTCCTGGCCTGCAAACCCTGGGACTCTCAATTGCACCGTGCCCAGGACAGGCTGTGAAGCTGCTGGCATGGTACAGACGAAGCAAGCACCGCTCGACATCCTTTGTATGGGGCATAATGGTCCATGTAAGGTCTGCATGTGGTCCATAACAGCTGTTCCACATTTTAAGAGAGGAGTTCACAAATTTTAGGGCTGGTACTGCTCTCCCTCTTGTGACAGGTTTGTCTTGTGGGTTTATTAGCACTCTTTGTGCCACTGAATTTCTGTCAGGCTCCCTTTCCTATTCCTCCCTCTCCATGTGCACTTAGGAGCTTTGAACAGGGAGTTGTTGCTCTCAGAGGAGTTATTTTCTCTCTCCTGGCCCACAGAGGAGCATCCATTCTTCCCACCATATAGGAAAAGTTTGCTATTTAGCCTCTATTTAGTTCCTCAGAATAAGAGAATCATTTGAAAGTGGTTTGAGATAGAGGTTTGAAAGGCCTGTTTGCAGCACAAAGCAGGAGGTGAAGATGGATGCTTTGGAAAACAGCTGCAGGGTTGGGCCAACACCTTTCTGAGGCTGCTCTGGCTTTAGTGAAAACTGTGATCTATTAGAAAATGCAACAATTTGCAATGCAAGGGTTGGGCAAGGGATGCTGAGGAGTTTATAATGTAAGACAATATTTCAGATTTGAAATGCCTCAGACCATGCAGTGTTGCAAAGCATTTCTTGCTGGTATTTGGGCAGTGACTATCTAATTAAGGATCTTTACATTAAATTGGTTAAAAATTACTAGAGCTGGAAGGGGAGAAATCAACAGAGCTGGAGAAGGAGCTGAATTGAGGAAGGTGACTATGTTGGTGAGAGGGAGAGGAGAAAGTTCCAGTCGAGAGGGGCAGTGGGAAGGATGGCTAAGGCTGGAGAGGGAGAAGGCTGCAGGGGAAATGGTGTAATGTCTTGGTCCTGCCCGAGCTGTGGTGTGGGAAGGAGTGAAAGAGGTGGTGAAGGCAGAGTTGGGAGGCAAACAGAAGCCAAGAAGGGAGATGTTTCAGGCAGAGAAGACAGCGGGGACACAGCAGTTTCTTGTGACATAAGCTGCAAAAATGGCAGGCAAAACATTGAATGTCGTTGTGCTTATGATGCCCAGTTTCTCAAGTCTGATGTAAGTGGATAGAACTCCCCAGGGACTCGTAACTCTTCATGTCTTGCACCTCTGGAGCGTACTTTCCTGGCTGCTGACATCTGTCATGCCACCTAACACTCACGGTGCCACCCTGCCACCTGCCCAAATTCACTAACACTTCTGCTCCCATGAAATGTATGAATCATAACTTCCATGCCATGGCTTTCTGCAAGATGGTGTTTCCAGAAATAGCATCCTGTGAGCCAAGAGACGTGATATTGCCCGTATGGTGGTGGAGGCCCAAAGAGAGGGAGTGCAGAGGGAGTGTAAGGAAAACAAACCACCCAACAGCGCGGTGGGAGGAAAGGAAGATCTGTGCAGGATCCAGTCCTTCACTGGGATTTTTCTTGGTTTGTAAGTTGAAACTACCAGAATTTCAGCGCATGGTGAGATTTGGAAATGGGTTCTCTGTTGGTGAAATAATATTTGCACTACAAAATTGTATTCACTGGCACTTTAAATTAGGTTAATGAAGGAGAAGTGTTCCACCTGAAATAATGTGTGATATTTTAATGTAACTTCATAGAATTGTAGAATGGTTTGGATTGGGACCTTAAAGATCATCCAGTTCCAATCCTCCTGCCATGGACAGGGACACTTTTCACCAGACCAGGTTGCTCCCAGCCCCATTCAACCTGGCCTTGAACACTTCCAGGGATGAGGGATCTGCAGCTTCTCTGGACAACCTGTGCCAGGGCCTCACCACCCTCACAGTAAAACCTGCAATATTTCCTTGTACAGTACTTTTCTCCTGGTGTAGGTTTCACCTTAGACTTTGCAGTAAGCACAGCATTCCTTTGACCAACTCTAACCCAACCAGAAAATTTATGGGTGCATTTGTTATTTGAAATTATGTGGGGAGCATCTTCTGAGGTGTGGAACAGCCATTGCAACTGTGGAGTTTGTAGCATATTTATAATTTATTCCTAATGCTTTGACTTCTTACTCATCCACATGCTGTTGTTTAGACTCCCTGGCCAGATCCTCTAACAAACTATTTCCATATGAATTGATCTTAGCTGAGTCCTAATGCACACTTATTTTTGGCAAATCACTCTCATAGGTACCCATTAGAAGCAGTGCTATGTTTATATGAATATTATCACGTATTAAAAAGATCAGGGCCTTAGAGTAAATTTTGAACCAAGGTTAAATCACAGTAGTGTACCTGTCCAATCAGCTCCAATGGGTGTTTTGCTTAAAGCTGGTTCCAGAGATACTGTTTTGATGCTGCTTTATCATGAAGACAAGAGATGCTTTCTCATTGCAAGCAAGAAGTGTTGTTTAGAGAAGTCACTTTCCTTTTCATAGGGTAAATACTATTTAGGCCCACTCATTTCAGTGATTATATCCACTTTGCTAAGCAAGTCTTCACCTGATACATTGCAGCAACACAGATGAATATGTCACATCATTGTGGCTTGTGACTAGGGTTTTACTGCCAAAACTTGTTCTTCTCCTGACATGTAAATGCTGGTTTGGTGTAGTACCACCAGGAATGGATTTAGCATATCAAATTCACCTGCCAAAGCAATGAAGGGGAAAAAAAAAAGAGGCAGGAAAAATGAAAAAAATGTATGAAAAGCAGTATTACTTTTATTTTAATAGCTGCTATTTAATTCTGCTCACTCTCTTCTCCTTTCTGTTCTGCAGGCTTAAAAGCTGTATTACATGAAATTAGCCAGTAAAAGTTCCACATTTGCCAGATGTTCAGCTGAGTAAAACTCTCAGTAAAGATTTTTAGGTCACTCATTTACCCTCTCAGCATCTCCTTCCTGGAGAACCAGCCTTTCCCCTGCCATCCAAATCGATGTCTCGGCTTGGTGAATCTTTTGATCAAACTATAACTGTGATTTCTGTAACTCAGTATTCATTGTATTCCTGTGTAGGACTTCGATAAACTTTATGGGTCTCTTTCAGCTCAGGATATTCTGTGACTGATGCACAGAGGAATGGAAGAACTGACCAGCCAGACACTAGAAGTTGCTCTCTTTTAATTTAATTCCCGCCAGATATTAATTAGTAGACTACCATCACATTCGTTGTATAAAATGGACTCATAACAAACTGTGTGAGAGTCTCTTCAGAGAAGGTTCGTGGTCAGACTGAAATGCGAGGAATTTCCGCAGCATTTGCAAGTCTTTAGGAACAACGGGGAAAGAGCCCGATTAAAACTCTCCTGGCTGTCGCAATCTCTGTCGGGGATGTTTCGGCTGGCAGGGAAGCTGGGTGGTCTGAAGAATGTGGGTAGGAGGCTCTGCTGGGAGTTTCTCTCCTGCATGAAGCCTGGAGATTTGGCTTCTGTGGTGTGAAATTAATGCTTTTTTTTGTTTGGTTGGTTGGTTTGTTTTTCCAGTGTCGCTTCCAATGAGGATTTCCAATGAGGCTGACCCAAGTTAGAATCACAGAATCACAGCATACTAGAGGGGCTTGAATTGGAAGGCACCCCAAACATGACCTAGTTCCAACCCCCCTGCCATGGGAACTGCCATTCTGTGGGGGAGTGAGTGTTAGCTCCATCAGAAGCTCCACCAGACACAGCTCTGACCATCTGACCTAAAAGGACCTGGAAGACGGACTGAAAATGCCCAGGAGGAAAGAGCTGTTCTGCTGCTTTACAGATGCCAAAGTGAAGCGTTAGCTATACATGTGACAAAACCTGCTGCTTCCGTGCCCTAAATGAAAGTGGGCAGAATATGCAAATTGTGTCCCCATTAAACATTTGGAAATAAAAATATAACTCTGAAATCAGAGGAGACTTTCCAGATTATTCATCCAGTAGTGTTTTGTTCCTAAAAACTGAATGCCCGTGCTTTCTTGAGCACTAGGCAGTGGGCCATGTTCCTAACTGGTATCAATCAGTAACAGCTCCATTCATTCGGATGGGCCAGATTTATCCCATCTGGCCATTAATTTGTCTTTCTGACAAGATCTGAATGCTCATTTTGACATGCACAGGAGTTGAGGCTGCCAGCAGTTGTTTCTCTCCTTGGCAAACCTCTCCAGTGCTAGCACAAGCACTTTTTCCCCTTTACAGCATGCACAGGCACTGCAGAAGGGCTTAGTTGCTGGTTGTAATGATCTCATGTGTTTTTGGAGCTCAGCCTTTTACGAGGGTGGTGCCTGGGGTGCAGACAGATGGGCCCCGCCCACCTTTCCTCTGGATGCTTGAGGGATCTCCCAAGACTTTCCCTACAGTGTAATTTTGAGCTGTGTCTCTTTTATTTGTCTTTTTCACTCATTACCTGCTGTTCACCGCAGGGCTCCTCAGGGCTTTCTTGTTATAAATTTGATTTGGAAAGAGAAATTGGAAATAGAAATCAGTGTTTCTGCGATTACAGCAGGCAGGGAATGTGTCCCAAACGTTAGGTGGATGTGGTTTGACTCAAGCTCTTGATACAGAGCTGGAAATTAAAACCATTCTCCACTGATATCCCATTGGATGTCTGCAAGGAATAGACTACCTGGCCCTTTTCCTGGAGGTAAGGCTCATCAGGAAAGCAGCACATGTGCTGATGGTCTGGAAAAAATAAGCAGGCATTGCTAGCAAGGTGAAAGTGTATTTTTATTGAGAATATTTAAAGAAATACAGTTCTTTTCAGTAGCTGTACTTGAAATGGAAGGGAGGAAACTTTTCTGTATAATGAGATTGAGGCTAATATTAAAGATAACTTTAAATGTGGCCTGAAAGCAAAATCAAATCCCTTGCCCCAGTTGTAACACAGTGAATATTTAAGGCAAGACCAGGTAGGAGAGAGAGTGATAATGAGGCCGTGGGTGCCGAAATTACCACATTCATGAGAGGAGCCAATTTCAGACTTGAGTGCACTCAGGCTGGTGGTGAGGGGATAGAAACAAGGCAGAAAATCTCCTGCCCAGAGCACAGAAAATGTGGCTTTGCACATCCAGCAGCAAGAGTGGCTCTTGAGTGCATCAAACTGGGGGAAGGAGGTGGTGAGTGAAGGTAACGGGAAAGACAGGTCTGTGGCTAAGGAGAGAAGAAAGGGTTGGGAGCCCATCACTGTGACCTCAATTATACGGCTATAAATGAACCTTCCATGAGAAAAATAAAACATGAAATTAAATAGGAAATTGGAGAGGATGCAGCCCAAGCCTAGCAAAGACAGATTGTGTTATACAAACATGATAGCTTTGATAAAATAATGGATTTTTCTAGACGTAGATTAGACCTATGGCATTTCCTAGCTGGATTCAGGGAAGTGAATGTAGTGCCTTGTGAAAAATTACTAGATGAGCTGACAGGGGAAGAATAATACAAGAATTTGAGTTGAGGGGATATAAAAATGTCTAAAAGACAGAACTAGTGGATTCTGCTAAAAGGGGAATTTTGGGCAGTGGGAAGAAATTGCTGGGGAAGTCAAAGATTGGCCTTGAAATGAGCTTTAATTTGTTGTCAGTGAGCTGGTGACAGGTTGGATAGCATGGGCTGTCCCTGACACACAGTCCTGGAGTACTTTCTGGGAAGATGTGTGTGTTTTTGGAGAGGGAAGGGAGAGAGCTGAGACAGGACAGCATGGTAGTAGAGTCATGGGTGCTCGCACAGCAAGAGACCAGCTCACTAGTCAGGAGAGTCAAGGGGAAAAGAGATGCCTGAGGGTATCAATAATTAATACAGCCCTGAAATATTAGGAAGTCGTGTGAAAAACAGGTGGCTGGCGCTTTAGGAATCATAGGATTGGAGAACAGTGAGATGAGTTGGTTTGCTTGGCAAGGAGCTGAGTTCAGCCTGAGTGTATGGCAGGAAACAAAGCCAGGGACAGAAAGGGATGATGGTGTTAATAAAGGATAAGGGTGTTCACCTGGTCCACAGTAACTTGTCTCTCACTAGTCCAGATAGGAGAATCACACCTTGGGCAACACAGCAAGCAATGGAGCAAAGCCGTTGGGGAACCTTCAGTCCAGAGAAGACTGAGATATCAAGATGGTCTTCAAGGACCCAAAGTAGCTGCAAAAAGGAAGGAAACAAACTAAACCTGACCTGCAGCAAAGAGATCTAGGCTAAATGTTAATCACAACATTCAATGTAAGGATCACAAACTGGTATGGTAGGACAGCAGAGGGGCTGTGGGACGTCCATCACTAGGAGTCCTTGGGTCCTGTTTACACCATGCCAGGTGTTCACCTTCGAAGAATTGAAACTGAATGACAGAAGAAAACACCTGGGCTGGTTTCAGGTGGACCTTTTCCATGGGATCTATCACAGGACTTGCCTCAGCAATGGACCGTGAACAGTGGCTTGGAAGGAACTGGTCCATTCTCTTTGAGCCGTTGCCTTCAGCAGCCACAGTGTCAGAGTTGGATGTAGACGCTAATAAGTCTATCTGAATAGTTTTGATTTTTGTGTCACCTCTTGGAAGTTTTGGGCCATAAGAAGGCATCCCTGTCCTTCAGTATCCGCCCTCTGAGGGCCTTTCCCATGATCCAGGTGTGGAAGGCAATGGCTTCATCTGCCAGCTATGGTTCTGTCATAGAGACTTCTTTTCATCAAAGGTGTCTCTTCCAGTAGTTCTGCCTTTCCTGAGACAAATAGAATAAATTAAAGGAGAAGTTTTGAAAAGCCTTTAAAAAACCCTTTTGTGGTTTTTCGGTTTGTTATTTTGGTTTGGAGGGTTTTTTAAATTTTTTTAAAATAAAAGTGCTTGAAGGAGCATAAAAATAATATATGATCTGAAGACACTGGGGAAAACTACCCCCATGGCTCTCATTGTGTGCCGGGAAGTGTGGATTGCAGACAATGCTTTCAGGCCATGAGTGCATATTTTCCTCTCAGAATTAACAGCATTATTTCACATGTACATGACAGTTTTCATCCTGAAGGATGTTGGGGCACTTCAACACCCACATACAGCACAGCTGAAGAGGCAGAAAATAGTAGCCACCCTTGAGAGAACATCATGTCGTCCAAGAGATCCTGACTGAGATCCCTTTTGTGCAATGCACTCTCTGGATGGGGTGCGATCTGGTAAGGACTGAAGGCTGATGCAACAAATGCTTTGTTATAAGAAAAGGAAAACTTTAAAACATTGCAGGTGATCACTATTGAGCAATATCATGACCAAATAAGGTTTTCAAAATTATGATGATCATAATAATTATCAAAGAAGATGTACGGTGATGATGTTCCCTTTAGCCTATGAGAGGTGGGTGTCAGCTTAAGGCTCATGGGCTCTGAGCTCCTTGAAGTATTCTTTCTACTCATAATTAAATCCACATCTAAGCATGTTCTGTAATTTATTGCAGTTGTCTCTTTTCTCCCCCTTAGATATTCCCTTGCTCACTTATACCTTTGCCACCAAAGACAGAACTTCCTTCATCTTTCTTCCTTCTTCATTAAATTCACAGCTTTGGTAATTTGCAGGTATTGTGGAATCTGGCCCTGTTTTCCACCCTGCAGACTTGCAAGGCAACAACAATTTAAGCACCATATGGTTCTCGGCAAAGTCAGGTTTCACATCCAACCTAAACAGTTTAATATTATCAAAAGCCCAAGCTCACTGCAGCAATAACAACCCCTGCTTCCTCTCCCCGCATTGTATAACCAGAGGAAGAAAGCTCTCAAACTGAGCAAGCTGCTGTGATCTTGAACAGGGGCTGCAGGGTTAGGGGAAAACCTTTGTAGCACCCTTGTTATGATCACAGGATGAGTGCCCACCTGGACCACAAAGAAAGTGCAAATCCAGGTCTGGTTTCAATTAGGATGCCTTAAAAACACAGACCAGGTTGAGTTCCTATTGTTGCTGTATATAATTAATTTATTTGATGTGTAAGTTTTAATGAGGGAAC
Organism: Acropternis orthonyx; assembly: GCA_035583155.1. Classification (NCBI taxonomy): domain Eukaryota; kingdom Metazoa; phylum Chordata; class Aves; order Passeriformes; family Rhinocryptidae; genus Acropternis; species Acropternis orthonyx. The sequence continues at coordinate 60,132,958 of JAWWEU010000158.1, read as the reverse complement.
GGTACATGCCTCCAAGCTGCAGAATACAAAGTTGTCTCTATTATAGTTTAAGGTATATTTGTCTTTTTCTCTTTTAGTGGCTTGGATTCCCGTTCCCACCCAGTTTGATGCAGGCAAGTATTTCTGGCAGAGTTAAGGTCTTCGGCATGAGGAGAGGAGGACAAGCTGGGTGGGGATAGGGGAGCTGGGCTGGGTGTTCATTTCTCAAGCTGCACTCGTGGTAGAGTGATTAGAAAACACTAAGTCTTCTACTTCCTCACTTAATAGACTTAAGAGGTCTCTGTAGATGATGAGTAATGCTGCTGTGGAGTAGATGCCAAAATGGAACAGGAGCCCTGAGACGGTTTTTGTTGCAGTACCTTGTAGCAATCAGAAATTATTATCCTCCTTGTGCTATGATGTTATCAGCTGGCTGAAGACCTTGCATTGAGTCACAGCAATCAGCATCCCAAAAGGTTACAGACACCTGCATTGCATCAGAATGACAGCACTTACACTGCTGTGCTGCCACCCCTCCTGAACTCCATCGAAGTAGGTACCCTGAGGTTCTCCCTATCCACCTCAGCTTTTAGAGAAGCCAAAGATGGGATGTGCCTGGCCATGGGGCTTCTCAGCCCAGGAGCAGAGTGTCCAGCTCATGTGCCAGCATCTGGGTACAAGATACATCCTGGAGAAGGGATGGGAAAGAGTTGTGTATGCCTGTCAGGTGCCAAGCCTAGGAAGTATTTTCCATTTACCTGTTGGGAGTATAGCTTTCTGCTACTTCTAAGAGAATGAGAATAAAGGATAAATGGTGGTTTAATGTAAAAAGAAAAAGCCATTTGCAGATTAATTAGCATTGTAAAGAGCCTCAGGGGCTTTTTGGGAGAAAGGTAGATGGAGCTACCAAATGAGGAGATTTAGATAAAAGCAATGATCTACAAGTGTTTCCTTGGTAATTTAGTGGAGAGTGAACAAGTTGCTAGAGATACTAGCAATGGAGTGCCTGTTTGTTATCTGGGACTAAATAAAATCATCCCTGCAAGCTCATGCTTCTTGTGAAGCAACAAAAGCACCCAGATGTAGCCTTTCCTACCAAACTGCAATGTAAGATTTGCTGGAGAGAGGTCAGATACAGCTTCCTACCAAGAAAAGGATTATCCCAGCAGATTATAAGCAGGTCAGTTAACAAAATAGTCCTTCCCTACAAGGGGTTAACCCTGATGTGGCAGGACAGGTTGTGTAGAGGTAGGATGCAGGGGATTCTTGTCTTTAGTATTCTCTTTATTGGAGTACGTGGATTGAATATGGGGTTTGTGATCTCAGTGTTTGCATATTGATATTGGGAAGAGCTCCCTGAGGAAATGGTGGAGAGCTTTTGCCTGGAGAGCTATAGGGGAAAATGTGAAATCAAAAAGGACTGTGAGTTGACAGTCTGCGAAAAGTCAACTCATTCATAACAAAAGGCAAAATTCAGCCTCTGGGATACAGAAGGCAATCAGAGGGGAGGTGGGGGGAAATCTCAATTCTGCTTGCTCGGCATGTCTGATTATTTTCTGCTGTGGAAAAAGAACTAATGAATGTAACTTTACATGCAGTTAATTAGGTGTGGTCTTCTGAAAAAATCATAATTGTGCCTGGCTGAAATCTTCATTCTGCCAACAATAAATCTGGTTGGATCATATCAGGAATAAGCTGCTAGCACATGATTTACCAGCACTGTTTTTGTTAGATGTAGCCGTTTGGCTGGAAAGCAGAAGGGCCCTTGTAACCTGAAAACAACCACCTTGCTGTGCCCTCAGCTGAGCAGATCTGTCAGTGATGTGTAACAGCACCGCTGAAGCCTTCGGAAACGGAGTATCGGGTGGTTCAAAGGGGCTCTTTGCCACACCAAGTCTTGCCTTCCCCTGTGACTTTGGCAGCTACAGAGAGGCAGGCACGGGGAATGATGTTTATGCACTTGGGTGTGTTTGTGTTTGTGGTGAAATTGGAAACCTGTGGAGTCCAGTTCAGCTGGAAGATAGTCCTGCTAAGTGCTTTGATTCAAAAAACAGCAGCGGTGAGTGCATGGCAGGCCAAATAATACATCTTCTCTTCTCAGCTGGGCAGAAAAGTCCATTAAAGGGAATGGGAGCAGAACCATAAAGGTGGCTGAAAGCTGAATGAATTGCTCTAGCCAGCGTGTTTCACGCCCTTGGGAGCAGCAGCCAGAGGGGCAAAGGGGATGGTGTTTGTGGCCTGTTTGGGGTCTCAGTGGGAAAGGAATGGACATTTTGTGCTTCCCAGCTCTTGCAAGGGGACCTGTGGCCATGCAGGAGGCTGTGAGCAGAAGTACATTGAGGAACAGCTGTGAAGGTCCCACTACCATGGATCCATGGGGCACCCTTCCCATGTTCCTTCTAATTTCAGTAATGCTTGCACTTTTACATTGCCAATATGTCTTTGTGGGTTTGGCCACCTGTAAAACAAAGGGATTCTTCCGGATTTTTAAACTCCACTGGAAGTGTGGTCATGCATTGGGACAGGCTGTCTGAGGAAGTTGGGGAATCACTGTCTCTGGATATTTTCATAAATGTGTAGGTTTAGTGATGGGCCTGGCAGTGTTAATGTGTGGACTAAATGATCCACTAAATGATTGCTCTTTTCCGACCTTAATCATTCTATGATTCTATGATTTAACAAAATATTTTGCTTTTCAGCAGATGTGAGTTATGTGAGTTTAGCATTGAAATCTGGTTGGAAATTTGGGCTCTAGATCACCAATCATCAGTTAAAGCTGCTGTTCTTTATGGATTGCCTTGGATCCTTCAGAGGATGTGTTCCTTCCTCCTTGCAGGGCTAGGACTAGTTGGTTACTAGATATCTGAGCTGCTCTTGCAGTCATACCTTATCCCTCCGAGTCCTGCATGTGCTGTATTTGTAACACTGAGCAAGGCAGAGATTGCAGTTTCTCCAAATGCTTGGAAGTTAGGAAAAGAAAGTTGAGGGTGCTATTTTGACCTTCCCATTCCTCTGTGAAAACATACAATTCTATTAATTTTTGTTGTGGGCTAAATAAGGTCTTTTGGTCCCCAGCTCATTCACAGACTTGCCTGAACCAACTTCATTCAGATATTTTCCCTAAAAACACCACCGCTTAAAGCCAGTGACCTTCACCAGGAACTGCAGGTCTAAAACTTAAAATACAGAAAATCTGCCTCTCTGGAAGGACTCATTCATGGAGAATTGCAGCACTCCCACCCCAATAAAAGCTTTTCAGCCACCTGGCATAGACGTAACACGGTTAGAGCTCGTGAACACGGCGTCATCCTGCCGACCCCTTCCGCCAGCTCCATCAGTGTTTGCGGTGTGCTGAGCATTTTCTGCTCTGACGGTGGCGGTGGCAGATGGTGTTTGTTTAATTCTGCTTGTTCCCAGCATGGTGTGGGCGGCTCTTTGCTGTCCAGGTGGAGGGAGGCACAGCAGGATCTGGGACATCCTGCAAGGCTCCGTCCATCGAACACATCCGGCACCATCGGGACTTCGGTGGGGAGGGAGGGAGGGAGGGCTGCAGCCCCTGGTGCTTTAACCTCTCTTCTGCCTAGTGTTCTCTGCTTTAGAAGTGTAGGTCAAGCTTTGCTCTGATAAAACCATTAGTCTCAGACATGCAAAGCTTTTTGAAGAGGTCTTTTGGGAGGCAAAGGCTGGTCCAACAGGAATGGGGTGAAAGGAAATACAGCAGGGGCTCACAGAGGGCAGTGGATGCTCAGGGGGGGTCAGTGGCTTGCAGAGCTGGCTACCAGTGTGAAGAACCTGTTCTCACCTGGATTAAAACTTTTAAATATGCTATAAAATGCTCAGCTCTGGATTATTTTTAAAGCCCCTTGCAATCCCAAGGCAACCAGACCATTTTGCGTCACCTGCCCTGGTGGTGCTCTGGGTCACAGACCCAGTGCTGTGCTGCAGTGGGTCACTCTGGGAGCATATCCCACCTTTAAATGCCCAGGGGACCATGCCAGCAGTAGAAAGATTGTGTGTTTGTGGATGCGTGAGTGTGTGTGGTGCATGAGGGTGGGTGTGAGAGAGGGAGAACATCGGTGGGGGAAATGTGACCCCGTCCTTCGTCCTTCCTGACTGCAGCTATGATTTCCATTAATGGGAACGTAGGACATTTCACTAGATGGTTTGTTTAATCTAAACTTCACATGTAACCCCCCTGGAGACAGGTCGAGTGAGTGGTTTGTTTTCCCTGTTTCACCCCACTGTGACACCAGAGACCCTCTCAGAGATAACAGAGGGGCTGCTCGCCTATTGGAGCAGCTCTCCCGCTCTTTACAGTGGAGGAAGGCTGGGAGATGTGGCTGTGGACAGCAGTTTTCTTCCATCTTCTAACATCCTGCAGCACATGCTTCACCTCCTGCAGCACCCCTCAGCTGCTGCCAGGGATGCCACTTGTGCCCAGCTTGGCTGTCCCTTCCCTGGGTGTAGAGAAAAACCAGGAGGGCTGAGCACTAGGTTCCTAAATGATCCACAAAGAGGTGAAGGAATGATATGGAAAGGCATAAAATTCAGCCTAAGCACACTGAAACGTGTCCTGTAGGAGCCAAAGCTGAACTGGGACTCTCTCTTTGTGCTGGTGACAGAAAAACCAGTGCAGGCTGTGACCTTCCACGTAGCCCAGAAACTATGCAGAAAGTGATTCTGTCCCAGCAGTAAATCTGCAGGGGCTTGTAAAAGGAAGAAAACTCCTTTGGGTAAGCACAGCTTAATCAAAATCTCTGCTTCAGACATGTCAGCTTCTCTCTAAACATGGAGCAAAATGTCTTTTATACTTGTAGATTTCTCTTCCCCAGTTTGGATTGGGATCACATGTTGCAGTACCAAAAATTAGAGCTAGAATGGGGAGCCTTGCATATTCATTTCTTGCTGAAATCAGGCTCCATTGAGGCTCCTTAGCATTTTACTGATAATGCTCCTTTGCCAGCAGAACTAGGCACAGGGCCTAATCATGCCCTTATTAAACTCACTGGAAGTTTTGATGTGGATTTCAATGGCACCAGCACTTTTCCCCAAAAGGACACTGATTTAATTTTTTTTTCCCTCTTTTTTTCCTCTCTAAAGCTCAGTCTTACAACAGGTTTCTGCTGGGTTTTGCTGACTTCCTTTTCAGGACCAGTAGTCCTAGCAATGGGCAAATAAACAGAAATGGTTCCCAAACCTTGCTGCCAGCAGGGACAGCTAAAGGATCACTTTAGTTAGAAGTCAGGAATTAAGTTTAAACCGTAGTTAGAAATTCCCACATCTGGAATTTCTTTTACAGGAAAATGACTGGGATCAGGAAGCATTAGATCCCAGCAAATTCCAGTTTGATTGCTAGCAGGTGCAAATGCAAATGAGGAAAGCATCATACCTGGTCTTTGGCTCTGGATTTTGCCTTCCCAGGTCTTCCAACAAAAACTCCTCATTAGAGTTTTTTATCCCATAGAAGAAAATCAGAAAATTACTGACTTTCAAGTTGGTTTCCTTGCTTCCTTTCAAAATGAAAGCATCGCTTGGAAACATGTGTGCCTGCAAGTCTGCTTGGAAGCCAGGCTGCCGCCCTCTAACCCAGCTCTTTTTTGTAATTCCTTGAAGGTGCCGAAAGACCCCCCAAGAGCTTTTGATCTTTGAAACTGTTTTATTACTACCCAAAAATTATAAGCACAAGAAGAAAATATTTATTTAAAGAAGGGAAAACACTGAACTCCTGGGTGAGATGGATAAATTAAAAGCTGGAAAATTAATCTCCAACCTGCCTTGTGAATTCTGGCATGCTGAATGGTCCCGCTGGCCACTGTGTGCATGCAGGCAAACCCACACTGGCCCAAAGTGTCTTTTTTATTCAACCTTCTTTATGTTTGGAGCTGGATAAGCAAGGAGGCTCTGAATACTTTTGGTGGATAAAATCTCACTGATTAAAAGGATAAGATCTGTTAGAAACTGGCACACAGTGCTTGGGAAAGGGGAGTGACGGAGATCCGTGAAGTCAGGCAGGGTGTGGAGTACAGATCTCAACTATCCACCACCCCTCTTAAAGGATATCCCAACAGTGTGCAGGAGGATGGCAGGGAGGTGCAAAACCTCAAGGAAGTGTTTCTTTACAGGATGCATCAGGAGAGGTACCTGTTGCAGCCTAAAAGAGGTCAAAGATTATAAACGTGTTAAAAGAGCATAAAGACCTTTACGAGAGACAGAACCAACTGTGGCCATCATGGGGTCCAGGTATAAACAGGGATTTGGGAGATGGCCACCTGCTCAGCAGCAGAGAGGTCCATGAGATACAATACCCTAGGAGAGGGCCCTTTGTCCATCCCTTGTTTCTTATACGCTTCCCCAACATGTCCTCACTTCCCATGGAATCCCTTATCCTTTCTCCACAGGGACAAATAAGCATCTCTGCGAGTTTGTCCTCCTGCCCTAATTTGTGTCACTCTTTGAAGTATCGCCAGTGACAGAATTGGCTCCTCCTGAACCCTCTCTATGTCTTTGCACAAAAAAAATCTCTCTTTGCCAAAGGAGGCCCATGGTATTTCATCTTGCTTGAGGGAACATATGAGAGAGTTTCCTCTTTCATGGGTTAGCTCAGATGTAGAGCCCACAGTGTTCTCTGGCAGATTATTAAAGCATTAACCATGCTCATTAAATGCTATTGAGATGCAGATAAGATGTAATGTATCATGTATTGTATTCCCCCCTCAGTGTGGCTGAGCATGTTTTTTAATGTCAAGGGCAGGTGTTTTTGTGTGATACCTACTTAGTGGTATTTATGGTGATATTTATTGCAAGGCTGCAGTTAATATCATGTCCTCTGTTTCGTTACATGCTGAGGTTAAACTGCATGTCTGGCACATCGTTTATTCAATTACTAAAACATCTTAATGAAGGTTAACAGTGCAGTGCAACACGGCAGTGCAGAACCGACACACATAAATCTGTCAGGCGTGATGTTGGGAAAGGCGGCTGAACAGCATCTCCCCAAGTGCAGATGGGGCAGATTAAAAGTGCATGAAAGCAGTGCCAGAAACACAGCTCTGAACACAATCCTTCTGGGAACCAGGGATGCAGAAGTAAAAATGGAGCTATAATGGGTCTCCCTGGTTTCAGCTGCCAGGAAGTGCTGAGAGGTAGATGTGGAGCTTTGGCTTTCTCTTGCCAATTTTGAGTGAACCCTTCTGAGCTTTGAAAGACCAGCTCCAGAACAGGTATTTCTCTCAACATGTCTCCTGAATCTCTCTGGGGCTCTGTATCACCATGGGGACCCCTCTTTGTGGCCATGCAGACAGAGGAGTCCTGCCTCTGTGGTGCCTCGGAGGTGTTGGGGGTGGCATGGGCTGATCCCAGCACAGACTGTGTGATGTCACTGGGCTAGTCCAAACCACCTGTAGACATACCATGCAGTGCCCATGGAGTAGCTCAGTGCTGCAGAAATGGTGTCCAAACATCTCACTCACCTTGGGAAAGGGCTCCCAGCACCACAGGAAAACCCTGGGCAGCAGCGTTGCTCCAACAGCTACTGGGATAGTGTTCCAATTTTTTTTTGTTCTCTTGGAAGGTATGAGTTGAAGCCTGGGAAAATGCTAGAGGACTTTATTGTCATTTTACAAGATATTGTTAAGGAATAAGTTAAACTTTCAAATAAGTCAGAAGTCAGTGAATTTCTGTAGCTGCCTCTGAGCTATCTGCAGCTGATCTGCCACCTAACACCTTGATCTCCGGCCAAAGGGCTTGCTGGTTCAGTTCTATTTCACCAAAACAAGGATGAATTTTGTGTTTCACAGCAAATATCCACGGCCATCACAAAATGCTTAAATGACACTTTATTCCCCCCAGCCTTGGGTGAGAGCCATTAGATTCAGGTGTTGTGCAGAAAGTAAAGAGATGTGCATTTTGCTCAGTAGTTTGTTGATGTATTTGCCAATTGCATCTACATTTGTTGCCCAATGGTATAAGACTTAATTGAATTGTTGCCTTGTTAATTTTTTAATCAATTCATTATGATCTATCAATGACTTCAGAGCAGGGAAGGTTTTCCAGCCCAAGATATGCCGATAACCTGGGGAATTACTGCTTTGGAAGCCAGCCTGACTGTTCCTCAGTAAATCAAGTAATTCTACTGTACACTGTAGCTTGCACACAGAGGATTGTTTAAGATTATACAGATGTCTTAGACATGCAAGCCAAAATCAGCAGCAAAGGTATTTCCTGTCTTCTTCCAGAGATGTTCCTGTGCCCTTTGCTCATCTTATTAGATTTAATTATTTCATTAATTCCTTTCTCTTGAGATTAACTGATTTGTCCCACAGTTCCAGTGCTCCTGATTTTCTCATACAGTTCAACAGCCATTCACTGACACACTTCACAGCCCTGCAAGCATTACCTGCTAGTTCTATGGTGGCCCTGCTGACATCACCACTCCCCTCCCCAGCGATAATTAATCACTCACTGCCTCATTCGCCCCAGTTCGTTCACACACTGCAGTGGCAGAGCCTGAAAAATGGTCATGTGAAGAGAAAACACTCCCGAGATTGATGCTGGCATGGCTATGGGGACACTGCTGCACTTACTTCTTCACTGCACTTTCTGCAGGTCAGTGGCTTTCCAATGAATCTGTCCCAGCTCAGACTGATGGAGGAGAGGACAGAGCACTTCACCAGAACTCCCTCATCTTTCACTGTGCTCAGTCAGGTTTGGGAAACCATAAAATAGACCTCTCAAGCATATAAAGATTACCAGGGTAGAACGTTTGCCCGGATTTAATGGGGAAGCACCACGAGTGTTGTTGATGCAAAGGAAAGCTCTCCATCACCCCGGTTTAAGTCCCAAAGGCAATGCTTTGTGGCACTTCAAACATATAAACAGTGTAGTGAGAATAAATATAATATATGGGCTTTGCCAATGCAAATGAAAAGCAATTATCCCAAATCGCAGTCTTAATTTATAAGCAGTCAGTATAATTTGAGAAACTGAAATCTGATGTTGCTAAATCAAATTCCTGTAATTCCACTGGGCATTAAGCACATAATAAGATTACACTGTGCACTGAGCATGTCCTTGTTAAATCTGCTGGCTACTGCATTTTTATTGCTCTCCTGGGGGTTTATTGAGTTTACACTTCCAGTAAAAGGTAATGTTTTCACAGTGTCTTTGGTGCGGTGGCCACACAAGTCTGTCTGCAGCATGGAGAATTGTTAAGCCATATAATTTGCTTACATCCCTTGGCAGCTCAGTTGGGGGAAAAAAAGGCAATTAAAAGACACCATGCAGTTGTATCTAACCAAATCAAAAATAATAATAATGAATCTCCTGTACAGTAATCAGTAAGGAAAGGAAGCCATGCATAATGGTGAGGTCTAGCTGTGAGACAGCTAAATTGATGAGCTCTCCTGTTTAGATTTGGTGCTGAATGCCTGAATAGTGGTGCTAATATGATGTCGTGATTTATATACAAAAGTCACCTTGAGACTAGCTGCTCTCTAAATAATCAGGAAGAATAGGATTTCCTTGCAACAGGCTGTCTGTAGTCTTGGAAAACAGATGAGAAGATGGGGGATAAAGGGAGGACACCAGGTAACTTGGATATTGATCAGTGAAAGTCTCTGGGAGCAGCAAGAATATTTAAGGAAGACACACAGATGAAATGTGCCATTTTAGAAGGAGGTAGAAAGCTAAGAAGAAACAAATTCCCTCCCAATAAACCAATGCAAGACAAAATGAGTGCAACAGAGGCACCCAAAAGATTTGCACACTTGTAAGTACTTAGCATGGGCATCCTTGCAAGACCATCTACAGATATGCTCTCCTGGTGTTTGATTCCCTTCTGCTCTCCTATGGTGGCTGGTTTAAACTTCTAGGTGTAAAAACCTCCTTGAAAATGCTTATCATTGTTCAGGATAATGCTGGATAAGCCTGACAGACTGGCATTAATTTAAATTTTAAATCTTTGCCATTGTGGCAGGGACAATTCCAGTGTGAAACTGTGGGCTCAGACCTATCCTAAGAAGTAACATCGTTTTATCCACTGGGAGCTTATAGCACTGCATAATCATGCTATAGTGGTTAAATCTCTGCTTTTATATTTATATAAAATAATATGTATTTATATGTTTAAAGCCCTACATTTGTAGGGTCAGCCTTTGTCCCCTAGTAAGTTCACTTTAGAGAACACTTTATAGCCAAGGGTCCAAGAACATCTGCAAATCTGGACACCTTGCTCTTATAGCTGAATTTTGTCAGAAAAGAACAGACCAAGCATGCATTCCTCTCTGGGAATAAAGATAATTCTGCTAAGCAGTATTTGCAATAACAACACGAGAACGGTCACTTAGAAAGACCAAAACTTTTGCTTAGTACCAAGTCTGAATAGAAAGGCAGCCTTTCATAGAATCACAGAATGGTTTGGTTTGGAAGGGACCCTAAAGATCGTCTAATTCCCACTCCCTGCCATGGGCAGGGACACCTTCCACTAGACCAAGTTGTTCCAAGCCCCGTCCAACCTGGACTTGAGTACCTCCCCAGACAGGACATTTCTCTGGCATGCTCCTGCAGTTTCCAGCAGCTGTCTCTTGGGGAAAGAAAGAACAACTTATTTATATAGGATTTCTGATGTGTATACAAAGCTTCCTGGAGTGACTTTTTCCTTCGTCACTCCTTGTTTTCTGCACCTGCAGAGACAGTGATACAGAGCCAAGCACTTGTGAGGTCACAGCCTCGCTTCTGGGTGTCCTGTAGCTCACGACAGCCTGTGTGGAAAAAGTGACGGAGGGTCACTTATCATGCAGTGAGTGCTGCAGCTCTCCACAGGGACTCACTCTGCTCTGGATTTGAGGGTTTACAGCCTGGAGGGGTTTCATGTGTCTGAAACCACGTGTCCTCTAACCAGTCACCACTTATTCCTGATATTTGAGTGTCAAGGCCAAGGTTTGCGTCAAACCTGACTGGGCAGTTCTGGAGGTTCCTGTTTGAAATGGCTGCAAGTGGTTTCTCAGGGGTAGACGCATCAAGACTTTGACTGAATTCTTCCATTATCTGAGATTTATTGCTGGCAGTGGACAAGTTCCTTTGGGAAAGCCTTAACATGAGCTGACAGTAATTCACCAGAAGCTTGGCATGGTTTTACCCCAGGGAACTCTACACCAGCAAGCCTTCCCATGACATAAATATCACAGAGGTCACAGAGCAATTAGGATTAGGGTTACAAATGTGTTTATCAGTGTCAAGACAATTATGTCTTCTATCTTCGTTAGGTGGGCATCTTGAGGCACCTACTTTGGAAAAATTGGGGAGAATCAAGAGCTTGAACCACAAACCTCATGCGTGCTGTGTGTGCCATGTAGCCTGTCTCTTAAGTGTGGATAACACATTGGCATTCCCCGGATGGACTGGAACTGAGTTTTCACTCTTTTTTTTTTTTTTTTTTTTAAGTACAAAGACTAGGAGGTATCTGAGGAAACTAGAAGAAACTCAGCACAGACAAAAGGAAGTGCACCTTCCCAAGTGTCTGTGGAACCACCACAGTGCCTTGATCAGCTGTGGATACAGATGATAAAAAAATTGATTAGGGCTCCAGCAAACACTAAAGAAGTTTGTGTAAGAGAAATACAGAGAAACCATATCTGTCTTGGGAAAACTTTGTGCTGCAAATGGCTGGAAACTGGAGAAGTATCAGTAACTGCTTCCCTGAGCTTAGACTCTTTCACAGCCATCTCCTCTTGGGTTAGGCTGATCTGTGTTCTGATGGCTATGCCCATGTTGATGGTTTATTGCACTACAACCTTCCACACTTGGGCTTTGGGGGCAAAAAATAGTCCCTTGTTGTGCCTTCCCCTTCAACATGCTGTGCCTGATGTGTGGGATCAGAACCATGCAACAGACCTTGTGTGTGGCACACCTCTTATCAGGAAAGAAGGTGCAAGGTGTGTGCTCAGATACCACTGCCAGAAAATCATCCCAGAGGGAAGGCAGTTTTTATTGATGACCTCAGTTCATCATATTAGCCATAACTCAGTTTATTTCTGTTCAGGGGTGGTGCTTTTCCTCTGAAAAAAAAAAAAAAAAGATGTAGCCTTTCATGAGGACCACACTTGTGTCTCTTTTCCAGAGGAGAAAGATGAGGATTTTGCACGTCTTTCCATGCTGTAATCAATTTATTGCTTTATGGGATCCAGAGCTCCCCAGGAAAGTGTCATGGATTGTGTCATGGTGCACACTACTTGCATGGAGACCTTTGATTCAGCTGGCAGACATTAAAAGAAGACAAAATGTGTTTAGCCAAAATGCTCAGTAATGACTGCATGTGTGCAGCTGCAAGAAGAGCAATGGTAATTGAGCCAAGAGTGGGATTTATTGGCAGCAGGGTCTGCATTCATGTATGCTTCATATTTTATCCCTGATTTATAATTTCTTTACCAGCTGTGCAATGTAGCTTGCTAGGTGACTGCTGTGTCCCCACCTCACTGTTGTCCACACTGCTGCCTTCCCAGGGCTCCTCTGATCCATGGCTGAGCCTGACCTGCTTTTGACATTGGCCTCCACTGCCTGAGAGTCAGGGAGGTGCTCTTGAGTTTGCTCCAGGCATAAACATTTGGGGTGATGTAGTGGAGTAAGAACTTCCCCTGTATACCTTACCCCAGGTCTGGAAACAGGGTTGGAGCTCAGGAACTTGGGCTGAAGCCAGAAAAACCAAAGTCATCAAGGGAAAGCTGTTTCAAGCTTCAATCCAGCTTGTACAACCCAGCCAGTAAATCCCCACCTCAAGGCTTGACAAAATTGCCCTGACAAGACAGATGTTGTCCCCAGTGTATGTTTTTCCTCCTCTTTTCATCATCAGTGGGGCTGAGGTCTTATTGGCAGAGCTGATGTCCATCGTCCACTGGGATAATACCTTCTTCACCCTCTCCTGCTGGATGCAGGGTGCAGGCTGCAGTTTGTGCCCAGGGCAGCTGGCATGGAAAGGGTTAAAGCTGCTGAGGACACAGCTGCCTCTTTGCAGCTCAAGTCATTTTTACAAAAACCACAAGAGCCAACTGGTGGGCAGAGGGACAAGGAAACACTCAGATAAATATGCCCCTGGATTAAGCAGTTCTGCAGTCTACTCTCCACTTGCTGTGGGTAGCTTGACATAACTCCTGGAGAAGACTGAGCTGAAGAAGCAGATCCTTGTGGCTTCCTAGTCTTCAGGTGGGTTTTTCCTGTATTTCTATAAGCAACTTCATGGCTGAGCTAATGGTCAACTCCAGCCAGGACAGACTGGCCATGCTTGTTTCCATATTTTGGGTGTCCGGTGTGTACACCAGTCAGCAATATTGGCACAAGATGGAGACAAACCAAGAGTCCCAGCAGTGCTGGTAGCTGGTCCCATTGGCTTGCAGAGTCTCCACTGGTAGGATGAAAAGGAGAAAGAAGGATAATAAACTCTTGTTAAAACACAGGGTTTCTGCTGGACAAAGCAGATGTCAAAACTCCTGCCCTCACAGCAGTGAGGAGGCCAATGGATCACAGCAAACTGGAAGTTCAAGACAAAGTGCCTGCTTGTAATGAGCTGTTTTTCCAAAGGGTTGTTCTGCAGACTGGCTGGAATCTGCACAGAAACCTCTCGCAATCCCAGCATGGGCCACACATCTCTGCTGTGGCTGCTTTAGCTCAGAGTCTAGAAGTTGAACAGAATTATGTCCTCAGAGAGATGAAATCCTGATCCTGTTGGCCCTGGAGCCAAAGCTCCTTTTTCACTTTTCATAGAATTATAGAATTGTTAAGGTCAGAAAAGACCTTTAAAATCATAGACTGCAATCATTAACCTAACACTGCCAGGTCCACCACTAAACCATGTCCCCAAGTGCCACATCTATACTTCCAAGGGTGGTGATTCTTCCCTGGGCAGCCTGTTCCAATGAATGGCCACTCTTTCAGTGAAAAAATGTCACCTAATATTCGATCTAAACCACCCCTGATGGAACTTCAAGCCACTTCCTCTTGTCTTGTTCCTTGTTATTTGGGAGAAGAGAGTGACTCCTACCTGTCTACAAACTCTTTTCAGGTAATGGTAGAGCTCTGCCCCATCCTCCCGGGGACAGGGACAAGAGATGGTGTCCATGCTGGTGTAATTTGCTGCTGGGGACTGTTGAGGAGATGGAACCCCCCCTTCACATGCGTGGTTTGGGGAGCTTGTGAGCACCACAGTGTCAGCCAGGTGCTGCCAGTGGAAAGGATGGTTTTCCCCTTAAAGGCAGGACCTCAGCAGGGACCTATATGGTTCCCCTAAGTATGACTGAAGCCCTGGGGTAATTCCTGAGCTTTGCTGGCCTGGCAGCTCCGAGTGCAGCTGGATTTGGGCTACACTTTGCTAGGAGGGAGCACAGCAGAAGTCACACCATCTTTTCAGTGTTTTAAACTTCTGTCTCTGCTCTTGCAAACAGCAAAGCTGCTGCTTCTCACACCAAGCTATGGTGCAGAAGGTGTGATTTCTGTGGGAATTGTGAGTTTTTGTTGCAATCCCTTGTGATGGCAGAGGGACTCTTGAAATATAGCACAGGTTTATTTTAAAGGTTGGAGCAGCAAAGTGCATGAGTGCATTGTACAAAGAATGAGAAACAGATTCCAACTGTACTATTCATTTGCCTTATTAGATATGAGGTTTTTTACACTATTTCTAAAAAGTCTTGTGGGTATGTTTATGCCTTATGAGTTATAAAATCAGGAACTGTTGCTAGATTAGCTCTCTGATGTAGAGACAGAGAAGGCGTGCTGCTTTTACAGTCATCCCAGGGGTCTTGTGCACCCCCCTACAGAACCAGGAGCACACAGGGGAGAAATCCTCTACAGATGGATGTATCTCCTGAAAACCTCTGCTGATGTCTTGCATTTGATGCATGGTCCTTTCTGGATACTTCTCTTGCCCTTTTCAGAGGTCTTGGTTTCTTTTCCTCCCTCCAGGGAAATTCTTCTCCAGCAGAGGTACAGCCTGTCAGGCCATCACCTTTAAACCCAGCTGGATGGTTTTCAGGACAATATATCCTGCTTGAATTTGAGGTTTTGTTCAGGCTCTCCTATGTTCCACTGCTAGTAAGTGTGAGGAGGAGGATAATATCTGGCATCCCAATTACTAGTGGTCTAAATGCCTGTTAGGGGAAAGATGTGCCTTCAGCATCAGGTGTTTGTGGGCCATGTCTCTCCTGCCTGAACCCAGCTGCATCCCAGTGCTTCCCTTTGGTAACAAGGGAAGCTTTTCCCTTTGTTTGCAGAGCTCTTGAATTTGTACAGACAAACCCTCCTGGGCCCAACACCTGCAGCTTTGGTTCCTGGCCCGGAGGTAGGACCTGGCAGAGTATCCTGGAGCTGCCCTGCACCTTTTCAGCCCTAAAACTCAGCGTGAAATATGTAAAGATTTCCAGACACAGGCAATAGGGAACTCAGAATCACTAAGGTTGGAGAAGGCTTGTAAGATCATTGATTCAAATCATTAGCCCAACACAAGTGCAACCTCCTTCAGAGGGAAGGATGCAGTTTAGGAGCCATCAGCTACCTCGGCTATCAATAATCCACTCTGTTATATGGAGTTATTCAGATATGATTTCATTCAATCTCAAGTCTCCTGTTCTTTCCATTCTCCATCTTCCCCTGTATTTTATCATGGGAGGTTTGGGGCAGACCCTGTTCATGGTCCCAGGGAACTCCCAGTTTTGTGCCCTTCCAGTCCAGTTGCACCAACAAACAGGGTGAGCTGCTGTCTCCTGGGAGTGAGTCCTCAGCAGCTTGTGGTGAGGTGTGAAGATGAGGGAAATCTGGCAGCCACCAGAAATCACAATACTTCCATGGTGTTTCCAGAGCAACCTGAGGTGCTTAGCAATAAATGACATTGAAAGAGGAGGTGCCAGGTTTCTGCAAGCTGCTCCCTGTCTGAGCTGGGCTCTGCTTGTTCCTGCTGAAAATAAGGTTGGTGCCACAGGGAAGCAGGAAAAACAGCACACAGGGAGATGGAACTGGGGGAAAAGTGGGAAAGCGCAGCTGAAAGGAGGGGCCTGTTGTGGTTTGAGCTTCTTTAATGGTCCCATGGCCTCTTCTGTGTTTTTCTGTGATTAATGTATCCTCATGCTTTTAATTGACTGTGGCTCCTGAGTCATTTGGGGGTCTCTTGGGACTGATCATAGAATCATAGAATCACAGCATGTTTTAGGCTGGAAGAGACCTTAGAGACCATCTAGTTCCCACCCACCTGCCATGGGCAGGGACACCTTCCACTAAATCAGGTTGCTCACAGCCCCTTCCAACCTGGCCTTGAACACTTCCAGGGATGGGGGATCCACAGCTTCTCTGTACAGTCTGTGCCAGGGCCTCCCCACCCTCCTAGTAAAAAAACCCAACCCTTTTTCCTTATATCTAATCTAAATTGACCCTCTTTTGGTTTAAAACCATTACCCCTCATCCTGTTACAACAGGATGATGATGTTGAGTTGGATACTGCATTGAAGACACCAGAGGTAACAAAGACTTTCTCCAGTATTTTAGCTTGGAATAGTAGCCGAATTTATCTTCTGCTCTCTCTCATGCTTTGCAAGACACACACCTTCAATTACCACTGCTTTTATAGACTTGGGATCACTCTTTTGGAGGGGATAATTTTTTTTTTTTTGAACCATGTGATGGCATAAATACTTCTGCAAAGTTGAATTGGAATTTCATGTAGGCTTAGCCAAGTACCTGAAGATCCATGTCATAGGGGACTGATCCATAGGATCCAATACTATCTCAATTCAAATGTGAGAGCTGAGGAATACATCTGTATTTTGCATGTAGAAATCCCTGTTGCTGGCAGTTTGGAAGAACAGATCTCTGCTGGGAAGGGATGAAACAGAGCTGCATCAGGGCAGAGGGACAGTCAAGACCAGCCAGTTGCGATACTCCTTGCAGTCTTCCAGGCATGTGACCAGCTTTCCATGTCCCTGAAGATCAACTACTACCCCCTTCACACACATCCAGCCCCCAAAATGTCCTGGTCTGCAGAGGAGTGAGCTGGAATTAACCATCATGCATGTGACAATATGGTTCTGTTTTCTCAGCAGGATCATCCACTGGTTCCTGGCTGGGATCTAACACCAGAGCTGCTGCTGTGCCATTCGACCATCAGGACAGCTGCTATTGATTTTTATTTCATGCACATTGATAGAGATGGTGCAGGTGGGAAACTGTGAAAGGAGACATAAATAATAATCCGAGAAAAGCTGTAACGGTGGGGTGAGTGAAAAGCAGTCTGGCATTTACTGGAAAGCAGAGTTTAGCAGGTAATTTTTCAACACAGTTTTGCTACAGAAGACGTTGGGCCTGCTTTAGCTGTTAGTTATGCAAGTGGAATTTGGAATCAGTCCTGGGCCAGGGCAGCGAGTGGGGACAGAGTCAGCCCCACTGCTTTTCTTGTGCCTTTTCCCAGGCGGCAGCGACAGTGTGAGTCAGGAACGGTCTGCACCCACTGCCAAGGACCCGGGTTAACAGTGGCTCTGCTGATCAATTAGCACCCTCAATCAGCTGCTTGCCAACTGGGGTTATTTTAATCAAGGCTTTTTCTTCTGAGGAATGAACTAAATCCTCTTTCTTGCTCACTGTTCAGGTAGATTTACTGAGTGCGGAATGGTTTGAAGGGGAGTGAGGCCCAAGTGAGGGGTCGTTTAACAAAATATGAGTTCTTAATATAAGGTGAAAGGCTTGCCAACTGTCCTGGACCAAAATTGGATGCTCCTTCTCTCCTGTTCAGCACCTTTTTTTCAGGAGATACTGTTTAAGAATAAAGTCATGAGCCAAAAGATAGGCAGGAAAAAGGGACATGTCATTTCAGTCCATCTGTGCAGGCTCTGGGTCTTGTTTCTGGTGTTCACCAGAGCTGCAGGTCCTGTCCTGGAACCCATCAGAAGAGTCACAAGCTGTAGCTGAGAACTCTGGTTTCCTCAAGAGAATCCATTTGGGATCAACAGAGCATGCCCCAGATGTGCTCACAGCTGCACCATGCTGGGAACAACTCACCTGCCATTTCCAGTTATCCATTGATAACCTTCACTTTGGTAGAGAACAAAAAATGGAAAGTTATATCTTGAGCTAAGCACGCTATGGACAGTGAAGAAAGTACCTGAAAACCACTTGGAGACGGGTGGTAGAAAACTTTGGAGAAGATTGGGTTATACATCAGCTCAGCGTCACCCAACACCCCTGCGGACCCACTGGTCCCTCCCCACTTGCACAGAGGATGCAGCTCTCTGAGAGAGGCTGCCCACACCTCCTGCCCTCACAAAGCTGCCCAAGGCATCAGGAATCTCCCATCCCTCCCCACTGTTTTCCCGGCAAGGAGCATTTATCGGTCAATTTGCCCGTGGTGCAGATGTCTGTCTGGAACCGTAATGACATTTACTAAAGGGGACTGGAAATTATCGCTGGGGGACTGCAAATAATGAAGCCAATGCCTTTTATTGACACACATGGAAGCTGTTTAATTTGGGATGTTGGCTGTCAGAAAATAGAGCTCTTTTGTGGCAGCAAAGCAATATTGTGCTTAATTTCAAGGTTCATGCTCACATTTAGAAGTGAGCTATTTTCAGCTTTTAGTTTTGGAGTTTCTTCATAGCAATAACCTATCAATTCAACACGCATCCAAGGGTTTGATCTGTCTCTGTCTGAAAACTGTGGCGATTTCTGCCAAGTATTTCTTGCTAAGAAAGGACATGAGAATTTTCATTTTCCCCCCTTCCAGATACAGCTGCAAGCCAAGTCCTCAAGCCTAGACCCTTGGGTGCCTTTCAGCCCCCAACTTCTGATTGAAACATTCTGTTTCCCATTTATGATAAAAAAATGTGGTTTTCTTGGAATTTTCTACGTGTTTTAAAGAGGCATGCTCTTTGACACCTTGTACAGTCATCCAAGAGGACCAAGATCTCTCAAAGTGGTACCTAAACCTGAGCATCATTGGGTTAAACACCAGAAAAGGAGAGAAGATGCAGATGCAGACCTCCTTGTAATGCTATGCTATGCTGGTTCTGGACATATGCCTATGGACTTCCCCAGCATCCCCAAAACTGGGTGATGTAACTGGATGGTGCAGCAGGAGAGGTTTGCTCAAGTCAGCTTTGCTCCCAACTTCAGCTTCCACCAGGGCTGCAAGGTGCTACTTTGCACCCACACCTTTGCATTGGGAACTGGAAAAAAATTGTTATTTTTGCATATGCAATATAAGGGGGAGGGAGGGCAGGGGCATACTGATTTTTTTGAAAGGGGAATCTTGTCAAAACATCCTTGCTGTCTGGCAAAGCAGCCTGCCTGGGCTGCTCACATCTCTGGCACAGTCACCTCTGGGATTAAAACCCCCACAAGAGGCTTCAATAGCAATCTCCTCTCCCAAAGACATTGTATGCATTAGGGCTTATCTCACTGCTTCATTAAGGAATAGGACCAGGGGCAACCTCGGGGGTCACCAAATCCTGAGCTGCTGCAGGGACAGACATGCTGTGACCTCTGCTAAGGATGGGACATTGTGTGCTTTAAAATGCTGTTT
>JAWWEU010000158.1:60078016-60113336 GCA_035583155.1 Acropternis orthonyx | reverse complement strand
TATTATTGTACAAGGGCAGAGGCAAACATGAGCAGGGACGTGAGCTCGTGCTGCCTGTCAACCCTGGAAATGTCGCTAGGAAAGGCCCGTGGTTCTTTTACTTGACATCTGCCAGGGTTACATCCATCTCTAGACATGTCTTTTGGGATGGTGCAGCCCAGGAGGAGGCAACCTGGCTTATTAAGTGTGCTTGAGATGCTGTAGTATGCAAAGCTATGATCATGAAAGTGCTCAGCAGCATGTAATCAGTGCTCAGCCTTACAAAGAGACCTCTGTTATTCTCAGTCTTCTCCAAAGGCCAGTTATAATCTACATTATTTATGTGGAAAAGTATTATTAGCTGAATTTCCTTTCTTTTCTTTCCTTTTTTTTTTTTTTTTTTTTCATGGAAAGATTTTAAGGGAGTTCTTTGTAAGGAGTCCCAGAGGCTCTGGGAGTTTCTCTGTTTCCTGGCGGGACCAGATTTTTTATTTATTTACATTTTTTTTACTGAATATTTCAAATGCCAGGAAGCGATATAATGTTAAAGCCAAGCCAGTCAATGCGTAATTGTGGCACCAGTCTAGCTGGTGTGAAGAAAGGTATTTTCTGTGCTGTTACGAGAGCCTGGGAAATTTAAGAGTTTACCTTTCAACAGCCTCCATAAGAACATGGGCACACATTAATGACTGGAACAGGCAATTAAAAGCAAAAACGGCTGACACCCTCCATGGCACAGGATGGGGTTTGTAACAGAAAGGACCTAGAAATAGATATTGGCAAAAAGCACCTCAGGAATTATTGAGGAAAAAAAAAAAAAGAGGAAGGACTTGCAGCTAGATCATGCACTGCAGAAATCACTGTGAGTTTTCTCAACCACCGCAGCAGCTCTGCCTCTGCCTTGGGTTTGTGGGGGAGGGGGGTTTCAGTGACTCCCCAGCTCGTGCCAGGATGGCATGAATCCTCCTGCCCAGCAGCTGGTTATCCTGGAAGCAAGCTGTTGGAATAAAAAAAGATGGAAAATGGTCCAAACTGTCACTTTTGAGGGTAATTCATGGCAGATCCAGGGCTGATCTCCCTCGGCTCAACAACCCCTCAAAGCACATTTTTGCACTGACACTGAATTACCTGCAAATGGTGTTTTAGGGAAGTGTGACCTCAAGGAACCACGAGTGCTCCCATGGAAGCTACAACAGAAAGAAGGCACCTGCTTAGAGTCTGCTCTGTACAGCACTGGACTTAATGCATAAGTTCATTAACTCATTAATGCCTTGATTGATCAGGCATTTGGAATAAGGGCTGGTAAAAACTGGGCATTGGATTTGGCAGGGGTCTAATTCAGCCCTGTCACCACAGGATGGTGCAGCTTTGCATCTCGAGGTGCAGAGCAGCATCCTGCTGAATCAGACCCTGCACTGGGTCTAGGCCTGGCTCTCATTAGGACTTGAACTGGATCATCCTCATGGGTCCTTTCCAGCTGAAGATATTCTGTGGTTCTATGAACCAGTAGGTCCCTGGGCTGTTTTTCCCCACTCTGGCATATAAGCAGGATTTCTTTCTGCTTTGATTTTTACCCTTCATCTTCTGCAAATATTTACAGCATTAATTCCAAATTACCCTTTCTGTCTTTTGCAATGCATAGGATGAGACGCTCATTGAACATTCAGAATATTAAGCGAAAAAGCCATGTCCACTATTTGCTGTAAATATGTATAAATGCTTATTGGATCTTACCCAGTAGCACCTGTTTCTTCTGATGAGGCCTATGATATGGAAGAAAAATGCAAACAGGAGCCTTCTAAATGAAATGGCAAATTTAGAGGGTGTAATGTACAGAATACTAATGAGGAATCCGACGGAGCCGGCACCGCACAATGACCTTGCTCAACCGCACCAGGGAAGGGAGTCCTTGCACTCGAGAACAAATAGATGACTCTGATTAAACCACAGCCACCTCACCTCTCTGGGGACCTTCACAGCCAAGATTAAAGAGCTTACGCTGCCAGTGAGCACCTGAATTCAGCTCACGCTCTGCAGCCACTTTGCACCAAGCCCTCCCTTTCTCTGCAGCCCCTTTCCAGCCCCGCCATCACCGTCGCTGTCACAGTGCACCGGGTGATGTCTCCTATTAATAAAAATACCAGATTGGCACTCTCTTCCCTCCTGCAGCCTCAAGCTGGTCAATTATTCTGCTTTAATTACCACCTTAAACATGTTTCTTATAGGCGTGGGCTTTGCTGTGTTTACGCCTAACGAAGTAATGAAGTGATGCAGTGATAAATTAACTCTTCTGCTTGATGTGGGGATGGGACATGACAAGTGAAGGGCTGTGCAGGTGGGGATTCAGAGAAGTTTAGTGCACTGCTGCACTTTGGAGACACAGCTTTTCCCCCCCCGCCTGTGGAATGTCTTTGTCTCTCCTTTGGTTTTGCAGCAATTTTGACATTTTAGCATAAGTTTGTCTTTTTATTATGTGACTGAATATGAAAATGCTGAAAGTGTCTTTGTTCAGCAGGTTAATTTTCTCTTTGATGATTAAAAGGAGACAATCATTTAAGACAGCAGAATAAAAAAATCACACTTGGGAATTTCACTAGACCAAGAAATAGAGTGGAGGGGTTTTAATAAGGGGCTGTCTAATTTGGATTTCTTTCTAAGCAGAACATGGAAACTGCTTTCCATTATGTAAAATCAATAATACATTTTAAAATCCCATTTTCATATTTAATAATTTGCCTAATATTAGTGCTGGATCTTTCTGCCAACCCAGCAGTGACCCCAAAATCCAATGCAGGGATATTTTCTGCAGTGGCCTCCTATGGCAAATCAGCAATTATGTCTTCCAGCAAAGATCACTGTTGCTCTGGACTGGGGAGAACAAAAATGTGGTGAGCAGAGGAGATGCTGGCATGCTGGAGGTGGGTTATGAGTGGGGTCTGAGTCATATGTGGACTTTAAACATCTGCACAATGACAGGTACCAGGGAGGGTCCAGGGAGGGGATTTATCCCCAGGTGCCATCAGCAGATCCTTCTGTGAAAGGTCTGCAGTGCAGGGTCACCTCTGGAGCTGACACACCTTAAGGGACTCCTGCTCTTACCCTGAGGTTCCTCTATCTTATTGCTGGTCACCTTTTAAGTAAAGCCAATATTCAGGCTAGGAATACTGCTGTACATATAAAATAACTCTCAAAACTTGGTTTGCCAGGGCCAAAAGGTCAAAAGTGTAATGTAATATATTACAATTATTTATTTATTTTTTATTTCTGACCTCCTTCTCTACACTCTTAGGTGCAGCCAGATCTATTTTAGTGAGTTTATGCTTTTGGGGTTTTTTTCCTACAGAGTGCAGAGGGCCGGAAAGATTTCTGCCTTGTTAAAAACCCAACATTCTCTGTGCTTCAGTGGCTGAGACTCCTACCCATGCTCAGGAACATCTGTAAGAGCTGACATAAAACAGATATGGAGCATCCTGGATGGTCTTATGGGTCAGAAAATTCTGGGGCAGGACCTTGTGGAGGTTTTTCCCTGTCATGGCTCCACAGCCCCTACTTTGCTGGGTGATATCTCCAGCCCTGGTCAGTCCCCAGTGTCCCATGCCTGGGGTTTGTCATGCCTTACTGGGTTTGGTATGAGATGGGTGGATGGATGGGCGTCTTCCGTGTGTAAACCATGGGAGGCATTAACCCCTCACAGCCACGCTCTTCAGCTCCTTCCATGCACAGCTGGAAACTCTCTTAGAAAACTTGTTAAATTAAGTGAAAGTCAGGCTACCCTGGAGCAGAGAGCTCCCTCAGAAACAACATTAGATTTGCTGCTCCTCCCTCCCCCGAGCGCTGCTCAAAGCAGCCCTGTGTTATAGGTAAGGATGTGGCTGAGCAGCTATTGAAAATATGTAAAGCTGCAGAAAATAAATGGGCTGGATCTGGAATAGCCCTCAGTGCTGCCGCTGGCCTCTCGGAACAGCCATTTCATCACCACGCACGGCCATGTGTGTCCTCACATTTACATGCACAGTACGCGGCTTTTTGTGGCACGCGGGGAGAGGTTGGGGTGAATAAGAAGTCCTGGGCGGGCAGGATGTGAAATGCAGATGGCCTGCAGTGAACGTCAGCTACGTGAAATGGAAGGAAAAACTGCTTCTCAAACAAACCTCGCCTTGCCAGCACGGGCTGGGTGTTTAAGCAGGTTATGGTAATGGGGAGAGACAGCCCTGCGCCCAACACAGCCTCGTCCCATCTTGTGTGGGGCTCTGTGGCATCCCCTGCACTCTGATGTGTAAGTGTATTCCTACACTTGTGGATGTGTAAATGCATCTCTACACTCATGCCATGAGTCTGTGCTCACTCATCTTGCTTGTCCTGCCAGGCAGAAGGACAAAGAATCAGGGAACAAGAAGGAAAGGGGAAATAAATGTCCTCACCGCACTTGGACAAGGACCTGTGCGCTGCCTTGCACCCTGTGTGTGCAGTCCTGCCCCAATGGGCTGAAGTGAGTCTCTTTCAGCACTGTCACCCTGGTGCTGTCCACCACTGCTGCAGGAGAGCGGCTTTGAGGCCGAGCAGCCTCTGTGTGCACCCAGGAGATCACAGCTGCCTCTTCGTGAGGTGTCCATTCAAGAAAGGGGAAATGTCTTTACAAAACACACTCTTGTTTTCACTTTTCCAGAGTTTTGCTACTGTGGGGTGGATTTGGGGTGGGTATTTTCTCCTCTTACTGGTAACCTACTTCATCAAATCAAAGAATCATCAAACATCTCAAGCTGGCAGGGACTCAAGGGATCACCAAGTCTAACTCCCTTTTCCTTGCAGGACTACCTAAAACAAAACCATACAACTAAGAGCATCATCCATATGTTTCTTAAACTCTGACAGGCTTGGTGCCCTAGTTATTTCCATGGAAAGCCTGTTCCAGTGATTAACCATCCGCTCACTGAAGAACCTTTTCTTAATTTCCAGCCTGTCCACTTGTTCCCTTTTGTATACACTGACTTTGGAAGGTCTTGTCTTTTCTCCTTTGAGCTCCATGCTACTTTTGGTCCTGAAACTTTTCTCTACCTGGCTTCACAATAGCCCCTTCTCAAACCTTCAGCTTTCTCCACTAGGAGTTAGGAAATTCAGGTTTTTCCTGTATGCTTCCCTCTTTCCCTCCCTTTTGAACTCTTCAGACTTTCCATATGTTCATTTCCAGAGTCTCAGCTCAACTTGGCATGCAAGCACAAGAGTTTCCCATCATGCAAGCTGCAGACAGGCATGGTGACACTCAAACAATGATGTTTGGAGGAAACAATCCTCCAGCCTGTGTCCTCCATGCCCAGGAGGCTTTGAACGGGGCAGACACTGAGCAGGCACTGGACTGCTGGCCAGCCTGCACTTGACCATGTCAAGCCTTGCAAGGCAAATATCATGATGGATCATGATTCTGGCTGTGGGAAGGTGCTGGTTTTCCCATAATAATGCTGTCTCCTGCTGGAGGGTGCAAAATAACATTGTCTGACAGAATGTGCCACCCAGGTCCACCCGATGAGGTTGGCCCATGGTGGTTATTGATCCTATGGAGCAAGAGAAATCAGGTGGGAGGCCACAGAGCTGGAGAGTCATTGCCTGGAAAACTGGAGAAGGCCACATGGCAGGGCATGGATAGGGAATACTGTGGAATAGCCATTTACCTCCACTCTTCCCCAGATTTCCAACCAATGTTCTAAACTCTTAGAAGATGGGCAGAGACAGGAGTATGAGGTTGGTAGATTGGCTTTCCTGGCCCGGTCTAGTTCAGGACACAAGGTTCAGGTCTGAAGGAAATTCAGTGTCCTTTCCTTGGAGGAGGAAAGCTCTTACTCAAGGCCACACATATCTCCTCATGATATCATAAGGATTTCTGGCATCTCCTGAAATGGCAGGTCAGAGGCCATCACCTGTCCCTGCTGCTGTACTGTCATGTACATCACTGTCTCTGTTCAGCCCCCCAGCACCCTGCAGAAGTTCCTCTCCTCCCAGTGACACACCAGCCTTGTCTGCACACGTCTGCATCAATTCAGATGTGTGTCTGAATTCAACGTCAGTCATGTCTAAATCCTCTGAGATCTTTCCCTGTCTTACTCAAACATCACAAATGTGCAAGTGGCAAAACCACCTCCAGCTTCTCGTGCCCCTTCCTTGAAGAAAATCCCTGCTCAGACAGCAAGACAAACCTGTGTGGTAAAGGTCTTTCCAGCTCAGTGGTAATCTTCTGAAGGACAAGAAAAATTTCATCAGCTGAAGAAGCGAAAGCTATGGATCACAGTGGGTTCAGAAACAGCCTCTTACCTGGGGAGGTGCAGATCCCGGTTGCAGGTGTAGCAGTTGTACTATGCTGGGTGAAAAGCACATGGAGCTGTAAAAAAGTACACTTTGATTTACCTCCAACCATAGCCAGCAGCAGATGCCTGGGGAAAAGTAGCAGGACAAAACTTGCATATAGTGATAATTCTCTGATCGACTCCTCCACTGTCCTGCAATGCAGAGAGTTCACAGTTCAAAGCTGGTATTTTTGTAACAGACCCAGAGGGGCTTTTCTCCTACAAATATGACTCAAACATTGCCTAAGTAAAAGAAACTTCCAGCCATCGCTGTGCCCCAGGGTGAGGAGCACCACATTTAAAGTGTGATGAGGCAACTCTTGTTTTTTTTTCCTCTTATCTTTTTTGTGGCTATTTGTTGCTACTGTTTTTATCTGACACTGATAATGCCAAAGCCTGACCCCCAGCATTTGGTATATGTGGGGTAGTGAGTAAAATGTCCCCATTCATCTCCTTTGGGTTATTCATTATCTTCTTTTCCCTTTTTCTGGGGTTAAAAGAGCTGTGCCTCTGCCTCCTGGTGCTGAGCAATTCTATACCCCTGAAACTGCTGGTTTCCCTCCTCTGTGCCATATCTGGCTCATCTTGCTGAGATGGTGAAAGGCAAAGAAATATAATATTCAAGGGAGAGGCCAGTCATAGTCTTATGTAGCTATTCAGCAAGGCTTTATGGCTTATCCTGTACTCCTGACCAAGCATTTCTCAATTGTCCTTGCCAGGGCTTACCAACCTCACTGCTGATGTTTCAGAGAATCATGGAATCACGGAATGGCTTGCTTTGGAAGGGACTTTCAAGACCATCTTATTCCAACCCCCCTGCCATGGGCAGAGACACCTTCTACTAGACCAGAGTGCTCAAGGCTCTATCCAACCTGGCCTTGGACACTTCCAGAGATGGGGCATCCACAGCCTCTCTGGACAGAGAGAATTGCATTGTCTGACATAGTTGCCTGTTTCGCTTTTCTGTGTCTCTTGCAAGTCCAGTTTAATGTTCTACCTTTGCAGTAGAACTTTCCCCCACAGTCAGTTCCCTGAAATCAGCTGCTCAGTGGTAGTTCTTAGCTAGAGCAGGCAATGGATCAGTTTATAGGTGATATGTCCCCTCCAAGCATCACTGACAAAGAGTCTCGGAGATGCATGGCCAAACTCTTGGTAGTGTCACCGTGCAGAAGTCCCTGGAGCACAGGGCTAACTGCCTGAGAAGTCAACTGAGTGCATTGTCCAAAGGCTTTGCAGAAAATGAGTTGAAGATATAGACAAGTGGACAATACTGTAACTAATCGGAGGTTATGTTGGCTCCTGTACAACTAACTGAAAATGTTGCCAACTGGATATAAGAAAGGAAAAGTAATTTTCCTGAATAATTTATTTTTAAATAAAACACACATATGTTGCAAAGCAACTGGATTAAAGCTTCTGGCACTTGGGGAATTTTGTGGAATGCGTGTGAAATTCAAAATGTGTACTGTGCTGAGTTGAAGATTAGGCTGCTTCCAACTTTGATATTTCCTAGCTCTCCCTCACCTGCCTTCCAATGGCCCTGGGCAGTTTAAGCTGTGTTATCAGATGTGCACTGGACATGTCTGATGAATGCCAAGATCTCACAGTTTAAGCAGACAGCTACTGCTCTGATCTGAATGGCTGCAGACTTTGAACAGGCTGTGTTTAAGCTGAAAGTGGGTGGTCTGAGTTGTCTGCAGACAGTCTAACTTGAGAGGGATCTTATTCCTGGAGCATATCTAATGCCATATATCAAAAGTTACTTTGATTCTTATCAATATTCTGGAGGCAAAACTTCAAAATATGCCATTAAAACAAAGAGGCATGACTGATCTTTTTAAGAACTCTTGGGAATTTATTGTTCTCCTAAAGTCAAATAACCTAGGAACAGAAAATATATATTCTGCATAGATATCTAGGTTAAAGCAACTTCCTCTGTAAAAAGAAAAAGAAAAACAACCAACTTTTGGGAAACTTATTTCTTCAGGCTTTTCTGGCGCTGCTCTGGTTGAACTAAACAGTCTCCTTAAAGCAGTTCTCACAGCACAGTTGAAAATGACCTCCAGCAAGAGACAATTTCTTCAGTAAACAGCCAACAAACGCCCTGTTAGAGAAAGTATCCTCATTCCTTACATGACACGCAAGCTAAAATAATGGGCTTGTGCCGTCCCTGTGTCTTGATGATGTACATTCTGAGCCCAAGGGGATTTTCCAGAAGAGAGGAGGGCATGGATGGTCAGAGATATGCAGCTATGTAAAGCCACAAAGATTGCTGTTATTTTATGTTCATTTATATTTTATGCTCATTTATATTAGCTGAAGATTAACTTCCTGCCCCACCTACATGAGAGATACACGATGTGTTTGTAGTACTCTTGCTTGAAAAGCCCTGTGAAAAAAGATAGTTTTATTATATGGGAAAGGGCAAGGAAAGGGAAAACTTTCCTAGGAGTTCTGTGTTCTCCTTAACTCTTACTTCTTTTGCTTGGGTCAAATGAACACATTATTTAAATCTCACAATGAAAATTCAGAGCCAGTAAGGTAAAAACACTATTATCTAAACTTTTTGTTTGATTGATTTTTTTTTTTTAAGGAGCAGTATAATTAATAATGGTAAAGAAAATCCTTACAACCTCTTCTAGAACTCATCGCTTGTGTTTGAAAAACCCAGGGCCCAGACTGGCCATTCATATCCCTTTCTGGATCAGTCTTAAAATATCGGTGGGCCAAAGATTCCACAACTTGCTTTGGAAAGTAACCATCAGCTCCAGCTGCATCATTTGGTATTTCCATGTGCATGGCAGAGAGCAAAATGTGGTTTAATTCACTTTTCAACCCTGCCTATGATTTAAGATACAACTCTTAAATAATTGTAAGCGGTCTTGTGTTGGAGACAGGCTTCTTATAAAAAAAATTAACTCTCATTGTGTAATTACTCAAAACAAAGCATAATGTAATTTTGCAAACAGAAAGAGCTTTGTGTTTTTCCAATTTCCCATTAATTTTATTGGCCCCAGATCTGGGACTGTGTTTTTGTATTTGGGCTTTTACCAGGAGTAGAGTATTTCCTGTAAAGATGCTGTTAACTTGCTGGCACTATAAGTGTTTCCTCCTCCATAGTTTTGCTGTGAAAGAGCTGGTAGATTTATACAAGAAGAACACACTTTCCTAGTGACATGTTTTTTTCTGGTGATCACATTTCTTAGAGGGTGCAGGCTTGTCTCTTTGGTTTACACAGTTTTCTGCCAGTGGGGAAAAGCATATACATCTGTGTCAGTCAACCTATACAAAGAACAGCTGTTTTAGCCCCTGTAGAGATATTTTCCCCTTGAAGAGGATTATTTGGTCTTGTCTTTACTGCTAAATTTTTTAAATATTTTTTTTTCCAACCCCAGGGGAACAAGTGCTCATCCAACATCCCGAGGTAAGAACACAAACAAGGCAGTAAAACTGAAGCACCCCGTGAGATAAATTTGCAGAGGTCAACCTCAAGCGGGATCACAGCATTGACCTTGGTGAGTTTATCCACAGTAAAACTCAAGTCCTCTGTCTTGGCTGTGTTGTTTACCTCAAGAGAGCTGCTGGCCATTAGTTACCTTCCAGTAAAAAGAAATAGAACTGTTTTTCACTAGTGAAGACAAGTCTTTGGAGATCTGACAAAACCCTGGCATTTGGGTGTATTATCAGAATTTAAAACAAAGTGGAGATTCCGCTGCCTTTAACTCCTGAGAGCAGCTTCAGCAGGAAGGCACTTGGGAGAGCATTTGCTGGCTGAGCAAGCCCTCCTTGGCTAAATCTGCTATTTCCCTGCTCTGCTTGGCCACAACACCTTGGGCAAATTCTCAGATGGACCTAGACCTGGATCTTACAGAGTCATAGAATATCATGAGCTGGAAGGGACAAACAAGGGTCATCAAGTCCAACTCCTGGTCCTGCACAAGACAGCCTCAAGAATCCCACCATGTGCCTAGAAGTCTTGTCCAAACCATTCTTGATCTCTGGCCATGACCGCTAAAGCTTGAGACCTATTGAATCTTCTTGCATCCAGAAGATGCATCTAATAATCATAGAATAACAGAATGGTTTAGGTTGAAAGTACCTTAAAGCACATCTAGTTCCAATATCCATCTACTGGCAGGGACACCTTCCACTAGACCAGGTTGCTCCAAGCCCCATCCGACCCGGCCTTGAACATTTCCCGGGATAATCCTGACAAAATGAGTCAGCCTGGAGGGTGAAGCAGAGTGAAGGTTACAGAGTATCTAGGATATGACATTTAGAGACCCAAAGGTGGTGGTCCTCTGGGCTTTGGGAAAGAGCTGCAAGAGTTGTCCACTCTTCACCTGTGCCAAACTCACACAGCTTCTTCCACAAAGTGGAGAACAGACACATTCATTTTTTCCCCCAGGCCTTTGAATGGGTAAAAGGGGCACTGCCAATGCTTTTGCATTATTCTAAGTGGCTCCATTTTAAATCATGTGTGCAGGGTATTCTGCTGCTTTCCTTTGAACTCAGTGGGATGGAGTGGTGGGACCAACACTGAGTTACTGAAGGGGCTGTTAGCTTATCTGCAGGTGCTGGATGTGGTGCCCAGAGGGAGGATGCAAAGCAATGCCAGCTGAGATTACTTTAAACAGAAAAGCAGAGCAGATTCAGGTCAGAAACTACACTGTAAATGTTCTTGGGGAGCAGTAATAGTTTCTCTTACTGGCCAAAGGCTGCTTCCTGATGGTTAGTGGAAACCACCCCACCACATTCGCGGGGTCCTCAGACATCTGCGGACAAGTGGGGTTTGGCACTGGTCACGAGTGGGGCTAGAAAGGAGACCTGTCCTCTGCAAACAGGGGTTAAACAAACCCCAGCTGCTGATTCCACATGTCCCCAGCGGGGCTGAAGCTCTCACACCACACCCAGGAAACAGAAACTGGGCTGAATCTCAGGTTGTCTGTCTCTGACAGAAAGTATGATATGACAAGTTCTTAACCATGGAAGAACTGTTCTTCCTGGCCTGCCCCCCTGCCAGTGTGAAAATCAAGACATGCCCAGCTGCCATGGTTTGTAATGCTACTATTTCAAGCCTGAGGAAGGGCCGGTTCCTGAAAAGAAAGGAACTTTTCAAAAATGAACTTTTGAAATTATGATATTTTTCAGTTTCTGTCAGTTGCTTCCTATAAACCTGGCCTGGAAAGAGTAACTCTTCCCCAAGGGAGAGGAGTATGTGAGATGGTCCTGACCTCTCCCCATGTGTAATGTGCATTGTAAGAAGAGTTTTCATCAGGTGTTGTTTGTTTAAATAGATTTCTGGTGACGGCATGGTTTCGTGTGACCTTTGGGGACAGGGTTGATAAGGAAGGAGTAATTAAAACAAACCCCTGAAAGCAGATATGGAGACCCATCAGGAAGCTGGGGATGCAGATGAAAGTGCATTGGCCCCACAGCTCTGAAAAAAAAGAAACAAGGAAAGGAGTCCTGTGGTTTGTAAGATGGCTGGAAGAGGATAATACTTCCGTGCAAAGAAATTGTGAGTTGGTCTGGGGATTACGACTGCATGTTTTCAGTAAAAGTATCAATTTACCTACTGGCATAGGCAGTTTTGTTGTCTTAACAGAAGCCAATCCAAAGACCTCAAATATGATAAGATCAGGAAGGGTAGTAGAGATTTATCGATGATTTTGAGGTGGGGCGGTTCAACAGGTGAGAATTTGGCAGAGGGCAGGCAACACGGCCAAGGCTACCTAGGAAATCTCTGTCAGAGAGACTGCTCATGGATGTCTCCAGCTCCAAGTGAAGATCCTAATGGCCAGAATATTTTTTAACTCTGCAAGAAGTCTCAAGACCCCGTTCCTTCTGCGCTAGGTCTGCTGCAGGACCCAAACAGTTCAGCTTCAGCTATTCCTTATTACATTTCATTTAATCATATCACATGGCTTGCTATTTCATTATGGGGTGAATAGTCCTGGAGGTCCCTCCAAGTGCTTGATTAGCTTTCCCCTCCCAGGCACCATTCCTCACCTAGTCACAAGCTTAGAGTACTAACCCTCTGGTACCCCTGCTGGGAGTTTAGAATGTTTTGAGCTTGTGAAAAGGTTTTGCATTAAAGCCTGGGGCATCAACTGATGAAATGTGACTCAGAAACCAATTTGGGTCATAATTCATTTCCCCTCTGTGTCCTGGCTGGGTGGGAGATTAGGGTGAGGTGATCTGCCAGTCAGCCAGGGGCTAATGGGAACAGATAGAGATACTCCTTCTCTCTTTCGCTCTTCAGAGATGGTTGGTTAGGTTTTCCTCCTTTATGTGCAAGTGATGAGTTTTTCTTTGTCTGTTAACTGAGAAACAAATCAGTAGGAGCGTTATCTTGAAGGCATCTACCCATCTTTTGAATGTGGTTAAAATTGGCAAGCTGCTTCAAAAATTTAAGGGTGGAGAGGAACCAACAGGTTGTATCCTCATATAAACCTTATTTCGTGAGGTAAAAACGGCTCTTTCTCCTTCTGCACAAACTTAACATTCTCTTGCTGTGCATGGGGCTGCTAATTGCTTGTGGTAAATAATGAACTCATCTGTTCATGGCCTGCCCTGACTATGACCAAGGGAATCCTCCTTCACTCTCCAACTTTTGCCACCACAAACCACCCAAACCTACTCTGCCTTCCAGGGTCTTGGAAGTCTGAGGTCTCCTTTGATCCAAGGCCTAGCCCTGTGAAGAATAACTCGCTCCACCTGGGATGTGTCTCTGTACCATTGTTTTTAGTTCTCCAAGTCCTTTTAACAGCCCCTTCACAGCTGCCTTTGCCTCCACCTCAGGCATTTGGCAGTGCAAAACCAAACAGGGAAGTGGAATCACCCATAATGTTAATTAAATATTCCCCCTCCATCCCATGGGCTGGAGACACCGGCTCTGGGAGGAGGATTTGCTGGCTGTGAAGAGGGATGCTTTTGTGTGCCTAGTTTTCCACTGGCTCTTTCCCACGAGGAGAACTGCAGCAGCCTGCCATGACCCCAGGGCTAAGAGCACAGTGGTACAAAACCAGTAGAGCTATCATGATGATTGGAAATGAGCCCAGGGGGAAAACCCTGCTTCAAATAGCTCTGAGCTTTGGAGGGAAGTTTCAGCGCAGGACCAAGAACTGATTACCAAGTGGGCTTTTCCCCCCTAAATGCATTATTCCTCTGCTCATTGCCAAGATCCCTGGTCCCCTGGCAGTGGTAAAAAAGCCAGATGTTGAGGTGTTCAAAAGCTGATCAC
This sequence comes from Acropternis orthonyx, assembly GCA_035583155.1. Classification (NCBI taxonomy): domain Eukaryota; kingdom Metazoa; phylum Chordata; class Aves; order Passeriformes; family Rhinocryptidae; genus Acropternis; species Acropternis orthonyx. Next base: position 60,099,776 of record JAWWEU010000158.1, on the reverse strand, counting down.
CTTTTGTCCCATCCAGCCTGGCCTTGAACGCTTCCAGGGATGGGGCAGCCACAGCTTCTCTGGGCAACCTGTGCCAGGGCCTCACCACCTTCACAGTGAAGGATTTCTTCCTAATATCCAATCTAAACCTACTCTCTTTCAGCAGAAGGACAATCATTATAGAGGATTGCCATTCATTTTGAGGGCTGGGTGAAATCTCAAAGCGCATGGTGGTTAACTGGGAATAAGTAAATGAATTCTTCATTCAATTTGGCCTTTGCTCAGGACAAGTGGTTGAGTCCCCTCTCCCTGATCTCACTTATCCTTGTTTGAAGCTGCAGGGAGTTCATTAGAGTTGTCTGTCTCTGAGCAACTAAAGATTAAGGTGTGCATACATTAGCCAATGGAAAAATACAACAGGCCAAGGAGGGAAAATAAGCTGGGCTCTATATTCTACAGCTGAGTACAATTGTGTGCTGCCACACACCAGTGAGTATGGCCCTGGATCCCTCACGTCTGATTCTGCACAGAAATAATTCAGGAATGAATATGGGATCTATTTGTACGTCAGTCTGTCGGACTCTGAGTGTGACTCCCGGAGGAGGTTACTTGGACCGGAGCCCACGAAGTCCCACTGAGATTCCCATTGAGATACATATAAACCATTGTGTACTGCACATTAATGCAGGGTAATTATGTCGTACTGGAAACCTTTCAAGTCAGCATTCATCATTCAGAAATCGTCTTAAACCAGTTTGTGCTGCTCTTGTGCTTGAAAGTGAATTGTGCAAAATTGGCAGCCATAACCACCACGGCAGCCGAGCGTATAAAAGCCCTTTCATTGTGGAGTTAGTGGTTTTACTGTAACTTCCCTGTCTCATCAATGAGCACCATAATTCTCTGCAAAAATCTGTAAATCCTGCAACATCCTGAGCCCTTGGCTTGCTGAGCATGAGTGACTCCAGCCCGAGCTGTGCTGGGATCACTGCTCCATGTCCCAAGCGTACCATCAGCAGACAGACAGACAGCCAGCCTGAATGGAGACTCCCATGAAAGATGGTCAAGATTGCCCTTTCCACGTGGTATGACCCTGCTTGCTGGATGGGAGCAGGGCAGGAGGAGGAACGTCATCCTTAGCAGCCTCAAGTTGAGCTAATACAGAGGCGAGCAGGCATGTGCAAATTTCATGCTGGGCAAATTCTCCAGGGCCTCTGTTGCAGCTGCAACATGAAAGAGATGATAATGAATATCTCGTCTGTTCCGTGGCCTTTCAGGCTGTTCCTGAGTTTGCGACAGGATTGCGGTATGCAAAGAGCAAGCCTCCAGCCTCGTGCACCAAATTAGGTGGTAAAAATAATTGTGAAGCAATTTGTGGCTCAGTTTCATTACGTTGCCTTTTTTTCTTTCCTTTCTTTAGGAGCTGCAGACACATAGGAATAGCCTTGAGACTCCTTTGGTGAAGATCTTCCACCTCAATTATGTTTTCTGTGTCATTTCAACATCCCACATGTAAATGAAGAAATATTCGCCCAAGTTGCTGGTGGTGAGAAGGAGTGAAACTGAGGTAAAAACCCCTTTGAAGCTTCCATATAAAACACTGTTCCCACTAAATTCAATGCTAAAATTTTCATGGATCTCATTACAGACAGATTTTCACCAGGCTCTGAGTTAAGTGGAGCTGCTCACATCCTTACAACAAGCATCTTAATAAGCTTTTGCAACCTTGAAGCCTTAACTCATGGTCCCAGCTGCTGGATGTGGGAAAGATATATTAGTCCCGCTTTTTGCCATGTGGAAGACTGCTCTCTACATGACATTAATAGCTCTCTGCCTTGCTTAATAAGAGTCAGCTTTCAGCAGCAGAATATAACCATGTAATAGGAAGAATTTCTGTTTATTGTTAAAATGTTTTCATGCCTAGAAAATGAAGACTTCTGGAATGTGTCTGATGGCAACACAACATGGGTGTTGGGAGCGAGGACAAGCATCTGGAGCGCTGGGCTGCGATTTGCTCTGCAGCCTCCCCATGCCTGCTCCGTGATGAGCCGCAGCCGAGCTAGAATTTAATTTCAGATTAAGAAGCCTAAGGCAGAAAGGGCATTTCATTATAAGCGAGAGAATAGCGTGCCAGTTCTGCTGAGTGCTTGCGTGTGCTTTGGGTGTGTGAGCACAAATGCGTCACTGGCAATCCGCAATCTGAAAGGACGAGCAGCTGGGATGTGTCCTGAGCTCATGCACCATTCCTGGAGTGAGGGTGAGCTGTCAGACTTACAGCTTTCCTACAGCAGGGATGGCACAGATACATCACTGGTAATGCCCTTCTTCCCAGGATAATCCCCTGCCACCTGCCCACACCACCCCTTGCAGCTACTGCCACAGCATGCTGTGCAAGGAAGAAGAAGGACGGTACATTCTTTGGGGTGCCAGCTTGCACTTTAGGATGCTGTCACCTTGGCCAGGTCTCTGGCAATCAGCATCCCCTCTGGTCCTCTCCACCCCAGGAGATGGTCCCATGTGTTTTCAATGGGGGGAGAGGGCTCCAGGGCAGGGGGATGCCATCCTGGACAGGAACTTCCTCCAGGGACCTTCTCCCAGGTGCTCTCAACTCTTGCACAAGCTGTGTTGGAGAAAATTCAGGTCAACAAAATACACCCTCCCTCCAAAACAAAATCTCATACTGATACTCATAATTTTTAATTGGACATTACCTTCTCAATTAAATTAACTGGTGCTCATCTGTTTCATCCTGCTGCACACTCCCCTTCTCTGAACCCCAGACTAGCATCTCACCTGGATCTAATTAGCACTGGAAGAAAATGAAGAATTTGAGAAGCTGTATCTGAAACAGGCATTTTTCAGAGGCTCTTTTGCCTATGGGTGTTCACTGAAGAGAGCTACCCTGCAGGAAGAGCAGGCTGCATAGCAGGGGACACATCCCCAGAGTGTTCCCCCTCTAAGTATCGTGATCAGGGGTTCATAGCACTCAGTGTTGAGCTGCTGTGGCAGCAGGGACACACATGCCACAGACATCCCCTGCCCTAACTGGCCTGGCTTTACCTATTTGTTTCTCAGTAAGTGCATCTGAGCCAGGAAAATTACTGTTTTGGCTGCTTCTCTCTTCACCCGTGAGTGTTTTTTTCATCTCCAGGCAGCCACCTGTGTGCGGGGCACAAGGGACTCAGTAAGGAGTGAAAAGCACTCGTTTTTGTTTTTTTTTTATTTTTCCATTGCATCCTGCACGTTTCCAAGGGGAGCTCTTTCCCCTCTGCCAAGGTTCAATGCAGCTCTTATGCACTGGATCCACAAAAAAAGCAGTAAATACAGCACAGAAGGATGCTTTGTGTGCTCTCCTGCCTGAGAAAAGTGGTGTGGAGAAACTGGAGTTTCAAAGCTTCCTTCGATAGGACGTTTCATTCCCTGCGGGATTTTGGGCACCGTGAAGCCGAGCTAACTCAGCAAATGTGTTTACTTTTCTGAACTGGAGAGCCACAAGGCAGGAATTCACAGCAACCCCAACTCCTTAGCACAGAACCAATAACATTATGAGCACCTCAGGGCAGCTGTGAACAAGGGCTTCTTTTATAGGCAGGAAAGTGTAATACAAAGTGATTCTCGGCCACAGGAAAAGGGAAAATCGCCCAGGTAAATGTGCAGTGGGAACTGCAAACTGGATTCTTTCTGAAAAGTTTAATAATTCTATGTTATTCCATGAAAGCTTTCCGGTATTATGAGCAGTAACGCCCTCCTCCATCCCTACATGTTAAAGTAATTAGATTGCAAAATGTGATGGCTGTATAATGTATCTATGGCTTTTGTTATGTGGTGGGGACTTTTTTAGTTTGTTTCTTTACCCCCATGATGAGTTTAATTGAAATCCAAATGAAATCAGAGGCTAACATGAATGGTGACAAGCTGGGTGCTCCCTCTAGGTCTGCAGCCCCACTGACAACCACGTTTCTTCAAAAACTTGTAGGAAATGTAAAGCCAAATTAGAAAAGTCTTAATATGCCAAGATGCTGCAAGAGACATTTGGCTGTTCCTCGGAAACTGGTTCTCTGGATCAGTTCTTTAAGCATGAGGATTTCCCCTTCCAGGCAGCCTAGCACAGTGGTGTTGCTAAATGAAATTACACGGGGATCACCAGTGCAAGGGGAAGAAATATAAAATCTACCATTCCCCAAATAAAGGGTTGCAGTGTATCACCTTGTCAGACTGGAAGGAAACTCCAGCTTGTCAGGGAAATAGCAAGGTTGGCTATTTTCTGAAGATTAAGCGACACTAGTGCTACCTGGAATTTAATTAAAGATACATATATTTTCTTTGTATTTTTTTCTAGCTGCTTGAACAAAGGGGATGTAAAGTCAGGTGCTTCCTAGAGAGCTGAGACCCCAGCAATGGTCCTGTCTCTGCTTTCATCCCTGCAGAGAGGGTAAAAGCAGAAGTCATACCCTGAAGGGACACTGCTGAGCTATCAGGAGAGGGAGCTCTGACCACACAGCCCAGCTGTGAGCCTTCCCTGCTTGCTCCCAGATTTCTGCTCATATCCTCAGCTCCCTCTGGTCTGTACTGGCTTGTGCATCAGCGCCCAGCCTCACCTCCCTCTGCTCTGTGCAGGGGTAGTAGAGATCTCTGCATGCCTATGTTCCAGTCAGGGAAATGAGATCCTCCCCATGACACTTCTGGTGTTCCCCAGGAGACAGCAGGAGGGTGGGTTTGGTGCCTGGCAGGGAGTCCCTTTCCCTGTCACGGCACAAACCATCAGTCCCCACGGCCCTCTCTGTGTTTATGGTGTCCCGGGGAAGCTTCTCATAAGCAGTTGTTAGTGATGGGAGCTTTTAACACTTGCAGCTGTAACACTGAACAAGATGGGTCTTTCAGAAACCTCCTGACTAAATAAATGAAATCCAGTTATTTAAATTTATGTAAAAAGACTGAAATAAATGGGAGGGTATTTTTTTTAAAAATGCATGTCACACAAGGATTCTACAGAAAAAGCAGATACTGAGGACGAGCTGTCAGCTGCTGGGATGCAGATGATCAATAGGTATCAATTCTCATGACAGACCAGAACAGCAGAAAATGATGAATAGGGACATTCACCATTATACTAATTCTTGTAGTGCCTAATGGCTTCCCAGTCCCCTAATTAATTTATCCTCATGACTTCTGGAGGTGCCAGGTGCTCTGAAGGGGAACAAGGGCACAGACCAACATGCCACTTTGGTTTTGGGTCTTAAGCTTCTTGGCTTAGACCATGGAATCATAGAATGGTTTGGGTTGGAAGGGACCTTAAAGACCACCCAGTTCCAACCCCTCTGCCACGGTCAGGGACACTTTCCACTAGATCAGATTGCCCTGAACCCCATCCAACCTGGCCTTGAACACTTCCAGGGATGGGGCAGCCACAGCTTCTCTGGGAAACCTGTGCCATGGCATCACCGCCCTCACAGGAAAGGATTTCTCCTAATAGCCTATCTAACTCTGCCCTCTGTCAGTTTGAAGCCATTCCTCTCTTGTTCTGTCACTCTGTGCCCCTTATCAAAGCATTTTCCCGCTCCACTGAAGATTCTTTAGGTTCTGGAAGGTGCTCTGAGGTCTCTCTTTAAATCTGATGTCCCATGTTCAAGGACAACACAATAGTCCCAAGACATAGCTTACCTCTGTGTGCATCTATGTTAGGGGAAAATGAAGCACTTTCACTATTTTATTGACATTCATTTGCAGTAGAGTATTTGAGAAACCTAAACAGCCCCACACGTGTAGGTGACTGTGCTTCATTCCTTTTGCCAGCACTTCTTGCGTCCAGGGCTGTGCTGCTATGGCACTTTCTTGATGGAAAAACCATATAAAAATTTGCCCTACTTTGGCACCTTCCCAAAGCAGGCTTTTCAAGGATCTGTCCATGCTGCTGTACAAATACCTGCCTGAGAAAATGAATAGAAAAGGGAACAGTGCCAGGATTAGTTCGACCTTGTCGTCCTTAAGAATATGCATATAAACATCATAGCGTATATTGTGAAGAGAAAATGTCACAAGGTTTAAGTCTCTGAGGGATGGGTTGCAGGGAGGATGCCAAGAGAGGATGGATCCAGCCCCGTCCCAGACCATCCCAGTCCTATCCAAGACCACAATGCCCAGATGTCCCTCATTTCTTCTGCAAGCTGACATGTCAATTAAACAGAGAGGAATGAGATGGACTCATGTCATAAAACCACTGAGCTCTGAAATGAAGCCCAACAGGTTATGGTGGTGACCCAACAGAGGTGGTTGTACAAAGGAGTTTAAAATATGTTGCCTGTTCCTGCTCTAAAATACACTTTGAGTTGTAAAGTGTTTAGTTTCCTCAATCCCTTTCTAGACCACAACCTGGCTAGTGTTTCCCTGTGCTGGGATTTTAATTTCCAAGCGATTCAGTCATTGTTTCCACTCCAGAGCTTTCTCTTTCTGAAGCATTTTTGCTCTCTGTGGATAAAGTGCAAACCCAGTCCTTTGTAAATCAGAGCTCTTGCCTTGAACAATGAACACTCCTAACCACGATTTAATAAAAACCAAAGGAGGTCCCACTGGGAGTGAAAGCAGCTGGAACCAGAAGGCTTCCCTGCATCTCTAAATGTTGTCCTAATGTTGAGGAGTGTTGCAAAAGACAATGCTGTTTTTTGGAAATCAACACCAGCTCTTCTGGCTAGTGTCAAAAATGTCCCCGTCAGCACAGGATGAGCCCAGTCCCAGCCCTTGGCTGCTGCTGGAAGTGCTGGGCTTGGTGTAACAGCCCCTGATCAGTGCTGGGTCTTACCTGGCCATCCAGTAGTGGTTCACAGGGTTGCAACTTCTCCCTGAAAGATTTTAAAAGTCCAGTGTAAAAGGTCGTGAAAATACAAAGAGGTTGGTTTGGCCCATAGCATCGATTTCTGTCTCTGCATCTGGCTTTGTTGATATTGAAATATTACTTGTAATATTACGAGATCCAGAGTGATCTTCAAATTGATGATGTCCCTTTAAAATTACTTTAAAAAAATCCCTTTAAAGTAGATGACAGATTCTTAATACCACCCACAGAGTTCAGCATGTATCAGTGTCACTGTTCCTGCACAGCTGTAACAAACCCTCTCCATCTGGACTTTAAAAGATTTGACTTTAAAAAGGCAAAACAGCAACCCCCCCCATCATTAAGCAGGATCCATTTGCAAGAGATCGATGAAATTAAAGAGCACTCATGTTAAATTACTTCCATCCAATATGTATGACACATTAGATTTGTTACAGTTGGGGAAATCATGATATTCCTTCTGCTATTACGAGGCAGAAATACAAAAATTCCTAATAAAAGAACACACACACACACATGAAAAATCAGCTTCTTGTGGCATTTCTCTTTGAAGCTGCTCTGGCTCGGTGCCAGTGAGTGGTCACAGACCCATCTGCAGCTGCATTGCTGGACCCAACAGAGATGCTGAATTTGATGCCAAAACTTGAATCAGCGTCTCCTCTCTCTCATACTACTGTAACCAGTATGGCATTTTGCAGGCCCAAAAGGATCATCCTTTCAGTTTTTTAATTCTGTTTCTTGATTTCCAGAACACACAGATTGTTGCTGTGATAAGTGCAACAGGTGACTGTTTTGAGAGAGCTGCACTTTGGCTCCAAGGGATATTGCCTGGGAGGGGAAGGTCGCCTTCAGGCATCTTCTCCAGGAGCATCTCATCCTCAGAGGCTACCCCCTCTTTAGCTAATAGTTTGTCCTGGTTTTGAGAGCCATCTGCTTCTGGGTTTGTGCAGGTTATCCAAGGATATAAAGCAGGAGGACGTATCCAAAGTGCTGGTAGCATGAAAGATGTGTGGGTTATCTGAGGCATGAGTTGTGCGCATCAGAAACGATGGATTTAAATCAGACATGCAAAAGTGTTGAGAAACATGGCAAGCCCCTGTGAAGCCTTGCCTCCTCCTCATCCTCCCACATCCCAGCGTGGAGAGACCCTGCCTCCACTGGAAAATTTACAAATAGCCAGGAACCCATCTGGTGTGAGGGAGGGGAGAGGGTGAGTCTGCAAGAACATGAGGAGGAGTTGATTTTTCTTGACGCCTTCCACAGGCTGACCTTTGTCTTCATCTTCTATCGAGACATGATCTTATTTATCAGCTCCTTGCAAATGCCTTGTGAGAGGTTTGCAGAGAGGATACCCAAGTCTCTGATGGATGGAGGGGTGGAGGGATGGATGGATGGATGGAGGGAAGAATGTAAGGACACAAGTAGACACACAACACCTCCTCTTGTCTCCTCTCTGTTCTCCTGCTTCCCCAATTTTCCTGTACAAGTATGCATGCCCTGTCATTTATCACTTCCTTCAATCCTGACAACTGATGAGAAAGTGTTGTTTAGGACTCAAGGTCTTCATTTAGTTTTCTAATCAAATAATTTAAATGTATGAGTTGACACAATAGGCAAGGAGCCATAAGTCCCACTGCTTGCTATTATGTATGATTCTCCTTTGAGAAAATACATAATCACAACCCTAAGTTATAATAATTATGTAATATTTCTTGATAGAAGCAATTGGATTCTATTGTGCAGGGAAATAATTATAGCCTGCTTTAGTTCTTTTGTTTCTGAGTGGGTGGCATTTATGGGCAAAAAAAAAATTATGCATGCTCAAAAATCTCAGGTTCTCAGAAAATCTTGAACCTCCTCAGATGTATGGGATTTTTAAGGGATAATAACTTCTCTATTTTCTGCAATGCAAAAATGTTTATTCAATTAGCCAAGAAACATTTAGTTCTAAGGATGATAGAACATGAAGGCAAATGTTTTCCTTACCAAAGAAAAAAGAGGAGAGTTTATAAATTTACATTCAAATGAGCTTGATGGGTGTGTGCATATGCTCCCCTTTGCACACACAGAAGGTATGAACTGTTTTTAAGCTGACACCTTAAATATGGATTTTTATCCTGTAGCAGTTTCATGTTGGAGTGTTCCTTTATGTAATTAAATTGCTGAGAAAACCTTCACAGTAGTGACAGAGCAAAAATTTGCTTAAAGGAATAAATTAACAGGAACAGCACAAAAGAAGGAATGTCAGGCAGACTGTTACAACACTGTCTAATTTGCTCTTTCAATCGCATCAGTGAAGGTCTGGAAATAACCAGATGCATTAACATTTATCTAGAAATGATAAAAGTTGCCATCCTGCCAGATATTCAGCTGGTTTATTAATTACCACCAGAAACCTGAGATGGGATGTGTGTTGGTTCAGCTTCTTAACTGCTCATTGGAGAATGTTTTTAAAGGGATTTCCTGTAGAGAAATAAGAAATGTTTGGGAAATACTTTTGAAGATTGAAACCAAAAATGTTAAGTTTCAGTTCCTGCCATGATCTTTGTAAGTCTTTCTTCAAGTGTACAGGGAACTGGTAAGGGATGCACGAAGTGGGCTGAAGAGGAGAGAAGATCATAAAAACACAAATATTTGTCTGGAGGCATGGGGTGGCCTTTTACATATGGCAAGTTAAGGGGCTCTCCTAATAACCTGCTGTTCTCAATTGATCCTGCATCCCTTACTGTCATGCTGGGTGCCAAAATTAGTGTTGAGGAAGCTGGAACTGGAGTTTTCTCTGTCAGAGGTGGCACTTGCATCAGGTCCACCCCTGGCAGGGACTTTTCTCACTAAAATTTAATGCTGATTCTGCAGTTTGGATGAGGCATCTCCCAGCCCAGGGCACGTCTGGTTTGGGTCTGTGTTTTCTGCTTAGATTTCATTTGCTCAAATATAACAGCCCATCTTTAGGGTTTTCCTATGTATTCCCTTGCTTCTTTTTCTGTGATATTACCCTTTCAAAGGATGCTTTTCCCCACAGCTGACACCGTTTATACCTTTATGAAGCAGATTGCATTTCTTGGGCTCAGGAAATGCAAGATGCATTTGGGTACCACCACAGCAGCTCCCCCATCTCCAAGTCTGAGGCTGGTGGGACAACAGTGGCCACTGTCTTGTGCCCCTCTCTCTGCCATCCTGTGGTCTGGACAAAGAGCTGTCTTGCTGAAAACACGTCTCAGAGGTTTGTGGGGGCTATCACCTTCCAAAATGAGACTGTTTGGTTCTAATCTTCTCTTCCTACCCTCCATTTCAGTGCAGTAAAACACAAGAAACCACCTGGGAGTCTCTGTTACAACTAATATTAAATCACCAGCACCAGTTGAGAAACTGGCCCATGGCTTCATTTACTCCTGATTGACACTTAAAAACATCAGCTGCAATGACACCTTGAGAGCCATCACTTGGCACTCAGCATTTCTGCACTTAGATCTGCCTATTTCATCCGCCTGCTTCCCATGAAAAGCTTTTCAAGTGCCTTCCTAAGATGAAAAAAAACCAAAAAAGTGCTATTTTTCTCCTGTTGCACATAGACTCAGACGTAATTCCCTGATTCCTGATCAATAGACCAACATTCTATCTAGTGACCCTTTCCAGAATGTTCTCCTGACCACTAGAGGTTCTCTAATTTGCTCAAAAATTGCCCTGGTGAGAGCAGAAATTGACAGCATGACTGCAGATTCATGGGGGATATATAATTCCATGTTTTGCTGGGTATAGACCTATGTCCAGGCCCCCATTGGAAGCCTTTTCTCTGTGGCTGAGTAGCACTTAGGATGAATTTTTTTTCATGTATGTCTTTTAAGATACACTTTTTCATATGTCAATTTTATTCTGGATGCCTGCTGCTTGTAAAAGTGATGGCATGATAGCAAAGTCCACCCTCTTCCACATATTTTGACTAATTGCCTCAAAACATCCTGTGTTAGATTCAGGCTGTGTTTTACACCCACATCACCACCATTTTCTCATGCATTTTATTTCACTGGCTTTCTGAAGCAGAAGAGCTTCCAAACTCCTCGGAGATAAGTGAGAGGTCAGAGCCAGCTGCTTTCCAATGGGCATGGGCAAGGAAAAACCCAAAACTGTTCCCTATCCTATGGGGCAACTCCTGTGTAGCTGCGGAAAACTTCATTTGCCAAGAAGATAAAGAAAATTCATACTGGATTTGATAGAAAACATAATTGATGGGTGTGGGAGGTGGTTGAAAATCTCCCCTAAAGCTCTTTGTGCAGGGTTTGGAGAGGTGGATCGCTGTTGGCTGCTGTCCTGCACATCCTTGGCCATGGATCCTGGTTTTCCTCCCGACCTGAGTCTCACCTGAAGGGAGACTTTCAGGAACAGACACTTCGGGGATGTGCCAACTCTATAGCTGCTTCCTACCTTATTGATGCTTTGTATTGAGATTCAAATTCTTTTTGAAAGATTGCAATTTACTCTTCAGTGTTATTGTAGCTGCGGAGATTTCTTAATGACTTCCTGTCAAGTACAGACTGAAAGGTAATTTCTGATCCTAAAGAAGTGCTGTGACAAAGACAGTTTTAATGACAATGTTTGGTACAGCCAAGCCACAAACCACTCTGCTTCTCCAGGTCAGCATGTAGAGCTCATCCTCCTGTGACTACTGCCCTGATGTCCTTCACGCCCTAAAATCAGCACATAAAAATTCAAGCCAAATTAAGAAATAATTTGTTTTCACCTGAATCTTAGAGTGATTACTTTGTCCTATTGATTTCAGAGCATGAAAATGGGACCTTACCCCAGGTGACAGCTTTAAGGGATACCCCTGATAACTCCATCATGTGATTTCCTTCAGTGACCTGGTATTACTAAATAGCACCTGGTATTAATAAAATACATGATGGCAAGATGTTGTCCCAGAGGCCAAACATATCTTATAATTCATGAAAGAGTTAACAGGCAATCCTGCATCTCGCAGGGAGACCTTTGCTACACATTTTTAATGGTCTGGGCTCTTGGTAGGTGAAAGGAAAGTTCCAAGCAATAACTCAGGTTTAAAATACTGTCTAAGTGCCAAGTAATCAAACTAGTTTTAAGTGAAGCAATTAGCAAGCATTAGAAAGGCAGCTATTTCCTGCTTGAAGGTGGTAAACTCTGTGTCTCTTATTATGATTTCTCTGGGGATGTGAGTAATGGGCTATGGAATTTTTTTTGGGGGGGGGAGTGGGGATTATTTTGCATGCGTGGAAATACTGGCAATGTCCTAAATCCTTGCCAATTTACTAGATATGAATGACGATGATGGTGGAACAAAGTCCTTACTCATTTCTGGTGGCTTGAGTGATATGTGTGCCAAAGTCAGAGAGGTGGTTTTCTCATTAGTTGCTTAAATACAGGTTTTTTGTTGCTGGTTTGGGCTCATTGCCTCACCAAATCGTCATCTTTGGGACCAGGCTAGTGCTGCTGGCTGAAATGAGCAGATCAGGCAAAAACTGGCCATTCTGCAGCCTTTGCTAGATTTTGTTGAGGTGGTTGATGGAACACAGGTGGGGATGACATCTCCCTGAAGGAGAGCTTTCTCTATCAAACCAGCTTGATTTTTTTGCCAAGGGGAGCTCTCAGATCTGCATTTCCAAGGTGAGGTGGCTCCTGGTGGGTGCAGCTGCATCAACAGCTTGTTTTAAACTCAATTGGTGCTCTTGGAGCCAATCTGGCGCTTGTCCCAAATTCCCACACTTTACTTTGTGAGTACACCTGACCTTGGAGATCCACACCAGGTCTCTCCCCCATCTCCTTTAGTGCCTCTCTCCTCCACCACAGCTTTGTAACCAGCATCCACACCTACAGCTCCTTGGATTAATGAGAAATCCCCCTGTTGGCTCTGCTGGGGCTTGAAGAAGGCCTTGGGAACTCCAACTGAAGGGACGTTCAGCCAAATAAAGGTGAAAAGTGAGGTGACACCTTGCCAAAATGCTTGAGGTGCGGGAACATGACCCTGAAAGCTCAGCACTGCAGAGTGGCAAACCCGTGCCCCAAAGGGAAACCTCTACATGAGGCCCAGAAAAAGAAATTCCACGACTTTTTCACTGCAATTGATTATCCTGGTTTTGACATTGGGGAAAATCCCCAACTTTTCTAAATTAAAAGTGTGCATTTTAGGAAATACTAAAATTAATTTGCTTTCTATGGTTTATGTTCCTTCCCCAGCAAATTCACCAACAGGATGGAAAGACTGAAAACCAAATTCTTCAACAGCATTTCAGATTTTGGCAAGCATGTGTCCTTATCTAGTACCAAGCCTGAGGAGACTAGTTTTATTTTAGCAAACGTGGATCATAGATTTGATCAGGTGGAATTTTATGTTAGCACCAGCTGAGACCTGTGATGGTAGAATTATTGCTGACTGTAAGCAAAAAAAAGGAAAGCACACAGAAAAAAAAGTGGAATCTTAACCTCAGCTTAAAGAAACAATGGGAAGTTTGGCAGAAAATGTGGAATTATATCCATTTTTTTAAAAGACTTGAATTTGCATCACCACAGGAAGCAGAGGGGGAAGGTCCTCCCCCTATTCCCTGGATTTTCAACCCATTTGTTCTGAATTCTTTCTCAGAACAGATAGTGCAACTCAGGCTTTTCTGACAGGGTGCCTGGATACTGAAAATAACAACTGTGCTTAAAATACTGGATTTTGAGGCTGAGTGCTGGAACAAAGAGGAAGAAGCAGTGTCTCCCTCAACATGTTGGACCTTAACCCAAATAGGTATTGGCAAAAGAAACTCCTGTTTTGGAAAAGAGGAAAGCTGACTGACTCCTTTCCAGCTGACAACTTGGCTGATGAGTCTATCAGCTCATTGAAAAGCCTCTTGCCTGCTCTTTATTTCTTACTATCGTGGCATCTGTGCAAAATTTGGTAGTTTTCACAGCTTTGATTTTCACGCTCAGGTTTTTTCTGGTGGAGGCATGAATGCCTTTACAGCAACCTAAGCACCTTCCTAGTATGCTTGAATTCACAGAGAAACCACAGATTAGAGATGTGATATTTTCCATCAGAAGACCCAGCATGCAGGGATTTTTCAGAGTTCTTCCAGCCCAGCCTGCTTCAGATGGGAATTTTGCTGTGTGTCCCTAGTCAGGTCTGACTTCTCAGAGATGGGCACTAATTACACCCTGCTGGTGGCTTTTCTCTCCAGCTTGTGACCCCCTTCTGCCAGACACCAGGGTGAAGCTCTCACAGTTGCAGACACAGTCAAAGGGCACCTGTGCTGTGGCCAAGTGAAATGCTGTGAAAACAACTACTCTGAAAAATCAAGCCTTGTGCTTTCCCAAATTAGCAGATGCTTTTAAGGATGTTGACCTTCCTATCTCTGCAACTCATTTCCCTGTCTCTGAAACGGGGGATAATGGTATCATTTTGTGGCACAGGGCTCTGCTGAGGATACACCCATTAGTGCTGGTGAGGTTTTCAGTCTCAAAGAGAGAGCACTTCATAGGAATGCTCAGGCCAGGATTAGAAATATGTGCAAGGGAAGGAGAACGAGAGGCTGTGTGAATAACAGGGAGAGAAACACCCAACAACTGCCCTGTTTTGGGGATGTGGATCATCATGTACAGAGCCAAGCAGGGTCTGATGGGGGGCAGAGGACCAGGTCTGTGATCGCCTCCCTCTAGACCACATTATAACATATGCAGAGGAGACTAAATCAAAGTGGATAGCACTGTACGTGTGTATATGTGTGTACATATATATGTACAGGATCTAATTTTAAATTAACACCTAGGGCAAAGCAGTCATTTGAAATGGTGAGATTCACAGGAACGAGTGTGAAGTTTAGGATGGCTCTGAAATATGTATTTATCAAAATAAAATAAAATAAAACCAGGGAAATTTCTAATCCTGCTATGGAAAAGTCCTTTGCTTACATCAAAGCTACCAGAACAGCAAAAGATTAACCTGTGGCAGCAGAGAAATGTTAGGATATCTTAGAAATATCTTGGGATATTTTGGCACAGAGCAGACTCCCAAGCATTTCAGGATGACAATAACCAGGGCTGCTAAGGCTGACCTCAAAGGCTCAAGACTCTACCAGGTCCCCGGACCTTTCCAGGGTGTCCACCCGCTGGTCTGGACCAGGAGACCCTCCTGTGCTGGCTGTGCCCTGGGGTCTGCCTGTGTCTGGGCTTCCCACTGCTTCCTGCCTCATCTGCCCTTTAGCCGAGACCTGCTCAGTGTTAAGGTGATTTCACTTTTGTTGCTTTTTGCAGCCACACGGGCTAGGACTGGAAAGGCAGAGAAATGGCTGTGCTAGTGCGGTTGCTAACCTCTGGCCAGCTGGGCCTGAGACAGGGTCATAAACCTTTGACCAAGGGGAATGGTCACTGCAGGAGCTGGGATGTGTAATGTGGCCTCTCCTGAAATATCTAATTGCTTCTGCATCAGACTTTGGAAGCAGAACAGCAAGATTTGCATCTTATAGCTTATGTCTTGCTAGCAGCCCTCTCCAAACTCTCCTCACTACCTCTCCTCCACCCCAAATGGAAATGTCTTTTTACATGTATTTTATTTCCAATCTGAGTATCTAAGCTACGATGATTACGCTGCTCAAGCTTCCTCCTTTGAAGATTGAATCTTCTATATCTTCTATTAACCCCATTTTCTTCCAGGCAGGCCTGATGGCTGCTTGAATATTCCTATTA
This sequence comes from Acropternis orthonyx, assembly GCA_035583155.1. Taxonomy (NCBI): domain Eukaryota; kingdom Metazoa; phylum Chordata; class Aves; order Passeriformes; family Rhinocryptidae; genus Acropternis; species Acropternis orthonyx. Next base: position 60,084,277 of record JAWWEU010000158.1, on the reverse strand, counting down.
CATCCAGCTGATGGAGATTTTTTACATTGGAGCACAGTGTGTTTGCTCGGAGTGTCTCCACCTGAGCACAGCCATGCGGCATTATTAGCTTGGGAAGCTGTGACCTTGAAGACTTTATACTTAATTTATTTCAACACTCCAGCCATAGAGATGTTTGCCCTGATTAGACCCAGTAAATTACCCTCCACTGATGAATTATCAGAGGATTTTCTTCTATTTTTTTCTGCCCATTGTCAAACAACTAAAAATGAGCCTGGATATGGAGCTCTGGGTGTCTGGATATCTTAAATGACTCCTTTTTCATAGCACAGGTCTCCAAACAGTTTACATTGAGTTTTCCTTGGTGACTACCCACCATATATGTGCCATTTATGGTGTCACCCACTGTCTAATTTGATTTTCAAAACTTTTCAACAATCAAATAAATCACGAATTATTTATGGTTTTGACCAGTGATTAGAAAACAGGCCAGGATGGATGGGACTTTGAGCAACCTGGTCTAGTGGAAGATGTCCCTGCCCATAGCAAGGGGGTTGGAACTAAAGATCTTTAAGGTCCCTTCAAACCCAAACCATTCTAAGATTCCATGATAATTCCATTCTCTTGGCATTCTGGGAAGGAGAGGACCTTTCTTAGCAATTTAGGAAAGGAGACATGCAAATAATTAAGGAAACAACATAATGAAAGTCCACAAATTGTGGCTTTTTGGAATTAAGCACCTTGATTTATCACTGCTTGCAGAAATATTCCATAATCTCGTAATAGAAAAGTGGGAATTTCTTCTTGGTGTGTGAACTTCAGACACACCGACCTGTCATGAGAAGAGCTGAACCAAATCCTTAATATTTTCTGGCTATGTATCAGCAAGAAGTGTGCTTTTCCTGCAACATTCTTCCACCAGAAATAGAGCAAGTATTTGCAAGCAGTTGAGTAATAGGAGCTTAATTCTTTATCGCTTTTGCCCCAGCAAGAAGCCTCGTGCGACTCTGAGCCAAATGCAAATGTAAAGCAAAGCGTATTAGCTCCAGTCACCCTGCAGGGACATTTTGCTTTGCATTTGCAGGAGGCTAAAAGTCTGCACGTGGGTAGTCAGTGGGGCTTACTTTGTTAGCAGGAACTTTCACTAATTCAGTCACCTGCAGCTGCAGGAATATTTCCTGAGGGAAGAGGTGGTTATAACAGCATTTAGAAAAGGGCTTTTTCCAAAGTTGTTCATCTTAAAGAGTAAAAACAAGGATAGATGCAGGCTTCTGGAGGTGTTTTTCTCCTTGGGGGACATCTTTTCTCCGAGCAGGAGCTGCAGCATGTGCGGAGGTTGGGTTTAAGCCAGTGTGTTTGTGTTTCCCAGCAGAGCACTCAAACAGCCTGTTGGAACAAGCGTTCACCCTGCAAGATCCAGGGCCGTGCTACCTTACCCGTCACCTGCTGAGCTTCCTGCAGGCTCCTCAGCCTCACCTCACATCTGCAGTGGTGATGAATATTCCCTGCTCTCCAGCACCTCTGTCCTGGCGTGCTTCCAGCCCTGGGCTTGGGGACTCCATCAGGAGCTTATTGCATTTGCAGAACAAACCATCCTTACAAAAAAAGCACTATTTTCTAATACCTCTGAAGCTCCATGAGGAAGTTTCCCCCCACAAACTCATTTTGTAGTTTAGATGAGGCTGGAAATGACGGGAGCTTGTGGCTCCAGGTACCCTGAAATTAATTTCCTTGTGGTGACTTGGATAACGATTCCCAACTTTGGGGGAAGGACAGCTGGATTTTTTTGTTTGTTTGATTTTATGCCAAAGACTGGGAATTGTGATTTAATCCTTGAAATGTGCAAACAAAATCCTAAATGCAGAATTACTGGAAAAGGCACAGGGGCTATTTCAGCCAGGAAATAGCTTCATCCAGTGTTTTTTGGATCAAAACTTCTCCAAGTGTATTTTGCACTTTCCATACTCAGAAAAAGTGTTGCAATAAATGAGGATGCATAGTTGAGATCTAGCATAAAATACTGACATACCATTCTCTTGCACATTAGTTGTGTTTTTTGGGGTCTCTGTAGCTAAAGGCAAGCCAGAGCTCTGGCAGGTCAGGGTAACATGTTTGAGTCTGGGCTCCAGTGACCTCACTAACCAAATAGATGAAGCTAAAAATAAACGTGAGATGTTGTAGACATACAGGAGCCCCTGTTCCCTGAGCTGTTTGCAAAAGGAAGAGACGGATTCTCCTGCTTTCAGTTTGTTGTTGGAGATAAGAGGTCACATCAGACAATTTGGGGGGCGGGGGGTGCGTCCTTTGGTCTCATTTTCCCAGACAGCAAATACTGCATAGACATCCTCCAGAAATCCCTCCTTCTCTCTGCATTCCCATTCCCTAAATACTTCAGGCCCTCACATTTTTACGGCTAGATAATGAGGCCAGACCAAATCTGTCATCTGATCTCTCTGCTAATGTAGCAGACACAGTTTTCCAATCCCAGTTTAAGCCGATTTTACTTAACTGTGACCTCTACAGCTGATGGGAGCTGAAACAAAACTCCCTCGGTTCAGGTCCCAGATTTTGGACAATATGTGATTGCTGCTCTCTACAAGTCCATTTGAAAACCCCTAAAGCTACCCAGAATAAACACTGAGTTCAGAGTTACAATAAAATACCTTAACCAAACAATTATCCTTGATCGCAGAAGTGGAATTTCACATTCACAAACAATTTGAGAGTCAAATGGAGCTGGTACAGAAAATTTACAATAGACAACAGACCACTGTCAGTTTTCTCATGTAACAGGGACTCAAAACTATTTCAGCAAAGGCTGGATGTGCCGTACTATGGGATGTGAACATGGACCTTTATGGGTCTCGGTGAATCTGAGTTTTGTGAAGCTTCAGGAGCAGAGTCAGGTGATGGAAGCTGGTCCTGAAGGTGAGAAACCTTTGTGTTGACACAGCTTTGATTGCCAGAGTAAACTTTATGGGTCTTCACCCCAAGATGAGACTGGGAGTCACACTTCTGCAGGCTAATGGAGCACTGGGAGACTTTACCCTGGCTGGGGCAGGTAGACCCAGGCCACTCACAGCACTGGAGGTGTAGCTGAGACAACTGAACAGACTGGATTTTTCCCTTAGAAAGTCTCATATGGAACCAGCCACACCATGCCAGCTGACACTGACATGGGTCCCACAGATGTGGCAAGCTCTGTGCTGTGCCCTGTAGCGGGAAAAGGATGTCCCCTTTGTTCCCTCCCCTCTTAATTAGATGTGGTCTTTTAAGAACAAGGCTGTCAGGTGTAAAGGGATCTGGGTCTCAAGGGCTGGGCAGGGAGATTGGCCATCCCCACCACAGTGCCCTTCCCCAGACTGAGGTGATTTCGTCCTTTTTGTATTTGAAAGGCAGTACAGGAGAACGGGGTTCTTTAGGGGATATTTGAAATTATTTTTCCTACTGACAAGAAGGGGAGAAAAGGCTTCCAGAATGAGACCTGACCTTTTGCGTGCTGTGGCACTGGTTCCCAGAGAGGCCCAGTGAATTCCTCCCTAATGAGAAAGAACTTTGTTTTTCCACCATAGCAGAGCTCACCAAGAATAGCCCTGTTTTCCTGCCCATCAGCTGGAAAACTTCCTCTCTCAGGGTTCGTGTGGGCTCCTCAGGCCAAGGGCTCATCCCGTCCCCGTTGTGTATGGAAGCCACCACACACCAGCCAGTGGAACCTTCTGCCCAGGAGCAACTTCTTGCCTTCAGCACTCCTTCCACAGCTGGCTGTCAGTTTGGGGAGGTCCAGGAGCTCCAGCTAAACCCCAAAGCCCCTGGCTAAATCTGATCTGCCTCTGGTCCGTGTAAGTGTCTTAAAAGAGCCTCACAGACCCAGTTAGTCCCAGTGGAGGGAGAATTTGGGATGTGCAGACAGGTCTTTTCCTCTAGGAAAGACAGAGATGTCTCCTCCAATGTTTGTTCTTGTCCTGTGTCCCAATCTCCCCTTTATACAGTGAATTCCCTCTACTCTCCACTGTAATCAACCTCCCCTCAAAACTCCATCCCTCCTCCTTTGCCCTGGACCATGTTGCAGTGGAAGGGATAAGCACTATTTCCCTTCCCTGCTCCAAGATGAAATGCAACTTTGCTAATTTTCCCCCTCCGGTCTCCTAGGATCATCTCCTTGGATTTTACAGGTTAACCCTGCTGTCAGCTTGGCTCTGTGCAAATTTGTAATACCTGTGTAAAGAAAACCCCAAAAGACATCCCTATTTAAATAAGAATAAAGAAGGAATGTGGTAGGAATGTGTCAGCTGCAACAGCTGCCACAGGGGAAGGAAGGGGAAGCGGTTGGAGTGGGGTGTGAAAGACGAAATGACTTTCCACCAGGGATACTCTGGGATGCAGGGAAGGTGAAAAGGGACAGAAAAGAGATAATGATACTTAATAAAATGGTAGAGGAGAGAGGGGATTCAGCCTCCCGTTCCTCCCTGCTGAGATGCAGGCTCAGCAAGGGCGTGCTGGAGTTTGAGATTTGCACTTCAGACTTTGCTTCCTCATCCCTGAGTCCCATTTCTGCTTTTGGCCAAATCACTGAGCCAGGCTGCACCTCTTCTGCAAGGGGGCATTCACTGTGTGGCTTGTACACAAACAGCAGCATTCACAGCCCCGAAGGGCTTCAGCAGAGCAGCACCAGCAACTGTGTGCACAGCCAAGATCCACCATACACCCTTCTCCTCGTGAGTAACAAGGGTAAAGTGTGTTTGCTGTGTCGCAGCACCTCTGAAGGGGCTGACACGTCTCACCAAGCAGGTAGAAATAATTGCTTTACACTGCACAAAGGCAGTCGAGGGCCAGGCACTGGCTGTTAAAACGCTTGCGGTGACACCGTGCCAGGCTCTGTGACGGGAATTCACCTTCGTGCAATTAATTCTGAGGTTCTGTCACTGAACCTAGTTCTCTTCAGATAAAGCCGGTGTTAAATAGGCTTAAAAACTTGCCGTGTCAGTCCGCTTTGTACTTGAGAGGAGACACGAACCTCGGGGTAGGGGGAAGGGAGGGAAGGCAAATATGCTGATGACTGAGAGACACTGAGATATGCTGGTAATGGGGCCAGCCAAGAGCCAGAGAGAGAATAAATAAACATAATTTGGAAGTGACAGTCTGTCTGGCATTGTACTGCAGTCTGCTAGGATTTCTTTTTTTAAAGGATGCAGTAAATTAGTGAAAGCAATATGGTAAAAGGGCTCTGGTATTATCGATTAGCTTTGATCCATAAATTGCTGCTGAGCTCCTCGAAAATGCAAGGATGCAGGATAGACTGAGGCCCGATCTGGACTGATGTTCAGGTCTTGATGGTGCTAGCACCACAAAATGTGACCCTAAGGACAACTTGAGTGGGAATGAAGGGACTTTTACTAGACTGTGGAGGGTCTTGGTCTTGACTGGGTATAAAACTAGTGAAATCAGCGTAATTATAGAAATCATAGAATGGTTGGAGTTGGAAAGGACCTTACAGATCATCTTGTTCCACCCCTCTGCCATGGGCAGGGACACCTTCTGCTAGACCAGGTTGCTCCAAGCCCCATCCAACCTGGCCTTGAACACTTCCAGGGATGGGGCAGCCACAGCTTTTCTGGGGAATCAGTGAAACTGGCCTTACTCAAGCCCTCCAGGTCCTCCTGTATTTTAAGGAGACTATGCTGGGCTGCAGTGACAGGGAAGCTTGTTTAAGCTGTCTCAGCATATGTGTGGCTCCCTGTGGAGGTGGCTTCCCAAGCTGGGAAACAAAGGTGAAGTAGAAACAACCCAGACCAGTGGCTGGCAGAGCATGATGCAGCAGGTCCCATCATGAACCCCATGAGTGCTGGGCTATCCCAGTCTCCCACTGCATCTTTTCTATTGCACATTTGCTCTCTGTTTCAGGTGAGTGGGTTGCAACCCCTTGGGGTGTGGGAGTTTTGAGTCAAAACCTTGTCCCTTGGGATGTTCCTTCTATGGGAGGTTTCTTTGCAAACTTAAGTTGGGCAGTGTTGCCAGAAATACTTATTCCCACAGACAAATTTGAGCCCTGTTTGGTGGAAATTTGACCAGATTGCTTGCCGAGCAGTGAAACAGATACATTTCATAGGGCTGTAGCCCCCAAATGATGTGAAATATTAATCTTCTCTGTGGAATGCTTGCTGGCCTTACTTCACAAAACATTGCTATGTCTCAGCATTGCAGGGGTTATCACATGTCTCTGAATGCACAGCTTAGATCCCTCAGACTTGCTGTAGCTGTCTTGTCACTGGCACCATGAGCAGG
>JAWWEU010000158.1:60055446-60077916 GCA_035583155.1 Acropternis orthonyx | reverse complement strand
TGCTGTAGCTGTCTTGTCACTGGCACCATGAGCAGGGCTGTAGACAAAGAATGGGCTCATACAAGGATGGTTTTGGTAGGGTCAGGTTTCCACAGAGCCTGGAACTGGCAAATGCATTGCACGTTGCCGGCAAGTCTCTTTGCTAGTTTTGTTTGATGATACTCCAGACAAACACATTCTCAAACTATGGTGATTTGACATTTTATTGCATCAGGGATCAGCTGTGTTCAGATTTGGCAAAGCCAGTGGCATCTTGCCAGCTGTCAGATGTGTACTCCAGGGCTGGAGCTCCCTCAAAGAAGCTGTGTGAGGAACAGCGTATCCCCTTCTTGTGGTTCGATTGTAAAAGGGAAGCAGTTTATTTCAAGCATCTGGTCTTGCAAAGATCTCCAGAGTGCTCCAAGGCTGACCAGGGAAATCATGGGATTTTCTTTGGACCATCGCTGCTTCCTCTTGGGTTTTTATGGATAGCACACTTGCTAAGCTGTCTCCCACAGCATCAGGTCCTTTTGCAGGGGATTCTAGAGCTCTCTTGACTCACCCTCACAAGGAAGTCTGTACTCACCTAGCTCCAAGTCAGTGACTTGTTGTCCATCCAAATGTTGACTGTTTCTCCAGGATCAGGCCATGCATTCTGGTCTTCAGCAGCTTTGACCCAAACCCTAGAAGTGTCCATGGAGAAATTCCTGTTTGTTTCAGCTTTGGACCTGGTGCCAAGTTCTCAGCACTGTGCTGAGTATGAGTCAGGATCCTGCTGGAGGCAATATCTGATGTAGTACTATGGCACCCCTTTGGATTCCCAGTCTGCAGATTTTAAACCCCAGTATAAGTTTTTCACTCATCTCCCTAATGGTTATTCAAGAACACAAGATGGGAAGATAATTCCTTGAATCATCAGGGTTAATCCCCTGCTCTCTCTGGCAACCCTGCCACTCAAATCCTTGCATAAATCTATTTTGACTCTAATTAAATTGTTTGGTCCTTTAAACCATGGCTAGCCTCTCATGCATGCTGCATCCTTTTTTCTTCCCAACATGCAAGTGTGTTGTAGAGTCTTTTCTAGCAGAACTTGGCTGCTGTCATTATCAGCTCACACCTTCTACTCCCACCCCATCTGTGCCTGGCACTATTTTCATGCATAATACATCGATCATCTGCAGCCTGGTAGGGGGGAAATCATCACTTCAAGTCACTTGTCTGAATTCAAGCCACATCTGAGCTGTATCCTTTGCTGAATTTCATATCTATAGTCTGATATACGGAGGGAGACCAGAGAGAAGACCCCAGGCTTGCCCTGTCTGCAAGGACTCCAAAACAAATATTCTGTTTATAAGCCTTTGAGAGCCTCTTTTCACCATCATCTGGTGGAAATCCATGCAAGTCTGATGGACTCTTGCAGCAATGCCAGCTGATACAAGGCAAAGGATAAGGGCTCTGTGTGTTTGTCTGTCTTGCTTTTCTGCAGTGCAAAGGCTCCTCTTTTGCAGGTTGTCTGTCTCCTCATGAATGTTTCCTGATTTTCCACCACATTGATCTTCATCTACACCAGCATGACTGGGAAGAGCACTGATGTTTCATTCTGGAAGACAGATCTTCAAAGAGTAATGTACATGTAACAGAACTTGATTTTGAAGTCTCTCTGGAAGGCTTTGAAAACAAAGGTTCAAATTCCAGACTAAGTAGAAAGTCCTTGGTTCCTAGTGGTGAAAGCTTCCTACCCGAATTATTCCCAGAGGCAGGACAGACTTTACATTTTGCCTCATCTAAATGCATTAGGAGGAGTATTAAATTTCACATGTGCTGCATGTTGATGTAATTCTCCTGACATGTCTGTTTGCACCATTATGAAATAAGGGATTTCCTTTCCCTTTCTTTCCACATTGGGCTCTCTCTCTAGGGATCTCAAGGATATGATCCATTGGCACACGAGGATTACGCCTTTTACACAGAGGACTTCAAAAAAGCTTCGTCATTGTGCTAACAGAGGTCTGGGGACAACATCCTGCATTAGCAGTGCTTGACTTCACTGACAACCTACGGCTGGAAGAGATCCATTAATCTTCTGTGTCACGATCCCTCCAGGCACCCTGACCCCGCTCAAACTTTGGGATGTGCAGCTCTGCTCTGCGGATGAGCACTTTGATGCAGGAGGACCTTGAAGGTCTTTTCATGTAAAAAACCCTTACCTCTGTGCCCTGCCAGGGTTGGAGAATCTGGCGTTTCCATCAGAGATACTTTTCTGATGTGGTGCTAAGAGGGAGACTGTGTTTAAATAAACAGATCCTGAATATCCCTCCAGTTATCTACAGGTGCGAGGTTAAGTTGGAGGGTGCTCTGCCACCCTGCACACCCCTCTGCAGCCTCTGGGGGGTCTCCCCCGGGTCCTACCTCTGCTGCCTCAATGCTTGGCTGTACTTGTGACTTTATTCTGCTTCACAGCTCCACACTGTGACAGGGACGATGTAAATGCCAGCTTTGAGCAGAGTTTTGGGCCTTCTCCTTCCTAATGGATTTTAAATGCATTTAAATCTTGTGGGCTGTAAGGAGAGCACAGAATTAAAGTGAAGAAGAAGCAGAGTCGGGATTTTTCAAGACTTGTTTTTCCCTAACAGGCAAACTTAGATTGCTGAAAGAGTGGCACAAAGCGAACTTAACAAGCCAAGGGAAATAGAGGAGACAACCAAATCCTTGTCCTGTTTAACACTGACCTTACTACACAGCCTTGAGGGCAGCTGCCTCACATCACTGGGGGATCCCAGCCTTGCTTATGTCCTCAGATCCTTTATCCAGGGCTGATCGCTGTGTTTCTCAGCTCATCAGCTGCGTGAACACATGAATGTGTACTGGAAGAGATGAATATGCATATTGTTAGAAAAGGTACCAGAGGACCTGCCTTGCTTTTACCTTCATGTAAAGCTGTCGGCAAAGAGCCTGCTATTCTTAAGACCAAAAGTTATGTAGATATATATGTAATTTTATATATATATATTAAAATATATATATTCACACATAGGTGGTGAAATATATATATAGGTCATACCTATATATACACCTGTATGAGCACCTACATGCAGGGGGACACACATGTTGTCTTCATCAATATAATGTGCATGAGAAATGCTTGCATTCCCAGCTACAAACTCCATCTCTTGATTTTGTCTGTGAACCGAGCATTTTATCCAGGTGACCTGGAAACCGTCCTGCCTGCCTGTCTGTCTGTCTGTCCCAGACAGAAGAGCATGGGCTGCGGGAGAGGGTTTCTGGAAGTCAAAGCCTGCTAGTAGGGATTTTCTGCACGGTTCGAGTTGTGCCTCTCTCTCGCTTGGGTTGATGGTGACATCTGGAGGCTGTCCTCTGTGTGTGCACAATGACTGCAGAGAATCAAAGAATTAGAGAATATTTTGGGGCTGTAAGGGACCTTAAAGACTACCTTGTTCAAGTCCCCTGCCATGGGTAAGGACACCCTCCCACTAGCCCAGGTTGCTCCAAGCCCCATCCAACCTGGCCTTGAACATTTCCAGGGATGGGGCACCCACAGCTTCTCTGGGCAACCTGTGCCAGGGCCTAATGACCCTTACAGTAAAGAATCTCTCCTAATATCCAATCTAACACTGCCCTCTGTCAGTTGGAAGCCATTCCCCCTTGTCCTGTCAATGCATGCCCCTGTAAACAGTCTTTCTCCAGCCAAATTGGACTTACTCTCTCAACCGATGGACATCTGGAGCATCAGTGATGTTCATAAAGGGGGTTCACCTACGGCACGTGCTGTTTTACACTGCTGATCCCAAAAATCAGCCACTATCCACAGTCCCATAGGGATGAGTGCTCTGCTTGCCCTTTATGCCACTTCTCCTCACCATGCTGTCACCATGTATGACAGATGGCCCCGGTGGGGAAGTGACAACATTTTTATAACTCTCTTATCTTCTTTTTGCACCTGTGAAGCAAGTGTGTGCTTTGGGATATTAGAATGAGGTTGCGATTCTCTGCTTTTGCCCTTGAACCGTATGAATGCAGAAAACTGTGTGCCAAAGCCAGGCTTTACATGGAAATTTCCAGTCATGCTTTCAGCTTCCCAGAAGTGTAGCTGGAAGGCACCTTGGCGGCCACACTAAAACCCTACCCACTTTGGTATAGTTTAGTATTGTTTATTACTACAAATGCCAGCATGCAAATTTCAAGCACCAAAAACTGTGCTTCTCCCTTGACATTTGCATCCTAAGAGGTCGTTTTCCACTTTCACTGACTGGTTTGCCAAAGCAGGCTGAGCCGCTACAGAGACCTGTGAGATGGTGATTGGGAAGTGTTGCTACCAAACCCCCGGCCCTAAAAATGACCCATGTTTGAGAAAAAAGCCTGGGCAGCTTCTATTCAGGCTTTTTCTCAGAGACCTACTCTAAGCAAGGAATAGACTTTTATGACATCTATGAGAATTCCTCTTTTTGTTTTCCTCCTGGCAATTTTTGCCTATTTGGCATCACCAAATAGTGCTACCACTACTGTCATTACACTCGGCTTTTAAGCATTTTGTAGATCTTGCTGCTGGGCCACGTTTCTCTAGGATGTGCCCAAGCATTTCTGGGACTGTAGTAAGCTCTGCTGCACCCATTCTTCATCTCATCACCAACCTGAAGGCTCTAAGGAAGAAAGAAATAAGGAAGAAAAGGAAGAAAGGAAAAAATCTATTAAAAAACATTTATGTGTCAGAGTTTTATAGTGGTCACTCGTAAACTGGCTGAAGTTCAGCAGAGACCAACATTAATCTGTAATTGATTTATATCTACTTTTGGACAATACACAGGCCCTCACCCCAGCACTGATTTGTAACACACTTGCACAAGAGAGATTCTGAATAGCTCCTGCAAGTTTTGTGAAGAGACAGACGGCTTGGATAAGGAGAATTGGTATCCTTGAATAAGGAGAATTGTAGGCACTGGAAGGTGCCCACACTGGGCTTCTTGCATCGTTCTCAATCTCAGACAGTGTGTATTATATTTTGAGACTGATGCCTGAACTTTTGAGGTTGAGAGCAGACAAATATCTGCTTAGGTTTCAGCCCTGGTTTCCAGTAAATGTCCAAAGCCATTTTAAATGTAAGAACTTAACCTTGTTTTTAAAGCAGTCAATGAGTCATTTAAATGAATGGAACTGTGAATTTTGGGGGATTTTCAGCACAAATTCTGACTTAGGTTCTTTTCTGGTCTTGATGCATGATTTTCTCCATGCCAGAAAATGAACAGTCATCTTTTACTTCGAGAAGCTGGATTCACCTCAAACCACATTATTCTTTGAGAACATCAGCATCTTTCTGGCTAATCCTTCTCAAGGAAGCCATTAACTTTAATTGTAAGTGGTACCTCCCCTCATTTTTCAATGACAATGCTTGTTATTATTATTGTTCTGCTTATCACTGTATCTCTCTTTCTGGGGATGTATTATTTCATACTTCAACAAAGTACAGCTATAGTTTCCAACCACATATGCAAAAATAATTGACAGAAAAATTTGGAAAGTTTTTATTCAGGAGACATGTCTCCTAAATCATGTTGAACTGGCAATCAAATAGATTTAATAATTGCTCAATTTTAACTCAGTAAAATGAGCCTTTCCAAACCTGTGGCAGGGAATTATCCTAATTGAGTCCAGAACTCTTCTTGATAGAAAATGCTGAATTTTCTAAGCAGATTTGAGTTCATGTTCTGGTATGGAGATGGGGCCAGCTACAGGGATACAAGAGCATGGACGAGGTTCTCTGGAGGCAGCATTTTAGCTGCGCCACACCCCCCACCCCCCCCCAACCTTTTAGCCCCAGAATAGCTAACTATTGACTTTACTAGTATGGAACAGCCATGTTCCCTCAGACTGGTTCTCAGCCACACATGCCAGAGATCCCAAGGGATCTCCTTTCCTTACAGTGTGAGAGATGGTATCAAATTTATCTTCAAGGCCACTTTGAATCCTGCTGGAATGGTACAAGGGGACTTGGCTGGCACCAAAATCTGTTTTCTTGTTTCTTCGGGTGTGATCATGAAGGATGGATTACAAGCCTTTTGAGAGTGATTAGTTATGTTTGTTAAACCGGTTCTTAGCTTGATCCTGCCTTCTCGTCAGGAGTCAGGCAAGGAAGCACAAGTCTTAAGTATGACAGAGTGGAAAGCAGCATGTGTGTGGCCCATGTTTAGCAATTTCTGTAAAAAAAACCCCAAAATCCCACTGGCTATACAATGTTACATTAGCCAAGGTGTTCCACTGCTTCCAGTAGTGTCTCTGCTTCCAGAAAAAAATAATCTTTCCAAATGAACTGAGTATTAATTGAGGGAGACCTCAAACGATCCCTAAACAGCCCATATACTAATTAAAGACACATCAAAGTACAGCTTCTCCTGTTCTCTCTGGAGGCAATTGAATTTCTGAGGGAAAGATAATTCCTCGTGGCTTTTTCTTGGTTTCAAGTTCAGAAATGCATGCTGTTTGCTAGCTGGCAGCAAAGACGTGGGTGATGTATGAGGAGCAGCCCAGACTGAATGCAGGAACATGCTGCTGCCATTTAATCCATGATAATATATTTCATGATCACATGACTGGAGTTTTTCAGCAACTGGTTTAATGTATTGGAAAGTACTTGGCTTGCCTTGGAAATGCTTCCCATTTGAAAACAAGCTGCAGTGGGAGAGCTGGCAGTCACACAGGAGGCTGCTCCGTGAAAATTGGATTTCCCTGAGCAGCGCAGTGGGAATGGGTCACAGTGAGCGCTTTGAGCAGCTCCCAGAAAAGGCTCCAGGCTGTATGGATCTGCCAATGGAGAATTCCTCCCCTTGGTCTCCAGAGGACTGCTGTCACCTCATAGCTTGGCAGAACAGGGATTTGGAATGGATTTTATTCCTGGTTTCTGTCCCTTGGGCAAGGGGGACGTGCAGAAGAAGAGCAAAGACTGGTTTATACTCATGAATTAAAAGTCTTGGGATTATTTTAAATCTCCAACTGTGGACTAGAATCTCTGTTCTAATTTTGTTCTCAAGTCAAGACTGTTTTCTTAACCTCAACAACTACAGAACTACTAGCTGGGTCTAATTTATTAGTAAGCAACAGCAGGACACCTGGTCCTGGTTGAGAGCGCCAAAGGTCTCATGCATGAACTCAGGTAACACAGAATTTTCTCTGGGGCCGCTATTACCTGCACAGGAATCGACAGCTCCCCCCTCAGGGGTGATGTGAGGACAACTTCTGCTGCTGTTGTGATAATGCTGGAAGAGGCTGCTTGCTCCAGCCCCGGAGAGATTTGTTGCTGTGCCTAAGCCCTTCTGGACACATTTATTGTTCAGCTTAAGCACGAGGAACAATATCACATCCAAAAAAGTTCCTCTCCCACCCTGACTTGCAGCTTCCCTGGGCTTTTCCCTTGCCTTTCCCAGCAGAGGGGACCACACACCCTTTGGTGTTGGTTCTTTTTTCCACATACCTGCAGCTCCTGTCTCCACCCTTTGTGCTGGATGATGCACTGCCTGCCCTCGAGGCTGCCACAGGCTGGGCCAGCACAGCCTGACCCCAGAGCCTGCACCCAAACCCGCCTTTTTGCACACTTTTCTTCGAGACCAATCCCTTTCCCTGTGGGACAGGGGGTGGGAATATGTGTCTCCATCCTGCAGCAGATGGTATATACAGGAAGGTCGTGCATGGGGCACGTGATAGGAGTGTACCCCATCATAGGCACGGTGCATACTGCCAGTGAGGACCCTTTGCATGATGGTTTGCTGACAGGGAGCCATCACATTCCCAGCTGACCCCCACAAAGCTGTCTCAGTGTGGGTATAAGGCAGGATCTCTGCCTGGACCAGTTTGAGGTGCCCATCCCCATCTCTTTGTTGAGAATGAGGTGAGTTTCAGCCCTTTAGCAAACTCTCATAAGCTAAATAAAAGTACAGGGCGGCTTCCTCTGATTCCCACTGACAAAAACTGAACTGCAGAGTGGGAGGTGGAGCAAAACTCCCCAAAGTTGGCAGGAGTGCGAAGGGAGAGGGTCTGCAGCATACAGCCACGAGAGGGCACGAGAAGCAAAGCTAAGGCCCCTCTTCCAAAGGCTTCCCCACAGGGAAGAGGGTTTATGAATGACTGCTCTTCTTTTCCAGAGCTGCTGAGCTTCTCCTGGGAACTTTTCTTTTTTTAAATCCTGGGATGTGTGTTTTCTGTGTTCTCAGGCTGGCATCTACACCTGAAGGGACACCTCAGTTCTTGGTGCCTGAAGGAAAACAGCCCCACAATGGGCATTGCCGGCTAATGTTTCCTGCATCCCTCAGCCCTGGGTGACTTTTCCAGTCCCTCTGTGCCACATCCTTACCTGGGGAGCATGGCAAGAGGAATGAGTTAAAAGGTGAATTGCCTGCACCCTATGGCAATAAATGCACAGGCCAGATGGACTCCTGGAAGTGGGAAGTGCTTGGGTTTCAAGGCTCATTGTTAAACATCCACAAGTGCAAAGAGAATTTGTCCTATTTTGCTCAAAGAGCCACTGCTTGGCTCTGTGCTGGCTGTTTACAGTCTGAATCCATGGGATGTCTCTCTTGCCATTCCTGAAATGACTAAAAAAGGCATCTTCAGTTGCTCTGTATTCCAGTGGGACATCACCATCTTGTTCCAGGGCTGGCTTGTGCTATTTGTCACAACAGGGAGCAAGTGGGACAGTGGGAAGAAGTTGAAGAAAATCCTTCATTAGGTCTGGGTGGCATCAAACACCAGGAACTGACACAGAAGGAATTATGAGAGGCTGTGCAAAATGACTATTGCACCCCAAGGCAGGACCACCTCTCCCTAAACCAGCCCTGACAATGCCTCAGTCAGACAGGAATGAGGTTAATGGTCCTTGTAGGAAGGGGTGGGGAAGTAAAAAATTATGACTGAAAAATAATAATGTGGGTCAATGCTCGGTGAGAGGGGAAAACAGCTGTGAGGAGATCCCTGCCTGGGAATATTCAGCTGCTTTCTCTACCCGGCTCTGGTGTTGCCTTGTGACAGTAACAGGATTCTCGCTTGCACAGACCACTTTTTCCTCTGATATCCCTGCTACCCTTCCCTAATTTCAGTTAGTTCTTGTTCCTGCTGCCTCAGAAAGGTTTGCTGACAGAGACATATGAGGTGAGAAGTCAGCCTTGAGGCTAACACTGGAAAATAATTTGTGGAAGGAAAGTAAGTACATATTTGGTCGGGTTTACATGCCAGGTCTTGAACCAGCAGAATTGTTTTGGCAAGAAGCATGATTCTGTTTGACTGAAATAGTTATGAATCTAACTTCAAGGCTGATTGCATCTTTATGACCTGAAATTACTTTATAGCTGTAATTTATTCTCCCTTTCATACAGGAATAACTCTGGCAAGGACTGGTCTTGCTGTAACTAACACCCAGAGGGTGAGCAAAGAGCGATTATTCAGTCTGACAAAGAGGAGCTTGAGGGGCTCACAGAAACCTGTCAAGTGACATGTTCAACACTGCCAAAGACAGGCACTTTGTATACTAAAGCTATGGACTGCCTTGGGTGGGTCCTGTGGGTGCTGATGTGAGTTCAGCGTTTGGGCAAGTTCGTGGGCTTTGATGTACAGAGACCCCACCCCCTGTTTTGGGCAGTCTTGAGCCCCCAGCTGCTGGCAGAGGGATTTGATCCCAGTGCCAGGTCATGGCAGAGCTGCCTCTTTCTTGCACTGTTTGGGGGCATAGGCATGATCAGAGACAGGGTACTGGACTAGGCTGGAAGCACTGGACTTCTGCTGTAACCATATACACCTACGGGATGTGTGTCTATGACTGTGCCTACCCCAGCTGCTTTGCCAGCACTTCAGGGTTGGGTTTCCATGCACTTTTGACACATGGAAGGCACATGACACATCGACTGAGCCTTTGAGGGTCAGAGTCTTCACCCAGACAGTACATCTGAAAAACCATGCTCAGATCTGGCATCCTTTTTTTCCCTCTTTGAAGGTTTAGATACCACTGGAAAGCTACAGCCCCACAGAATGACTTCACAGTTCCTATGCTATTACAAACATAGCAGCAAGGCTCTGATTCAGCAAGGACTCCTTCCTTCAAGCTGGTCTCTGTTCTTCTAAAAAGCTTACAGAATAAAATTATTGTAACATTTGAATTAAAGACATGGGTTTATGTGTTCTTCATAAACACCATCAGAAAGGTTTTTCAGAGCCACAGGAATAAAAGGTAAATTTGCCTTTATTCAATTTAGTATAAACCAGGAAGAGGTAGAATGAATCATTTCTAACATGCTAACCTTTTTATAACCCTGTCCATTAGATGCTTCTTGTGTCTCTGAACTGAGCCCAGGTCTTGCCATTGAAACATGTCTTTCAGACCATAACACCTTATCCAATATGATGGCTAAAATCAGGCATCTATTAAGTTCTATCCCCTCATTTCTTCTTCCAAAAGTGCTGTGCAATTCCTCAGAAAAGCTTGTGCATGTCAGTTCCTGGAAGAGACAGGATTTCTTGCAAGCAGCAAAATCCAAATAGAACCAGCAAGCTCCACCGTGCCCCTCCTCTGCATTTTTGGGAAGCACCTTAAAAACCCGTTGCAAAGCAAGTGCACTTCTCAGGTTGTTGGCACAACCTAGCTGCAAATTGAGGAGCAAACTTCTTACCATTAATATTCAAGCTTTGTGTAACTGTAAGTCTTAGAAAAGGTCACAGCAAAAGGCAGGAGAAATTTTATTTCTATGGGAATTCCTTTAGAATAATTAACTATCAACTCTTCAATGAAGAATTCAATTCTCATATGTTATGGCAATAGTTTTGCTATTAGAAAACTTATTGTTTTCATTTTTTGTGTGTTCAGAATCTGCTGTTAATGACTCCATTTTCTGTGCATCCCTTCCAGCACGTGGTGGTAGTGGTTCTTCTGGAATAAACTGAACAGGCCAGCATCTTCTTTGCTGGGTTGCTACATTGTCCTTACTCACCTTTCCAATTTGCTGGAGATCCTTGACAATTATTTTTTCAGTATCTTCTAGTACCGTTGTCAATAAATTAAACAGCAGAGCAATCCAGGCAAGGCCAAAAATGATCCAAATGGCCACCAGCACTCGATAGTAGGAAAAGTAATTCCTGTCAGACTGTCTGCCTGAAGATAAGGGGAGAGAAAGAAGAAAATCAACAAGTTAAAATTGCCCTGCCAAGGTGAAGTGGAGCAGTTTAATGAATTCATCAATGTATTTTACATTGAGGACTTTAAGGTGACTTTTTCATTGTAGTGGAGACTCTCACCTGCCCAGCATTAGATTAAGGCTGGGCAAATCTCTCATTGTTGCCATAAACTGATATATGCTAGCACAAATATGCTGGGCTGTCAAAAGACACACTGGGGTTGAAGTAAATCATTCCATGCTTCTGTGATTCTGTGATTGAGGTGAATTAGTATGAGAGCAGGATATTTTTCCCCTTTATAGCATGTTAATCCTAGTTCAACTGCTGCAACTACAGGTAAATGCAATTATGTGGGAAGTAGTGTTAAATTGTATTGTATTATCTTGGAAATATTCCCAAACTCCCAAAGCATAAAAAGCAGAGCACAGTGGGCCACTATAACCACACAACCATTACTGCCTGGGTTATTTCAATTATCTGTATTTCTGTGGGGTGTGATTATAACCCAGTAAATATTTCCTTTACATTATAGGTACCTCTATTTATACAAAGAGAGTAGCTGCAATTCCCACCTTACTTTTCAGTGGTTTCAGGACCTTTCACCATTAAAAAACCTACATGAGTGATTATAATTCACTGACACATGCCAAGAACATAGCTTTCTGAACTGGAATTCAGTGAATCAAAGTTTATTTCATGTAGTCCAACCCTCTTAGCATCAGCCAGTACCTCACACCTGCTGTTCTCCATGGGTCATTTCATTTGATCCTTCAGATGTCAGCAACCCACTCCCAACACACAGAGAGCATTTGCTCCTACTGAGCTTGGTCCCCACACAAACTTATCATCATGGCACAGATGATGTGGCAGTGGCATCTCCAGGAAAACTTGGTGCTACTGTTTATTGAGTGCTCCAAGTCACTGCCAGGGGTGACTCCACACAGTTGATGTCACACCCATGTCCATGGACAAGGAGATCACCACAAACCTGGTGGATCACTTCCCTTTCTGAACCTGTGTAGAAGGAGTCAGGATGCTGGCAGCTCTTGTCAAATCCTGCAGTGCTCTGAACTGCATAGATTAATGTGTTCTTCATCATGCAAGAGCTCTGGAGATGGGGCAGGACTGGGCTGGTTTGTCCTCATGGATAGATATCCAACAGCTGTTTCTTTTTCTTCTGCTGGAGTTGAGTTGGCAAAGACATTCTCAGCCTTGGTACGAATCATCTCCTTGTCTGAAGTTAATGATGTGGGGTTAGCAAAGCAACTGGTAATATCTTTACAATGTTAACTCGAAACTGGACTTGAGCAGGGCATATATTCAGTTAACAGCCCGCAGGGAGTTTCACCCTAGAGGAATCACCTATATGTACATGTATTCCGAACAGTTAAATCCAGGTTCTGCCACCTTCCTTGTATGTCTCCCAGCCTAAAACAGGCTTAGCTACAAACCAGTTTTGAATTACTAAAAAGCAGAAAAACTCAAACCCGTTCTGTTCTACTTGGCCAGTGTGAAACCGTTTGTCATCTGTAAGCAGTTCTCAATGCCTCATACTCAGAGCAGTCATTGATTCTGCTTGCTTCATTGTGAAGATATGAAGCATTAAACTTACCATAATTTTATTACTGTTGTTAAAGCAAATTAAGATAAATACTGGCAGGGAAAAATATTTCAGCTCCAGTTAAGTCATCCTAATGAAGATGAAATTATAAAGCCAGGAGACCTATTTAATTGTTATTTTTAAATAACAATTAAAAAAATTAAAATACAATTAATTACATTTGTGAAGTAATATGGCTGCAGAGGAGGGCAGTGTTACAGAGGTTGTGGTGGATTACCGTGCCTCAGAAAGGAACATGAGGCTTCCAGATTCTCTGTATGGACAGCACTGATGCTCAAATATTAGCTACACAGCTTCCTTTGCATATCCCACTGAGAAGTTCAGGCTGACAAGATGCCGACAGGACACGTTGTTGTAGAAAAATATTGGATTCTCCATCAGAGTCCAGGTGTTTGCTTCTTCTGTGGACACTGATTTGACTCCTGGTGATCATTTTGGAGTTCCTTTGGAAACTTATTTCATGGAGAGTGTATTTTGATCAGCAGATCCATGGAATTGTTTTGGGAAGCATTCTGGCATGCTTGAGTGTATCTTAAACAGTTTTCTTCAGGGGAAATCCTAAGCTCTAGCTTGTGATGACAGAGAACCTCCAGAGATGCTCAGGAGATTAAAGAAGGCCACTTTTGCAGTGATACATATCTTTAAGCCTCACTTCTCAAAGACTCAGTAGATTTCCCCACTTTCCCATGACTGGGATTTCCATCTCTCAGTCTGTTGTGTAAAATCATGTCTTCTGAAACATGACCACTTATTTCTTTACTCTACACTTTGAAACTTAAGTCTTAGATGGCTAAAGCAGTGATATATGCCTTGTTATGTATGACTGTCACAAACTGTTCCCTCTTGGTATATACAAATTCCTGGGCTCACTGAATTCTCCCTCTACGCTTCCTCTTCCCTCACCAAAATATGTATTTTCTTTGCACCCCAAAGCACCTAATTTCATTATATTTGTCAGCACATAAAATCCCTGAGAAAGGAGTATTTCCCCCAGATCTGCAGAAGGCAAAGACTAGTCAAAGACCTCTGTTGAGAGAAGATTTGTCTCCACAGCACACTGGTGGCCTGTGCAGTCAACCCATGGGAATTACAGTCATAAACCTGGTGTTTTGACTTGTCACCTCTCTGAAATCAACCTTACCTACTACATAATCTCCAAAGCCAATGGTGCTGAGGGTGATAAATGCAAAGTAAATTCCTTCGCTGTAGGACCAGCCCTCTGTTATCTGGAAGAAGACTGATGGCAAGCACAGAAAAACTAGGATCCCCGTTGCCAGGAAGAACAAAAGGGTCAGAAATTTGATCTTCTTCTGAAAAATAAACCAGTTCAATTATACTCATGATTTGACACGCTAGTAGGCCATATATGATGGTGACTGTTCAAAGTGGGTGGCTATGTAGGACCACAGGGACTGAAGGATTTCTACTGAGTGCTTTTCCTCGGGAGGTACCCTAGCCTTGCTTGGAAGCAGGGGGAAGCCACGTGTTATGGGTATTGCATGCCCACAGCAGTCCTGGCAGACATAATCTTTTATCTGATTGTATCATGACCATGAGTGTAGGAGGAATTCCTATCCAGTGACTTTTTCTGGAGTCAGACTCCAGACAATTTTACTCCTAATTTTCAGGAATTCGGGATTTCCACCTTAAGAACGTTCAAATTTGCCTGAGAAAACAGACTTTTTTATAAAAAATACTTGTGCCATTTCTGGCAGTACTATCTTCAATGGTCTTGATTATTGACTTTATTTCTCATTGCATCAGTGTCACAACTCGGCTCCTTCTCAGTGGGATATCTTACTAACAAGAAGACCTCTAACTAATGAGCTCCTGATAAAGAAGTGCCTGGACAATGACTTTTGAACCATTCTACTTCCCAGCACCCATGAAGAGAAATAGACCTGTTAGATGTTAAGATTTATCAGCCAGACATGCATATAGTTTACACATTGACTTTTATAAGTCCAGATTGCCTGAAAATTAAGCAACTGTTGGTTTGCATGTTTTTCATGCCTTCATGCATTGTGCACATCCTTGGGTCTGTATCTGAGCAAGCCTTAATTTCTATTTAAGTTTGCCAGATATGGCAAGAAATTCAACAATCTGAGCAGAGTTATCTGTAGCATTCATACCTTGTCCTGAAAGAGAATTAGAGTAGGAGACACAGAAAAGCTATTCTCACTTCCTCAGCTGTGATGAGAGAAGGGGAGGAACTGCAAACCACTTGGGAAATAAACCAGACTAGACACATTTTGTCTCTAGCCCTTTACAGGTGTCTCCTCACCTTTCAGCAACTGGGTTCAAATGGATAACTTCAGCCTGATGTTTCCTTTCAAAGTAAGGGGTGGAGAGGGAGTAAAGGACTGTGTAGGGAGTTAGGAGTGGTGCCACACTACTCAGAGTCAATATTCATTAAAACCTCCATAGCTCCACCTACTTTTTACAGCTTTTCACAGCTTTTCACAGCTCACCTGCTTTTTGCTGCCTCAAGATGAGATGCTGAATCATCTTTACTGGTTATAAAGGAAGGCATGTACATCCCTAGAGTGTTAGCTCCTGAGATAAGTGTCTGGAGAAGTGGGATGGGACACCCAGTGTCTCCACTGATAAGGGGGCTGGATATCTGCCATTTAGATGGGAAGACAAAAGGCATTCCTTTCTCTGAGTATCTACTCTGCAGTTGCCATGTCTGCTGAGCTCTGCAAGTGAAGAATGACTCTTTCCCTCTCTTAGTATGCCTAACACAGCATGAGAACAAATACAATAGAAGATAAAGCAGCATAAATCTTGAGAAAAAAACCTAGAAATGAGCATATAACTGTGCCTGAGTAAGTAGAACCAATTACCTTTCTCATTCCTTTCTCGTACAGGAATTTCCCCAGCTTTTTACACAGCAGTGAGAGCATCTTACCGACACGGTGCAGAAAAACAATGTTGAGAGGGATCCCAAACAGAGCAAAAAACACACAGAAGATCTGTCCCCCAGCAGTTTTAGGATGCAACGTGCCATAGCCTATGAAAAAAAGATTGGTTAGAGAATATATATTCCAGAGAACCGGAGAAGTCCACAGTCACATTCAGCCCTACCCCAACCCAGCCTGCCTCTGACCCCAAAAGATGTGGCTAGCACTAGCCCACATGCACTCTTTCCTTCTCTGAAAAAGGGGCAGTAAGCAGATGAAGTGATTCACCCTGCATGTTTGGGGTGATGCAGAGAGCACTGTGTGCTCCCAACACGGACTTAGTGGGAACAAAAGTTCAGTCTAGAAGCAGTTATGGTAAATGTGCTCTGTCCTGTAACAAATACATGGAAAGACAGAAAACAGAAGCCTGAGGACCTGGAACACATCAGGGCTGGAGTCCCAGGCTGTTAGAATCATATGCAGCCATCTCTAAGCTCTTGTTTATCTGCCTGTGTGTTGGTAACCTCCCTGGCTAAATCCCAGTAACTTGTTATGTCCAGATACTGGGTCCAGTCCCAAGGCAGCACAGTGTGTGTTAGAATAGATGGTGCTAATTAGTCCAGATCTCACTGGTGGCTGATTTGTTTAGGCCACAGAGATATTTGTCTTAAAGTCCTACTAAAAGAGGGTTTATCTCAGTAGTGGAACAACTCCAAACATGTCCTTTAATGATCTGGAGACTCTTAGACCCCGTGAGGTACATCCCTGAGTGCAAGAGTGCTGTACTTTGTGCATGTCCTTACTCTATCAAAGACTCTGGGAAAAGGCATTTCCCGAACACAGTTCATCTCAGGGCATGCATTACTTGGAAAATGCAATGTTGTCTTTGGGGGAAAAGACAAATGGAACAACTGAGTGAAGTTTTGGCTACAAGATCCACAATGCATGAGATGTCTTTTGCTCCTGTTGCAGAAATATTCCATTTTCAGGGGGAAAAAAGCTGGTGAGGAGGCGTGGAAGTACCTGACATGCCTTCAGAACAGACCTTTGTGGTGAAGGTGCAAAGTAACAGGCAAATTTGTACATTTTCTGGCACAGCCTGTTCCTGCACTGGCTTTGGGTGGGATACTTAAATGTAATATTAATTTAATTAATTAATTCATTAGTAATTAATTATTGGTTTTAATATTAATATTCATTAATAATTAATAGTATTACTAAAATAATATAAATAATATAATAATTAACATTAATATTTAATGAATATTAAAATAACTTAATTAATTTAATAATAGCTCAGTAGATAAGGGGAAGAAACAGGGAGTGGGATGCATTCAGAGCCGTGGCTGTTCTGTGCTCCTGCACTGGACAGACTGGAACTTCAGTGAACTTGAGTTCACGATCAAAGGGGCTGTGGAATGAGTCCAAGTGGGAGCAGGACACCATCTGTGGCTGTGGATAAGGCCATGCCAGAGCATGTCCATCTCAAAGGGCCTGGTTATGTCTGCCCCTCAAAGGGATTGTGGCCAGGGATGAGTCCACACCTCAGCAGGAGCACTTGAAGCATCAGTGGCTGTGGATAAATCCATGCTGGAACAGCTCAAACCATGTGTCCATGGATAAACCCACAATAGACAAGGCACACCCCCGAAGGGGCTGTAGCCAGGGGCAATGGTATGCTGGAGCAGGTCCTGAAGGGACCTTGCTCCTGAAGGGATCGTGGTTGTGGGTAAGATGATGCTGGAGCTGGTGCATCTCAAAGTGACTGTGGCTATGGATAAGTCTATGCTGCAGCAGGTACAGCTCTGGAGAGACCGTGGCTCACAGATAAGGCCCCATTTGGAGCATGTACATCCCGAAGGGACTGTAGTCTGTGGATAAATCCAAGCTGGAGCAGAAGCGAAAGGAAGAGCTCATTGCAATGTTAGTCCATATAACTTGGGGCTCAAAGGGACCAGGGGTGGAGATTGTAATGGAAATAAATTGTTGTAGCCTGGGATTTGAGCTCCATGTTATGGGAATTACTATAGCAGGAGCCACCTTCACCATAAACCAATGGAGAAGTCTTGCAAGAAGCAGTGCATGCGCAGCCGTGACCCGATCTGAGCTGGATTTGGTGCACAGTAACTCCACCTAACACAGCTCTCCTGTCCTGAGAGACCACCAAAACAGACTGAGCCCAAAGGCACGACCTAAACGAACTGACTGGGCATTTTGTGAGCATCTATGGACCTTTATGGACATTTTACAGACATTTCACAGGGGTAATCCGTAGACTGAGGGGCTGATATGTGAGACCAGAGCATGAAGTAAATGGTATGAAACAAGGGGTGGGTGTGGTTGTTTTGGCTGGTTAATGTGCATCTTTGCATTTGTGCTGGAAACAGTGTTGCTAATTCAGAGATGTTTTAGTTCTGGCTTTGCAGCGTTTGCACAGAGCCTAAGGACTTTTCTGCTCTTCACCCTGCCTCATCAGTGAGGAGGCTGGGGGTTCACAAAGAACTGGAAGGGAACACAGTGGGGACAGCTGACCCCACCTGACCGAAGGGATATTGCAGACCATCTGGTGTCATCCTCAGCAGATGAAGCTGGGGGAAGAAGGAAGGCGTGGGGGATGTTCGGAGTGATGGTGTTTGTCCTGGGGTTGGCTGAACACCTGCCTGCCCATGGGAAGTGGTGAATTAATGGATTCCTTGTCTGCTTTGCTTGTGTGCCCAGCTTTTCTTTACTTATTCAGCTGTTTTTTCTCAACGCATTAGTTTGCCGTCTGGGTTTAAACCATGACACTGCCTCAGTAGTGATCTGGCAGAGAAATGCTGCAATGAAAAAATACCATAATACATGCAGTGACAAGGAATAGATTGGCTAGTGAGCGTTGTTGTAATCATGGAACACTTTTCACTGATGGATCTGAACCCTGCCTTTCCTCTACAGCAGGAGATCTCCACATGGGTTCACGCAACACCTAAACACGTGCCATGGTGCCAGGACAACATCTGGGGCTTTGTGATGTGTAATGCTTATGGATCAGTGGGCCAGCTGTGCTCAGGGTGTAGTGGGAGGGAGGCCTCAGCTTTGCTCTGCAAAATCAGAGATTTGATTTCCATTGCATGGGAGTGTGAAGCAGGAGCCATCAATATGGGGTTTATGCTTATGTTTGGCAGGCCTGCACTTCTTGGGATGCATATTTGGGATAAAGGGAGAGGCAGGTGGGGAC
Organism: Acropternis orthonyx; assembly: GCA_035583155.1. NCBI lineage: Eukaryota > Metazoa > Chordata > Aves > Passeriformes > Rhinocryptidae > Acropternis > Acropternis orthonyx. The sequence goes on along the minus strand of JAWWEU010000158.1, from coordinate 60,059,033 downwards.
AGGCAGGTCCTGAAAAGGTCAGAGCAGCTTGAAGCAGCAGCGTAAAAGTCTCAGCATTTGCCTTTCGCCCTTCCCATTTTTTCCCCTCCTGGCATATTACTAATTCAATATGTGAATTAACAGCTCAAGTTATTGAGACAGTGCCCATGCCCCACAGGTTTCACTTCTTTCCTACCAATTTTTTATGCTTTACAGCACTCTCAGATTTAAAGCCTGTTTGACTCTGGAATAAAGACCAGGAAAGTGAAGTTTATCTCCCACACACAACTGTCCACAGAGCAAACATTGTAATAGATGGCTTGAAAAGGAGAAACAACTGGGAAATAATATAAAAGGCCACTGGTATCTGACAAGCCAAAATAATGCATGAAGAGCTGTGCAGTAGTCAGGCTTCAGGATCAAGTCCATATGGATGCTTACTATCAATGACAATGAAGGGCTGGAGTTTTTGTCCTGGAAAATATTATCCATTCATGTCCTAATAACCAGACAGAATAAGCATTACTCACACAGAGCACACATAAATGTAAAGCATTAGACCTACCTATTGTGGAGACAACCGTGCCTGCAAAGAAGAAGGAGTTACTGAAATCCCAGTTGCTCTCTTCCAACTGTGATTCATTTCCAACAGGATATACTCCATTTTGGATGGCTTCAGTAAGGTTCTGGGAGAGAAAGCAAAGTTTGGTATCATCATCACTTCTCTCCAGTGCTTGCTGCAAGAATACTACAGGTTTATCCAACCACTGCTCCTTTTCTATAGTTACCACTCACCTGACTTTGGTGATACTCTACACTATTCACACCTTCACCCCCAAGGCTGGGTACCACTTAGCTGCTGGTTTTGAGTGTCCATCTTCTGTCCTGTTTATGCTGACTGCCTTAGTGGGTGTTAAGAGAACTTTTAGTGTTTTATCTTTTAGTGGGTTCAAGAACCGTGATTCTTTTAGGCTAAGTACTTTGGGGGAAAAGTGATCCTGTAGGTGGCTGAGATATGGCAGAGCAAGACTTCCCACTGGTCTAAGGGATGGGATGGCTGGTTGCTGGATTTAGACTTGCCCCTGAGGTGACAATGGTGGATCCAGGGTCTGATCACCCACCTGTACACAGGCACAATGAGCAGTGACTCTGATCCCTCCCAGGAGTGCATCGGTGAGTTGTGACAGGGTACACATGACATACATCAATAATTAGATTTTAGGGCTGTATTCTGACTACTGTCACGGAATTGACTTCAGAGAAAGTCCATTGGTTTGCAAAGCCTGACCTATACACTCTTCTCCAAACTGCATGCATGAACACATGTGCACATATTTACAAAGTGGCCTTTGAGATGAGGTTATAGGAATGTCTGTCAGAGATTATTTGGGTTGAATTGAGGCTGCCCTGCGATAGGGGCCTTGACTATACGTTTCTTCCAAGCCTCTCAAGTCTTGTCATCTGTCACTTTATGCATCTTCTCTCCCTTGGTTTTAATTCTAAGTGCTGTTAATTTTTTTTAAAGTCAAAATAATAATAATAATAATAATAATAATAATAATAATAATAAAAAAACCACAAACAGTATCCAGCTGTCTCTGCCTTTAGCAAACAGAGAAATTTGGAGTGCACATCTGGAAAGCAGGCTGCTTTGTACAGAAACAGCCGAGATGAAATCCAGGACAGAGCCCTGCCAAAGGCAGGACAGATGCTGGAATAAACGACACCAGCAAAGTCTTCCTCCCTGCTTTGTCCCTCACTATCTTTTTGCTGGTGTCCTAGAAAATCAAGACTAGCAAAAATCATTCCACAGTCCTTGCACCAAGATTTCTTTGTCTAAAAAAGCTCTTTATTTTTTCTCCTCCACTCCCTATAAAAACCAATCAAGGTGAAGTGAGTGCATGCATATGTGAAAAGGGGGCTGATTTGCTGGTTGTGTTATTAGGAATACCCCTTCTTTCCCCACCTTTCATTATTCTGCAAACAGGCCCATGGAGCTCTGTCCTTTCCTATGTGGAAATTCTTCCTGCAGGGCTTACACTCCTCGTTTTCTCCTGCATTGTAGCATACAGAGCTAGGAAATACTGAAGATGATGAGACAACTGTACTTATTCTCAGCTTCCTGTGCTGTGACCAGAAACACTTTTCCCCTGGCCAGGCTACCTGCTCCACTTCCACAGCATCTTCAAAAAGTAAGCCCTGACCGTGCCACCCTCCTTGTAGTAATGTGTACTTCCTTCTTTCTTTTTCTATTTTATTTAGACCTTGCCTCACTGTTCCTTTGTGCTGTTGTAAGTGGCAGGCAAACCTATTCATTTCAGACACCCTTCTTTTTCCTGCAATTCCACCCACTGTTTATGAGCACGGCCCCAGTGGAAGCTGAATCAACAGGAGGCAAGACTCCCCCCCAGAAAAAAGGACACTGTGGAATGGGGACTGTTATAACTAACACACAAAGGGGTTTGTCCAGCTACACAAGCTGTATTTACCTTAAGAGTGACCTGCTTGGACTTGAGAGGGATTTACTAAAAGTATACAAGTTACCACATCAGAGGAGCAGTCAAAGTTATGTGTGTAGCAACGCTGAGTAGGAAACAACACCTGATGGGGAAGCAGCAGGGAGAAAGGACTTCCACAGGACTCCACTTACCTTCATAAATTGCTCCATCTCTGCCACTGTGAGCTGCGTGAAGGTCTGCAGGAAAGCTTCCTTCATCTGGGCAGCTGCCCTTTTCTCCTGCTTCTCCGCTGTCCTCTCCAGCGCCTGGAACACGGCGGCACCCACCAGCAGGTAGACAAAATAACCAGCCACCAGCAGACCTGTCTGCAGCTTGCCACTGCACATGGCCTCCAGTGGGACACAGCAAGGGACAGGCAGTGAAAGGTGGCGAGTAGTAAATCCCTCGCACTCCTGGGAAGCCTCCCCCGGGCAGGAAGAGCCCTCCCAGCTCTGGTTTCCGCAGGGATCCTGCGTTGACGGGGACAGCGAGATGCCAAAGACATTCATTGGGAAGTTTGGAAAAAAACCACCACTTTGCAGTCTCTGGGCTGCATGCTGTTTAGGGATTTCCTCTTGTCTGTGAAACTCTCCCTGGCTGAATTCTCAGGAAAAGTGGGTCAGGATGTGAGGAGCTGGCAGGTGGCCATCTCCCACTCAAGAGGCTCTGGGGACAGGTGAGCATAGTCTGTAAATAGTCCACAGGGGAATTTTCTTGGAAAAACATTATTTGCCCTTCTGTGTCCCCTGCTGAGTCCAGGAACTGGGCTCCAGGGCCAGCCTCAGTGATCCCAGAAGCCCCTTCTTGCCCTGTGTTCGGCGGTAGCTGCAAGGAAATGCAGCTGGACTGTTCTGGGCCTTACTTGTCTGCTTGCTCTGCAGGGCAGGGTCATGCAGCCCTGCAAAGTCACAACAGCTCGCAGCAAAACCTTGGACACACAGGCAAATGGCTGCAGGCTCCTTACGTGCCAAGCCTGGGCAGGTTCTTCTGCCAGCAGTTCTTGTCCTCTCTGTCTAAGAGAGGGCATTACACTGTGTTTTGGTTTGACTCTTGGCAAAATGCCAACCACTTCCCAATGTGACAGAGTTTCAGTTAAAAGAAGTGAGGAAA
>JAWWEU010000158.1:60028327-60049565 GCA_035583155.1 Acropternis orthonyx | reverse complement strand
CTACATTCTCACTGCTAGACAGATTTTCAGCTCCCTCCTCTGGCCCAAAGCATCTGCCTGTGTGTTTGTGTTTTGTGACTTTGAAGAGAATGTAAAAGGACTTATTTTATTAACACCCAACAGATACTTCAAAGCAAAAATGTGGTTGAAAAATTAATCATTCTGCTCCTCCAAAGTGGCATTTATTATGACTCCAAAACTAAGATAGAAATGAACCAAAAGCTAAATGCATGAATCACGCTTTTAAAGTAAAGGCAGAACTTCAATGGAGGGTATGTGTACTGGTAAAATTAAATACAGGGCCATCTAATTTTCTTGATTTAAAGATAACATTAAATTCAAATGTTGGTCCTTAGCATCTCAATGACCTGGGGAGAAGGCCTTATCCGATAATACTTTCCCAGATTATTGAAAAGGTTTTGTTTCCCACTCTTCCTACTTTTTTTTTTGTCTAAAAAGCCAAATTAACTTCCTCTGAGGAAATGTCTGCTTTCTGTGTTCACCGGAGCAAAGAAGGCCATTGTCTGGGGAAAATGGCTCTAATGGGAATTTAAATGCAGGGACAGGGCATGAACATTTGTTGAGTTGGGTAACAAGTGGGATGGAGTTTTACCTAAGAGGCCACATTCTCAGTGGATACTTTTTCCCACAGTTCCCTCCAATACACAGTTTGTCAGCAGGAAAACGTGGCCATCTCCCTCCAGGCGCAGCGTCAAGGGTGTATTTCTAAATAACCATAGCTGCCAGTTTCTGCTCTGGGAGCTGGTTCCCAGCAATTCCTGGGAAGCAGATGAGATTCTCTCTGCCTGCTCCTGTGCCTGCAGCCTCTGTGATCACGAGCTGCCAGCAAACAGAGCCCATTTCCCAGGTAGGACCGTCACCAGAGGACCTCCCACAATAACCTTGCCATGTTTTCTCCACCCATATGTTTGCTTCAGGGCCTGGTTGAGCAAGGATGCCACTTTCCCAGCTGTGTGGCCATGCAGTCTGCATTGGCCTCAACCCCTTTCAGCTCTTTCTACATTATTGTCACTGTGTTATAAACTCTGTTTTAACTCATGAGTGCCACCTGGGTTTTCCTCAAATGTACAGTACCAAAAATCTCAGCAGGCAGAACAGCTTTGCCTTTTTCTGAGTTATTTGTACCCAAGATATGCTTTTCCCCAAGGGCTGGAAAGGCTCAGTTTCCCATAATTAACACTTGTCTAATGCACTAAAGTGTCTTGGAATACTTTTATTTTCTGCCTGCCTTGGCTTTAATTTCAAAAGCTCGAAATCTCTGACTAGAAATAAATGACTGCTTTGCACTGCAGGGATAAAGCGCCCAGACAAATATGCTGCAGTGATATGAAAGGGAAATTCAAATGTCAACATCAAATCCTTAGACACCTTTGAAAGAGTTTCCTGTTTTTCCAATCCTTTAGGGCCAGGCAGTGAGTTCATGCAGAACTTGCTCAGAGCTTACTTACACCAGCAGGGCAGACTGTGGTGGGGACAGCACGTGGGCTGGAGGCACCTCCCTGCTGCAGACAAGCAGCTGGATTTACAGCAGAAACCCACCCAAAAGCAGGCGTCTTGCTTCAAATCTTGTGCCGAAATTGGGCAAGACCTTCAAACACATCAGCTTCCAGAAGGTGGAGCTGTCTTTCCACTCACCATCATCCTGCCTGTTCTGGAGGACACTTGCAGGGCACAGGGCTGCTCCCTCATCATGGTCAGAAAAGCACTTACAGAATCATTTGGGTTGTAAAAGACCTCTGAGATCATCGAGTCTGACTGTTATCACCACCATCAAGCCCACCACTAAACCATGTCCCAAAGTGCCACATCCACATGCTTTTTGAACACTTCCAGGGCCCACTGCCCTGGTCAGCCTATTTCAATGCCTGACCACCCTTTCAGTGAATAAATTTTCCCTAATATCCAATCTAAACCTCCCCCGGCACACCTTCAGGCCATTTACTCCGGTCACTTGTTACTGGGACAAGAGACCGACCCGCAACTGGCTACAATCTCCTTTCAGAGAGTTGTAGAGAGCAATAAGGTCCTGCCTGAGTCTCCTTTTCTCCCGGCTAAACATCCTCAGCTCCCTCAGCCACTTCTCATCAGACTTGGGCTCCAGACCCTTCCCCAGCTCCGTTGCTCTTCTCTGAACTCGCTCCAGCTATTCAATGTCTTTCTTGTCGTGAGGGGCTCAAAACTGAACATTAAATTCCAGGTGTACTTTGGTGCAGAGCTTGTTTTCACATGATGGTCCTGCCCTAGTCCACAAAGCACTGTGGTGAGTTTGCATGTGTTGCTGCTCTAGAGCTGGGCTGAGCAAAGCTGGTGGTGTCAGCCCAAAGAGAGATTAAGTGATTGTGGAGGAATTTCTTTATCACCATCCTGTGTAAATAGAGATTAGAGACAGAACATTTTCCTTACAGCTGTGCTTCTGCAAACAGGAAGGAATACAGGGCCAGTCAGCATTGCAGAGCCAGCTTCAAGTGTGTTGCTGCAAAACCAAGAGGACGTGGACTCATGGTAGCATCCAGGTAAAGTGAGAATGGCAGTGCCACTCTGCCTGTAGTGCATTCCTTCACTGGCAATGCCTTGTGGAACAGCAGAGCACCAAGTCCACATCGCCAGGTTTGTGTTGGTCCCAGTCAAGCCGCACCCCAGCAGTGACCTGCTCCTTGCAGGACAGTGTTTGTCCTCCAGGTGAAGGTCTCTGTAGGCCATGGAGTTGCAGGAGCCCTAGGGAGGTCCCTGGAACACTTCAATCCCTGGAAGTGTTCAAGGCCAGGTTGGATGGGGCCCTGAGCAGTCTGGTCTCATGGAAGATCCCCCTGCCCATGGCAGGGGGTTGGAACAAAACGGTCTTGAAGGTCTCTTCCAACACAGACCATTCTGTGATTCTATGATATACAGATGAGATCAAGCAGGAGCTCAAGCTGTAAGTTCAGTATTTGAAGTGTTAGTTGCTTTCTGAGATAAATTGCTTTCATTTGGGGTGGGTGGACAATTCTGTTCACCAAGCCCTGAATTCTGATGAGAAGAGGTGAGTTGCACCTGATATAGGAGAGTATATAGTGCAGCTTCCCATATTTCAGTGGCTGCCTCCTTCCTTGCAAACAGCCCTTGGAAAGCATACAGAGCAGAGTGAAAATAAAATAGTAGTCATCATTGGTAATGAAAGACTGCTCCTACCCCAAAAGAGAGAGGAGTAACATCTTCCACAGTTTGAGGTGCGGGAATTCAACAGAGCAGGTCCTGCTGCATGCTTAGATGGCACCCAACCCACGTCTCATTGCTGTTTACTCTGTAAATATTGATTTCCCAATGGGAACAAGTGTTGTACAGTACAGCCAGAGTTAAACAACAGCTCTGGAAAAAAAAAATAATAGCCAACCACACGCGTGCCTCACTTCTGCAGCATTCCTGAGACAAGGCTGTGTTTTTATCATCTGCAAAACTAGCTACATCTGCTGTGCTGAGCTATAACTGGAATCCCGACTCCCTCATTATGACCTCTGTCAGAGAAGCAAGCCAGCTTCTCTGGGGTATAATTTAAATTCTACCCAGTTCCATGGCTTTCCCGAGAAAAAGATAACACCCTGGTGCGTGAAGTCAGCTAAGCGACTAGCACAGCTCAGCTGCTGCAAGAGTACACGCTGTGTGCGCAGCTTTACCCTTCCTAAAAGTCTCTCCAGGCCACAGGTGTCTGTTGCTGCCGTGGATGAACCCTTATAAAAACTATCTCCCACTTTTTAGCCTCCTCCTGCACGCAGCAGCTTGGAAGTGTCGAGCTTTCTCCCTCCACCTGCCTCCAGTGGCCCTTGGGTTTGCTGCTGTGTTTGGTGCTGAGCACACACTGCCCTCCTGCAGCGCTCCAGCCACCCAGGGAAAGTGGGATCTCCTGCACAGCTCCCAGCTGCCTGCAAGCCTGCGAGAAATGCCTGGATTCCTCCCCTCCATCCGCCTGAGCTCTTGTGTTGCAGAGCTGCTCCCAAAACGCCTCGCTGGATGCCTTTGCTGTCACAGTTATCTGGGGTTTTGTTCAACTGGTCTGAAGAGCTCCAAAATCCCCAAAGAGGAGAGCAAGGCTCCAAGCTGGACTCAAGCCCAAGTCCTTTGCATGGTAAATGAGGGATACATCAATACACAGTAAAAAACTGCAGCAACTCTCCAAGGGTCCCTTCTTACCATCCATCATGGGAAGTTGCTCTCCAGCCAGGGTGTCCCAAAATCAAATATAGGAATAATATACTCCTTTGGTAGCATATTTCTTTTAGGAAGATAATTTCTGCATCCTCTGGCTTCAAAGGAAAGTACCTGAAAACAGAGAAATAAAGCAAACACCAGCTTTGCCAGTGCAATGAGGACTCCTAGGAGGAGAAAGGTTTCTAAGTTTTGTTCCATCTGTTAATGGGGTTCAATTAAGCTGCCATGAATAATAAGGATTTAGAGGGACATCAGCCATCACTCCTCACTACCAGACAAAATCTTTGTCATGTCAGCAGTCATAAATCACCGTGATTGTACTGGGGAAGCGCTAGGCACTGTAACTCATCACCAGGGCTTAATTCCACCTCCCTTGGGCACTGTTGTACCTGGCTGACCAAGGTAAATGTCTTGCGTTAGTACACAAGAAAGGAGTATTGGAGGGTATAGAAAGCATGTCTGTTTTCACTGAATAAGAAATAAAATATTAAAAAAAAAGTTCCTTCCAAAACAGATTTAAGGTTGCAAGGTGGAAGTTGGTTGAAAATCAAATTTTCCATTCCTAGGGAAAGGTCAGGGTCTCTAAACCCTTGGTTTGATACCAAGTAAGGGCAAAAAAAGGGAATATATTCTTGCTTTTCCTGGAACAGTATTTTTTTCAAAGTCCTGGGCACATTTAAACCTTCCAGCCCTGCTCAGTTTGCATCATACAGGCAGTTCATTGAGATGCTGGTCCCAAGGGGCTTTGGCCCCTGTTTTTCACCCAGACTTAGGCAACATCTCTCATCATGTACCCGAGGACAGCATTGTAACTGATTATGGACACATACAAACCAAAGGGACCCCTCCCTCCACCCAGAGTGCCTGGGGATTTAAGAACAGAGGTGGATAGTGGATGGAGGTGGACAGAGAGAAAAACACAAGAATACAGCAGAGTCTACTCACCATGAGGGTACAGCCTCGATGCCTTGGGTGCCAGTACCAGCTTTGATCCCTACAACCATCACTGACAGGGTGATGGTGTCTTAATGGGATGAGTAAAAGGCAGCACAGGAAGAAACATGAAGGTGGTGGGATAAAAGTGGAGCAAGACAGTTACCACTGACCAAATCTGTGCTTGGCCAGGAGAGCATCTCCCAGGCCATGGAGATGGAGCTGTGAAGAGGCAGCAGACAGATGCAGAGAGAAAATGTGGGTGGCAAAGTGGTGGGATGGGAAACATCATCTCTTCACATTGCATTTGAGAAGATGAGCTCGTGCTGAGGACAACACAGGCCCAGGTGGTGGCTGTGCTGCATGAGTGGGTTGGCGAATAGATGTTGCAAGGAGTGGCGTAGGTGCCTTGGGCCAAGATGGGAAGTCTCACCAAGGGCTCTCTGGTGTGGCAAGCCTCAGATTTCCTCAGCATCCTCCTCATGGGGGTTGCCCACCACCTCTTGAATTTCCCAAATTGCCAGACACTTTTCAGACCTGTGGCTGGGGCCAACCTATGACCCGCTCACAAATGCTTTTCTTTCCCCCTAGCCTCCTAAGGGCCTGGTTGCAAATTGCTTCCTGAAATCAGGCTCCTTCCTTGCACACTGGCAACTCAAATCAGCCCCTCGAGCTGATGGAGGCTCTGGAAAATGTTGGTTCACGCTTGGCTCTTTCGGCACCCCGCACCAGGTACAGAAGGCAGTTTAGTCCTTGTGCTTCATTTCAACACTGCCAATATTGACCTTTTCTTTCCTTAATGAGGAGGGATTCAGAGAGGTGGGAGGGACAGGAAAGGAGGTTTGTTCTTTGCTCTTGCTTTGTGAGCACTTGGGGCTCTCTTGCAGGGCCATTCAACATTGACATTGCCTGAAAATAGAAGTGCCGGGTGGGAGGGTTTTACTGCTTTCTGCACTCCACAAGGCAGAGGAGACACCACGCTGAAAACAAGCTGCTCTTTGGGGTTTTTTCCCTCCTCAGCCTGCAGATCAAATAATGGGTGCTCAGCAATGGCAGTCTCAGAGTCCTCTGCTAAAAGCAATGAGACCAAGGGCAGCAAGAACTTGGTCCCTGGGCACCAAAATGACTGTCCCTTCCTACACTGCCCATGTTCAAAGGTTTCACTTGGGTCTTTAGGAAGGGGGTGTTTTTCTAAATTCCTGTTTCTGGGGTCAGGCAATTGTGTTACAGGCTGTAATTTTTGCAGAAAGGATTATTTCTGCCGCTACACGTGGAGGGAAAGAAAAAAAATGATGTCATGTCCTGAAAGCACAAAACCCCAATGAAAAGAGCCAACGTCTCTTATTTAAAAATAAACAAATACAAATCTCATGATTTGAGGAAGCTTAAGTTACAATTTATGAAGTCTGAGATTAACAGCACTGCACAACCATGAGACTTGAACAGCAGTAAGTAATTTTCCCTGCTTAATTCAGCACAAAAACAAAGTAAGAAGACTTTAAAAAAAAATTAAATAAATATTTGGCCTCCAGCCCACGTAAGTTCAGTCGAAAGAGCAATTCCCAGCCAGGATTTCTAAAGGAGTTCCCAGTGAGGCAGGTGGGAAAGCCAAAGCACGCATCCAGCCCATAGCCAGTGATTTCCAACCTGTCTCACCAGTTGTGTGTGTGTGCCACAGGCACTGCAGGATCAGGCTCTCAGCAGGGTCTGCCCACTGCCAGCAGCCCCGTGGCAGCAGCCAGTGGCCCTGGTGCCATCCTTCCATCCTGCTCCTAATGGAAGTGATGACTCAGGCTTAATGAAGGAGCAAACCTTCCTCAGTGTACAAGCAAGCTCTGCATCATCTTTGTTTTACCATAGCTGGTGATGCATCATGCCTCAAGGCTTAACCAATAATCTCAATAATTCTCTTATTTTGTAAACAGAAAATAAAAATAATTTGCTTGGAAGTCACCGATAAAGAACCTCCAGCTGTAGCTTTTATGACAAATTCAGCCAGATCTAACCCGGCTGTGCCAAAGTTCTCTTTTGCTTAATTTGACGTCTTCCTACAGGTTCTCCGTGAGGAGGATGAAGAGAAGATGGGTTTTCAGAGGAAGCTGCGGTTTGTTTGAGGTTTGTTTTGAAACTGTGCACTTGACAGGGTGTCAGGACTGTGCAGATCGTGTTGGGATAACGTGTCTGAAAGGAGAAGTGGAAAGGGCTGATGTAGAAATCACAGAGACATTATTGCAAAGCTGGAGGCCTCATTTTGAAAAAGCACTGAATTCACAAAAGACAGTCTCTAAGTTAAATACTTATAATATCTAAGTCGGTTCCAGTCTGTTTTCAGCATGAAGGCACATAAAAGCTTTAGTATCAGAATGCAGTAGCAGGATGAAAAATTGAAATGTGGATCTGTGTTTCTCATGGCCTTCAGATTCTTTGTTTCTCTTCCAAGCTGATTTGCTGTGTTACTGTAGATTTATTTGAACTAAAAGGGTCAGCACAGGAACAGATAGATCAGCCAAAAAAGCCCAACCCAATGCTGTCTATTTTCAGCACAAGTTCTGAGCAGCTTGCAGGGGGCATGGGTGAGTAGATCCTGGTTGAGGTTAAAAGCGCTAATTCACCGTGTGAGCTCAAGGTACCTTTCCCCATGCTCCCCTCTGGATCACAGAAAGCTGCAATAGTCAGGAAAATATGCCCTCTGCCTTTCCCATGGCTGAGTTCATATCTAAGATCAAGTTGTAAAGATACTTTTTGACCATGCAGAGTGTGTCTCTTTGCAGGAAAGGGAGAGAGGAGGCTGAGGTACAGCGCAGAGACATGAACAAAGGGAACAATAGGAGCTATTCTGCAGGCAGAGGCTGCTGCATTCTTGAACACATTCACATGGATAAAGGAGATCAAATAAGAGCCTCCAAAGCTGCATGGATGATAAGAGAAAAATATTACATTGCTGTTCTGCAGGCTGGATTGTGCAGTGATTATACAGCAGTTTGTCCAACACAGCTCCCCAGGGCCAAAACGCAATCAGTAACCCTTCCCTTAGAATCCTGGCTTCCCTGCAGAGCCACGAGAGCATCTGATAACATCCTGGCAGCCCCAGCCGTGGCCAGCCTTGGGCAAAGACGTGGTAAGTTGACTGTCCGGTTTGTGTGCTTTTCTCGTAGAATGAGGCCGGGTCAGAGGCACAGCGTGGGGAGGGATGTCCACATCCCTCCTCTGACACTGATCCACTCTTTGGTCTCAGGCAAGTCATCTGGTAGTAGTCTGAGTCTCGGGAACTGCCGCAGGAGGAGGCACAAAGGGGACCAGGACTCATAAATGGAACCAGGACTCTCTCTGTGCTGCTGTGCAGCCTCCCTGGACATCTGCTCCCAGGGAAAGTATGTTCTAGTGGCAAAGGGCTGGGTGTGGGAGAGAGATGGAGCAGATGGAGCTGGTGCTGGGTGGTGGCAGTGGCTGCTGGTTAGCAGAGTCCAAGGTGGGATGTAGGCAGACATACCACAGGTGGGGAGAGGGATGGAGACTCCCCTTCTGAGGTTCAAAAGAAGGGACAGACTCATCCCTTTTTGGCTGACTAGAGCTTCAGTTAGAGGCATTGCAAGGGCAGGTCATTGCTGGCACCTCCAGAAAGCTGGAGCTGGGATTTTGAAGAGGAACAGACCAGGAAATATTGTCCACAGCTTCTTCCAGACAAACAGCAAGCAAACGAGCAGTCTCTGTTGTAGCTCCGTTAGTGCTTCATGCCTGTGCTCTGGGGCTGGCAGGCTGCCTCTGGGCTGGGCCAGGAATGGAGAGGTGCGTGTCCCAGATTCCCTGTTTCTCTGCCAGGGCGTTTTCCGAGCAGCTACAAATTGCACCACTTCTGACGCAGGACATCTCGCAACTGCCTGCCCCACTCACTCTCACCTCCTCTGAAGCTGAGTGTTTATACCAAACCCCAGAGACGTGGCAGTGCTTTGAAAGGCTTGGAAGATGGATGATGTTAAACATCTCTAAAAGCAGTCCTGGATGCTGAGATGATTTCTGAGCACATCCAAAGGAGCCCCTTCACCTTTGCTTCCCACCAGCAGAATCACTCAGGGCATCTGTGTTAGAAACAGATGGATGGTAGCCCAATAAAAACAACGGCAGCTTTTATATACAGCCTCCAGTCCGAGCCCTTCCAGGAGAGACTGTTTTAAATAGAAAAGAAATACACATCAAAGCTGACCCCCAGCATCTGCCAGGTTTTCTGGGGAGTGGCAGCACCTGTGTGGTGGGTACATCGCAAGTAGTCACTCCCTGAGTGGGAATCCCTATTCCAGGAGTGAACTGGGAAGAATGGGGCCATTTGTGGCTATCAAAAACATGCATGTTCTTGAATCTGTCCCCGGCTCTGCTTTTGCACTCACTGAACTCAGGTGGGTGGTAGGACATTTCTGGAGCATCCTCCCTAGGGAGCATGTCAGGGGTCATGCAGAGCAGTGCTCAGCTCCAGAAGCAATGGGTACCAAGAGCTGATAGGGAGAATGTGAGCTGAAAAAACAAACAGACCCATATGAATCCCTTTAATCCAGACTGAGAGGCGTGCTAATAGGATGGTGGGCAGCTGTGGTTGCAAAGACAGTCACTCAGGAATGGAGAAAGTTGAGTACCCTGTGCCAAAAAAAGTCCCTTGCATCCCAGAGAGGAGCTGGTTGTCCAGAGGGTCAGGTTGTCAGTTCCTGGTTTTCATGGCAAAGTCATTAAGGACAGGGCAAAGGTGAATCAACAGTCATCTGCTGTCATCTCCCACAGTCATCCTCTGCAGTGACACCAGGTCAGATGAAAATCTGGGCTGGGTGACATTGCCAGCACAAACTGCAGGACCTCCCAGGCAGCCCTTCCCAGGGCAAACTCCAGCCAGCCCTTGTACCCAGCATTAGTACTCTGGCCCACCAGAGTACAGGTTTGCAATGACTCATGTGCTGTCTTGGCTGATGACCAAGGCCAAAACCAGTAGCCCATGAAATTATCGTTAAATCAGTAATTAGTGCAGTCTAATTTCTTTTCCAGGCCTTGCTTCAGGAGAGAGGGAGGGAGAATGCAATCTTGTCCCAGCCAAAAGAGGGTTGCTGCCAGCTTGTGCTGGGGCAGGATGGATGGCTGGAGGCAGATGGGTCATGGGATCTCAAGATAAAGCCTGTGGTGAGCCATGCCATGGATGTAAGTTGTCCCTTGGCCAGGAGCAGCCCTGGCAAAGGCATCTGCCCAGCACAGCAGGTAATGGGACACAACAGTCCACTGCCTGTGATGAAGACCTAGGATATACCTTTCCACACTATTAGCATCTGGTGGGGCATCCATAACGCCTACAACTTGCTTGAGCCAAAAAAAACCTCATTGGCAAGAGCAGGTTTAGCCTGGGATCGCTCCTTCTACACAGGATCTTTGCTACTGCAAAAAGCACAGTATAAAATGTTGTCTGTGGAACTGGTGTTACTGTTCAAGTGAAAGCTTTGAGTGTTCTGAACTCAGGGCAAATAAATAATGTAAAAAGAATAATACAGAGCTAATAAAGCTATTATCTGGAGATTGCAGCCTAATCTCCAGCCCAATGAAGATAACGAGTGTTGAATCATGCCTGGAGCATCCTAAAATAAGCAGCAGTGGTTTTGATAAAGGATAGGAGTGGATTTTTGGTTTCAGCCTGTTGCTTGCCTATAGATTTCTGAGGTGACCTATGTTGGTCCCTAAGATGTGGATCCACATTTCTCCTGGTGGCAGAGCTGGCTCAGTCTCTTGCACTCCCATCACCTTCGTTTTAGGCAGGCCTAGGGAACTGGCTGGCTTGGCCACACCAGCATGCCCATGGAACATATGGAGCAGGATGGGGATGCCATCCCCAGTGGTGATGCCACATCGTTTCAGCCTCTGCTGGACCCACATGGCAACACCTGTGTGTTATCAAAGAGGATCAGTCTTTGCCATAAAATTAATTTCCATAAGGAAGAAACTCCACCTGTGTACCAGGGCCATGAGGGCTGTGACTGCAGCTTGGGAAGGACACTGGCTCTGGCTGCTCAGCCAGAGTGAAACACCTTTCTCTGGGGCTCCTGCAATGGGAGAACCCATGGCCAGGGCAAATTCCTGCTTACAAAATCCTTTGCCCTTGCAAAAAGGCAGCACAGTGCAAGGGATTTGCAGGGGCTGAACTTAGTGGTGCTTGGAGCTTACACTGTCACTGGCAAGCAGGAGAATGTGGCAGGAGGGGGCTGCTAAATGCACAGCTTTGCAGCAAGCCCCAAAAGCAAGCAGCCATCCCAAAATAAAACAAAACACCCCTGGACAAGTTGAGGATACACAAAGGAACTGACAGCTTCTGAATCTGGCCTCACATCAAGGAGTCGTAACTTGAAAGCTTTATTTAGACTATTAAGAAAAACAGCTGCAGAAAAGTACTGAGGACCTGTTTTAAAGGGGGATTTCTGCAGGGAAAGAACTGCTGGGCTCCTGCTGGAAGTGGAGCACATAACTCCCCTCAATCCCCTTCAAAAATCCCAGCATTAGACTGCAGAAGGGCAGGATTTATATAAACGGAAGAAAATAAAAATACTTCTGAAAAAAAGCAAAAAAATCCAGCAACTTAAAAGTAATAAAAACCTACCTTGAAGAGATGGGGGAGCTTAGGGGAGTCATGAGCAAAGGACAGGAGTCAGGGAGTGGATGCTGTGCTTGGCAAGCTTTTGGTTTTGGGCTCCCCCACGCCAAGTTGAGTTTTCCAGTGCTGGGTGGCGGCGACGCTGGGAGAGCAGCCTGTGCACATGGACCTGTGCAGTGTTGGAGGAAAATATTTGCAACTGTCAAACAGAGCGAGCTTGTTTTGGTACCCAGCAGAGCTGTATCGCTGAATCCGTATCTGCACAGCCATAAAGAGCAGGGAGGGGGAGATAACTCCAAGGCGAGATTCTTGCGAGCCCGTAAATCTCCACAAACCGGGTCCCAGGACTGATGAAGTCGCCGGGAAGCCTGGTGGCCTGGTTTCCACAGCGCTGCCCGCCCTGCCTCCACTGGTGACGGTATCACTGGAAGAAAAATGGAGCCAAGCTGTTGGGAGAGGGGTGGCTTTTTCTGAGCAACAGGGAAGCTGTTACAGCCCAAAGCTTTCTTGGGATGAAATGATTTAAGCACCTCTCTGGCATCCTGCTGATCTTTTGGAGGCGGGGAGCCTGATAGCTGAGACTCCTAAGGATGATAATTGTGGTGTATTTTCAGAATCAAAGGTTTCCCCTTGGAGCGGGGCCAGCAAGCTTTGGGAAGAAGAATGGATCCAATACAAAGGGGTTTTTTAAAAGCCCATTAAGTTGCCTAGGGGCTGAGCTCAGATTCCCACCGCCTCGGCAGTCAGGGCCGAGGGAGCAAGGTTTCATTCCCATCGGCTCAGCCCAAGTGGGAAAGTTCTTCTTCCCCATCCCTCCCCTTCCCAGGTCTCCACAGGGAGGGGAATCGCCCCGGGGTCTGGGTGCAAACCCTGACTTCAACCCTGGAGGCTGCTGGGGGGCTGCGATCTCCCCCTCCTGCACTGTAACCACCCAGCTGGCTGCAGGGAGGCTGGAGGCAGGATCTTGGGGCTGCTGGGACACCCATGGCTGGGAACTGCAGGAAACACGTGAGACTTGGCCTGTGTTTGAGCCCTGAAACCTGCAACCTGTGCTCATCATTTGCACTGTCCCTTATACATGACCAGCATCTGGGAGATGTTGAAATGCTCTCAAGACCTGATGGCAGTCAAAACTGGGTGAGTCATGAACAGACCAGGTTTGCTCTGGGGGCTGGGGACTCTTCTCCAGGGCAAGTTCATATCCTGAATATATTCTCTGGAGGGACTGAGGGGTTGCAGATACTGTGGAAAAGGCTCAGCAATGCATGCCCATCCACTCCTAGTGATACTGCCTTGGGGGATGCTTTGGACAGCCCTCTCCATCCTCGCTCTTTAAGGCTGGCTCTGTGCTGTACCTGAGTCACCATCCTGCTCCTAGCACAGCTCCCCTCATGTGGCCCGAAACCTAAACAAGCCTGATAGTCCTGTCAGCATTTCTTTTCTTAAGGCTTTCTGGAGGCAACAGCCATCGCTAGGAGTCAGCTCTTACTCATGCCACCCCTATGGAACATATAAGCATGGGGTTAGTAATCCAGCTGTGACTAAGGAGGTTACAACTGGAGAGGTCTCTCTTGCTGTTGTTGTGACCATGATTTCCCTCTCTGGCAGTTTGGCAACTCCCTTTTGTCACCAGCAGTCCATGGCAGTGAGGGCATGGCCGGGGTCCATCCATTGCCAGGGCAGTGACGCAGGGAAGCTGCTGTTACTTCCATGTCTCCTCCAGCCCCCAGCTGCTCATCGCTGCACTCCCAGTGGCTTCTCCTGTGCCAGGGAGGTGGTGCTTTCCCAAGCCTACAACCTGAGTCTGAGACCTCTGAGCAGCACCAGCCATGGACAGCTTTTAGATACTGAGGACATCAGTATCTAAAGATACCACCAAGATATCACCCAGCCATTTGTGCATGGGCCTAAATTATAGCAAGACAGATGAAGGAAGAGGAGAAATTTGTCTGCTTGGGCAATCAGAGGAAAGGCTGAGCAGAGGAAAAAGATAACCTTGCCTGAAGTGTCCCACCCTATGCCCAGGCAGAAAAAAATTCCAGTAGGGTTATTTCTGCAGGTACAGCCTAGATCAGCCAGAGGTGGTTGCAATATCTTCCCCATCCCAAACATCCCTAGCACAGTGGCTCTGACAGCTGATGGAGCCACAGTTGCACAGAGACCCCGGGGTGGAGCAACATCTGGGTACCATGGAAAAGGGAACACGAGCCTGTGGAAAGTCCTTGCAGCACAGAAACTGCAACCGGAGAACAACCAGAAGCCCTCCAGGGAAAACCTGTAAGCAAATATAGCCAGTCAAGAGAGATGATCTCAAGGCACTGATGTCACCCCAGGAGTGCCCAGTGATGGAGCAGGGAGGCTGGAGCAGTGCTGTGTTTGCTCCATCCATGCAGGATGTGATCTCTCGACAGGGATGCAACAGGACTCTGCTACTCTGCTGAGTGTAGTATCATTTCTCAAGTCTTGTAGCAGATCTGTCCTGAATTCTTCTCATTAGAAAGAAATGCTGCACCAGGACCTGCAAAAGCCACGCTGATGCTCTGAAAGATACTGGGAACATGAATGTTCAATTACACAGCTGTCAGGGACGGGAGAAATTTTCCTGCCTGTGCTGGTCGCTGAGTCTTCACATTCCAGCCCTTGTGCTGGGAGGAACAAAACCTCTTAGCTCTGCAGTTACTGGAGACAGGAGGCACAAATTTTAAGTCATCTGGAGTCAGTGGCTGTAAAAATTTAATGATGCAGGACAAATCGGGGTGACCAAAAGAGGGAGCAAGACAGAGACGATCTTGTGATTTAATGTGCTTGGCCAGGACTTGGGGTATCCAGGAGCCATTCTCAGGTCGGCCACAGACTTTATGTGTGACCTTGGCTGAGTCACTTCAGACAAATTCTGCCAAGAATTGGCTTAGGTGTCTTGCAAAAGTAAGTGAGGTGCTTAGAAGACTGAATAATATCAAAGATCAGGAGGATTAAGATATTCCAGATGCAACTAGGCCCTTGTCTAGGGTTCCTAATTGCTGTTGGATAAGCTCCTCTCCCTAACGGATGGCAGATTTGGGCTGAGACCCACCTGGTGACCCAGGGCTCAACTGTTTTATGCTCCAGTGAGAGGATGGAGACTCATCATGAGCATAAGGTGACTTAGCACTTCCTCATTCTGTCTCTGCTACAGCCCTGGAGCAAAGGATGCTCTACTGATAAGGCAGCAGCCTCACTTGGCTCCCTGGCCACTGTAGCCGGGTGGGTTTGTGGCCTGCTATCCCAAGCAATGGAGCCAGAATCTGGCCAGGCCATTTCCACCTCCCCATTTTCCCTTCCTGCAAAGCCTTAATCTGAGGTTTTAAGTGGAATTTAAGTGATGCTCTGGCTTTTTGCTGGCCTCTCTGCAAAGGCAGTAAATTCAACCCCTGCTAGATGTGAACAAATAAAAGCAGCTCTCCCTGTAGGCTGTTTGTGCACGCATCCCTGTTAAACCCTTCTCTGACAGCCCCAGCAACAGCTGGTGTAAATCTGCAGCAGTCTCTGGCCTTGAGACAGAGGCACTGATTCACAACCCTCTCCCACCCCTTTGCTCTTCTTCCTCCTGCTTCATCTCTTCCCTGAATTCTACCCTTCATCTTACCTCTTTCCCTGCTCTCAGGAGATAAATAACCATGGATGTGAGGAAGATATTGGGGTACTGAACTTTCATCCACTGAGAATTTTTGCTGTCTACCTTGAAGATTTGTTTGGTTTGGTCTAGGTTTTTTGTTGTTGGGTTTCTTTGTTTGTGTGTTTTGTTTGGGGTGTTTTTTGGGGGGGTGGGTTGTGGAGGGGGTTTTGTTGTTTTTTTGTTTGGTACCTTCTACAGCAACTCAGTGCAAGAAAAGTCATGTCTGGGAAATAGGGAAGAGAAAAAGGACCTGGGCAAAGTTACAGATCCCTAATGAGGAATGGCTTCCTTTCTCACAGGGTTGTGGAGTCTGAGGGGGGAAGAGACAGAGCCCTCAACCCACTCTGAACAACACATTTTTCCCCAGTCCCAGCATCTGAGGCTGACACAAGGCTGTGGGTGAAGCCAGCACTGGCAGGAGGATCCAGGGAGGACAATTCACCCTTGACTACTTGAGCAATCAGGAGCTGCGTGTCAGGGGCCTGCCAAAGACAGGCCAGGTACAAGCAACATGATGCAAACCAGGGCATGGCCACACACCCATCATCTCACAGGAGACAACCAGGAGGATGGATGGCAAGGGAAGCACGAGGTGCTTCTGGCAACTGCAGGAAGCAGTGGAGAGGGGAGGAAGACAACCACGGGAGCACAGAGAGATGTAGGGTGGAAGGCTCTGTCCAAGGCACTGAGATTATTAATGGCTTCCCACATCCCCAACAGGCCTCCAAGTGCTTTATATCTCTACCATTCATCTGAGTCATCCCTTCCCCACAGGACAGGGTGTTTTTTCAGGGGAAGCAGCTGGCAAAGGCTGTGCTCTCCCAGCAGAGAGTGGGCTTGGACAGGGCAGGTCTGAAGCAAAACCCTGCTAGAAGCAGTAGCTGTTTGCAAGAAGTTTCACAATATGCTCTCTAATTATTTCTTACAATTTTAATTTCTTAGAAGACCAGGCTGGATGCAGCCCTGAGCAACCTAGTCTGGTGGAAGGTGTCCCTGACCATGACAGGGGGGTTAAAACTGGATGATCCCTTCCAACCCAAATTATTCTCAGATTCTGTGATATGATTCCACAATTTTACCCTTCTCTGAACACTCTGGAAAAGAATTCAGTTACTTGGGCTCAATATCCCCACCTCCACCAAGGTATAACTCCCTGGGACACCATAAAGCACTTATGTGCATGTGATTAAATGCCATTGAAGTGGATGGGAATTTGCTTACAAGCAAATTACAAATTCCTTACAAGCTTAAGGACTTTGCAGAATCAGGGCCTAAATCCACTGAGTCTTTGCTAACACTCCCAGCCAACACAGGCACAGCTGAGTCCCGCCTTGGGAATGCATTTATTTTCCCTTTTGAGGCTATGAAACATCCCGCTGAAGCTTCGCCTCCCCCTGCCAGCAGCAGGGAGCTGATGTGAATCCTGGGGTGAGATTGGGCTTAGGGTGCAGTTTGTTTTCATGCAGAACCTCCCAGCTCAGATACAGAGCCCCAAAAGGTCCTCCACATACTCTAAAAACCTCGTATCGAAGAGCAAAAAGAATAACACTGTTACGGTCCTACCTTTGAGCCAAAAGCAGCCCTGACTGCAGTCGATGGAAATCTTTACATGAGCTCCAGTAGATTGGGAGGGTGGTAACATCTCACATGGTCGTTTTGGTCACTTGGTGCAAGTCTTGGGCTTAGACCGAAACATTTAATAAAAGCTACAGCCCATTTTTCTGCTGAGCAGATCATCCGTGCAACATCAAAGACTATAACCTCAAGAAGAGAGGGCTTTTTTCCTCCAAAATCGATTTTATTTAATTTTTGTAAGGGGATGGGTTCCATATTCCATTACTCTCAGCTGAATCAAGAGCGTCCTTTTAAGTTTCACTGAAGCAGACACGTAAAAACTCTCCCTCTGGGATAAGACAATATTGATCTGACATGGGTTGATCTCAGAGAACATTTATAGGGTCTAGTGAGCAGCTAACGATGAACAACATGGAGTATATTCTTACACTTTTAGAACAAGAAACCCATTTTCTTTCCCTCAGCTCAGAGAAAGTCCTGGTTTAGTTTTCCATCCAATGGAAAAAGCCCTATCAAACCCCTCCTGTTACAAGGCATTACAGAGATTATTCTCCAGGCAGGCTTGTTACCTGTGCTCTCCCCTTCTCAGGGCGGGATGCTCATCAGTCTTATGGGATGACTATTGCATGTATCCTACTTATCCAGAGGGGCTCTGGGCAGCTGGTTATTGGGTTTTCCTGCCTGAATACAGGAGCTTAATTTAATAGGCAGCTGTTGGAAAAACATGCAGGAAAGCAACACAATGGGACTTGATAAGCAGCCTCCAAACAAGCTCTGAGGAGGCAATTACAAGAAAATGGCTGAGCCACTTCGATGAGGAAGATGCAATTCCAGATGCCAACCATTATGCAGCTGCTTGCCCAGGCTGGGAGCTTCCAGATCATACTATCACTCCATGGTTAACAGCAGTCCTTGAGGAGGGGAGTGGTAAGGGGAGTCCTAGAAAGGCATTTTGTGGAGGAAAAAAGATGAATGCAAGAGCATAAGAAAAGCTGTGCTGGGTCTGATGCAGGGACCATCCTGCCTGGCGTCCTCTCCCTCATAGCCAATGGTGTATGGTAAGCCAAGGGTATGAGAAGTGTTCAGGGGTATTTTCCCATAAACTTCCCAAGCCTGCAGCAGGCTGCAGTTCCAGGACTTCCTGAGCTCAAGGCTTGTATAGAAATGCTGTATTGAATAGTCCTGACCTAGCCAGTTACCTCAGTCAGAATTCACCATATCTTTGATCACTGGCTCTTTCATGAGAGCAGAGACAAGAACTGCTCACAGTATTCAAGAGGAGAAGCAAACCAGGTATTTCGGCAGTAGTTTTTCCTCTTTCCTCACAAACTCTTACTCTTCTATTTGCTTTCTTGGACTGTTGCTCAGCAATGAGATGATGCTTTCATCAAATTCCTTGTTATAACCCAGAATCCTTTTCCTGTGGGGTGGCAATCAGTTCAGAGCCCATCATCACGTGCATGACATTAGGAGGGCTCCCTGTGAGGCTCATCACTTAAATTTGTCTACACTGGATTTCATCTGTCACGTTGTCACTGAGTGTGCTGAAGTCCCTCTGCATTTTGGTGCCATCAGCCTTTCCAAGCAGCTCAGTGTCATTAATAACCATCTCCACCTCCCCACCCACCCCTGCTTCCACATCATTGATGAAGATGCTGAGCAGCACAGACTCCTGCTCAAATCTCCATGAAACTCCCCTGGTCATTGCTCCAGTGTGGAGACTGACTATCCCAGTCTGGCCTTTCTGGTTTCTGTTTGTAAACTGCTGAATTCTTTTTCATGGCTCCTTATTCCCCTCAAAATACTTTGATGAAGGATTTAGTCAGAGCCTTTAGGAAATCAGTATCTGTTATATCCTTTAGATCTCTGTTGTCCACCACACCTTTGGCTCCATCAAGGACTGTGGCAGATTTTGTGAGTTATAATTTCTCTTGCCAAAAAGCTGTGCTGGTTCTGCCCCAGTACAGATATACTTATCCTCATGTCCCACCAGCTTCAGAGCAACATTATTTGGTTTATTGCCCAAATAACCTGTCCTTGACACCTTTTATCCCAAAATGGCCTCTGTTATTGCTGCCTCCCATTGCTTCAACACCCGATGTGTAAGAAATCAAGCAAGGCAGGTTGGAAACCAGCATGGCTGAGCAAAGATCTGCTCCTCAAATAGAGGGGTAAGAAGGAAATGCCCAGCCAGTGGGACAGTGACAGGTGACCTGGGAAGACTACAGGGATACCATTCAGATGTGTAGGGATGGGATTAGGAAAACGAAAGCACAGATGGAACAGGCCCATGGGAACCTTATGAATTTCAACAAGGTCAAGTGCAAGGTTCTGCATCTGAGTTGGGGCAATCCCAGACCTGAGAACAGACTGGGAGAAGCCATTGAGAGCAGCTGTGGTGAAGGACTTGGGGGTTCTCGTGGATGAAAAGCTGAACATGAGCTGGCAGTGTGTGCTGGCAGCCCAGAAAGAAAATCACATCCTGGGCTGCATCCACCACCAGAGTGGGCAGCAGGTGAGGGGAGGGGATTCTGCCTCTATACTGTGCTCTGGTGAGACCCCACCTGTGTCCAGCTCAGGGGTCCTCAGTACAGGGAAGACATGGACCTGCTGGAGTGAGTCCACAGGAGGCCATGAAAATGCTCTGAGGGCTGGAGCACCTCTGCTCTGAAGGCAGGCTGAGAGAGCTGGGGTTGTGCAGCCTGGAGAAGAGAAGGCTCTGGGGAGACCTTCTAGCTCCTTCCAGTGTCTAAATGGGCTCCAAGAGAACCATAGAGGGACTTTTGACAAGGCGTGGAGGGCCTCAAACTGACAGAGGGCAGAGTTAGCTTAGATCTTAGAAAGAAATTCTTGACTGTCAGGATGGTGAGGCACTAGAACAGTTTGTTTAACAGAAGCTGTGGCTGCTCCATCCTTGGTAATGTTCCAGGCCAGGTTGGATGGGGCTTTGAGCAACCCAGTCTAGTGGAAGGTCTCCCTGCCCATGGCAGGGTTTTGGAACTAGATGATCTTGAAGGTTCCTTCCAATCTAAACCCTTCTGTGATTCTAAGATTTTACTCCATTCTTTGGTATCAACTCCTCTAAGGATATTCTTTCTTCAATTTCCCATCCCTGGCCTTTCCTTTGTCTCCATATCAATTTGTGCAGACTCCATAGGAAACACAATCCCTGTAAAGCCCTGCCAGCCTTTCAGGCCTTCTCATACAGTTGTTGCAGAGGAAAAAAAAAAAAAAACCATACAGGATTTAAAATAGCTTGACCTCTTATCCAGAGAAAAAAAAGTATTTACTTGAGGTAAAATGTTACACACTATTAATTTGATCGGAGTTTTGATTTGCACGGAGAGCACTAACTGCTCCTTCTGACATCTCATACAGCGAGGCTATTCCCATGCACATGGGAATCCAACCGTGTATCCAATTGCTGCCCTGATTCACATGAAATGGGAACCCCTGGAAAATTGATTTCTTAAACCCAAGAGGAGAATGCTGCAGCTTGGGAGGCCTCTGCCAGGCAACTGGGACGCAGGTCCCGCGTGTCCATGTCACCCATGTCGCCAGTCGGGTGAAACTTTATCTTCGCTGCTCAGTGGGAGCGAGACCCTCCCTCCTGCTCCCCAGCCACAGGCGGCTCCTCTGCAGAACGGGTGCTGCTGGGGTCTGCAGTGCTCCACGCGGGGCCGTCCTGGTGTGGTACCCCCGGTGAGGCACCCTTAGTATGCCCATAGTGCGGTGCCCCTGGTGCTGTACCCCTGGGGTGGTACCCCCAGTGTGACAGCCCCAGTGCAGTATCCCCAGTGCAGTGTCCCCCATGCAGTATCCCCAGTATGACACCCCCAGTGCCGTACCCCTGGTGTGATATCCCCGGTACGGTGCCCCCAGTGCGATACCCCCGGTGCAGTACCCCTGGTGTGGTGACCCCGATGCTGTACCTCTGGTGGGTACAGCATCATACCCCTGGGGGTATGATAACCCAGTGCCGTACCCCCGGTGCCGGACCCCCATGCAGTACGCCCGGTATGACACCCCCGGTGCCATGCCCCCGGGTGTGACACCCCCGGTGCAATACCCCCGATATGACACCCCCAGTATGATACCCCCGGTGCAATACCCCCGATATGACACCCCTGGTGCGGTGCCCCCGGTGCGGTACCCCCGGTGCGGTGCCCCCGCCCCGCGCGTCACTGCAGCTCCCGGCGGCGGGGCGGGCGGTGACGCCACCGCGCCGGGCGGGGCGGGCGCGGCCCCTGGTGGGCAGGGGC
>JAWWEU010000158.1:59919486-60028227 GCA_035583155.1 Acropternis orthonyx | reverse complement strand
GCCCCGGCAGGATCGGCGGCCGCGCTGCGGTGAGTTCCCCCGAGCCCCTCGGCGCTCCTCCCCGTTCGGCGTGCGGGGCTCTTTGGCGGGGGGTGTTGCCCTTGCTGCCGTGCCCCGGGGCCGTGCCGGGGAGGGGGTGGGTCGGGGCCGGGGGTTCCCTGCTTTTCCCCGGCCGTGGGGAGGGCGGGAGCGGCGCCCGCGTCCCACCCCGCCCCGGGGCGCTGCGTGGGGCTGTTCCCCCGGGCCCCCGCCCCGCTCCCGGCGCCCCCTGGGCCCGGCGCGGCCCCCGCGGTGTCCCGCTGTGTCCCGGGCAGGGGGTGGCCCCGCCGTGCCCGGGCGGTGCCCGGCCCTGTGGGCGCCGGGCAGGGGGCGCCCACGCGCGGGCGTGGGATGCGGGATGTGGGATGTGGGATGCTGCTGCGCTGCCTTCTCCATGGTAACGCCTCCGGGGGCTGCTGCGGCCCCGGCACCGGCTGGCACGGCGGCTACCACCCCTGCGGCGGCTCCCGCGCCGGCGATGTGACCCCCTGCTGCCCGCAGGGCCCCTCGTGGGGTGCCCCCAGGGTTTGCGGATCTCAGTCCCCCCTCAGTGCCTCCCCACACGCACAGCAGTGTGGAGGTCTCCTTATGATCTGTATGAGCCCAGCCGCTGGTGGGGGTGTCACACATTCGACTGTGGGCACCCTCCGGTCCCACCGATGCTCTGATGCGGAAGCCGGGATGGGAGCAGGATTTTGGCATGTCCCGGTGCTGGGCTGTGGCTTGGATTCAAGTAGGTTTGTGGCTCAGGCCTCAGGCGGGGAGATCGGGTCTGGCATTGGCCGCACCCGACCGAAAATTCTGTGAGATTCAGGTCAGGGGTCTCCGTGTAGGAGGGGCAGTGCCCTTACTGCATGGAGCCTCGGGGGTGGGCGATGGCTGTGGTCAGGTCCTCATGTTGACTTGCTTGGCACAAAGTTATCGGTGTGGGCAATGGTGTTTCATCCCTGGGGTCTGCATTGCTGGTGGGCAGCTGTGCTGCCTCCTGCGTTGGTGCTGGTGTGAAACAGGCTTTCTGCATCTGTAAGTGATCAGGGTTAATTTCAGGCAAAGACAGATGATAATTTGCCCTCTGACAGAAGCCACTTGAACTGATGGGGCTGTGCTGCCAACCCGGGGGGCGAGGGGTCCCCTGAGGAGATCAGAGGCGGGTGGAAGATCACGGGGTGCGACCAAGCCCCCTCTGCCAGGTGCCAGGGAGGGGGCAGCCCACGGCACAGGCTGCTCCAGTGGTTTCCACCAGGCCTGAGCACTGCAGACACCCGGCATTGTACAGCCAGCCAGCTTTCTCCCAGCAGCACCTAGAGGGAGAAGCTGGGTCTTTCATTTTTTTCCCCTCTCTAGAGGCTGTTTCTGATACTGCGTGCAAAATCGGGTGCTGGTGTGTATTAATGCCTCCGTGGTGAACTGTGATGAAACCTCCTTATCCTCCCTTGCTGAGAACAACGTATACCAAAGCTATTGGCGTTCCTGGCCTGCCCTTCTTGGAATCCCTTTAGGAGTAAATGGTTCCTGCAGCATCTGGATCCTTTTCCATGGGTGCTGGGGTTTGTTTTGGCCCACCAAACCCTGCGGGTTAGACAACCACCTTGCTGTTCCTCAATTAATGAGTGACTCACCTTGCTCTCCCCATGGCCATAGCCAGGACCTGCCAGTGCTCTGTCAGGAGCAGGAAGCAAAAGCCAAAGTCCATGATCTTTGACCGCCCAACATTGTGTGACACCGGGACAGGAGGAAGCACTGACGCTTCCTGGCTCTGGCCAGCGCTCAGCTGGCGTGTGGCTCTGCCGGTGGTGCCCTGCCACGGCCCCGGGGTTTTTGGGTCCAGCCAGCCAGGCGTGCACCCTGCTCTGTGTCCTGGCCTCCGCCCCAGAGAGGCAAACAGGATGGGTGAGGTGTAAAATCAGCGCTGAATCCGCTTCCCTGGGCTTGAAACGAAGTCAAACCGGTCTTGACCTGAGCTGGCTCCTTATCTGAACCTTTGTTTGTGGCAGGGGCACGGGAGGGAGCAGGAAAGGGACAGCCACGGCAGGCCGGCTCCTCCGGTGAGGATGGGCAGGAGCTGGGGACAGCTGGTCTAACTGGATCATGTTTATCTCCCTTTGCTTCTGTGCTTTGTTTTGATTTCTTCCTCCTCTTTTTCCCGCGCTGTCATGTCACAGCTGAGGAACCCAGCACAGGGGAGCCATGGGGCTGGTGGGTGGCTGGGCTTCCCACAAGTACTGTTTGTCAGCCAGCCAGGAGTGTGGTTCCTCTCACTCCGTCTTCCAGCTTTGACTTTTCCACACGTTGACCATCCGTGCTGTGTCAATGCCTGAAGGTTTTTGGCTGATGCAGTTGACAGCAGCGCACCACATGCACAGGTGGCAAACGTACCTGCTGCACTTATTACCTGAACTGGCTGAATGGGGATACTGGTACATGCACCACCCAGAGCGAGTGAGTGGTCTTCTGCCCATCCTCCTCTGGCATAGACATACACTGAGCTGCTCCTACCCAGCCACTTTTATCTCTGAAGTATTAATAAATGGAGCTTGCCTACTTCTATGAGCCTTTTTAAGAGGCTGGCGGGGCTGCCTTGAAGGCTTGCTCGGCACTGCAACTATTCAGAGCTTTTTTTCGTGTGTGCTCTCGCAGTCGATAAGCCAGGGCATCCAGCTGTCAGCTTTGCAGATTGCCAAAGCCTGCTCAGCGACATTTCTGCAGGCTTCGCTCACAAATGAGGATTTTGTTGGACGCTTTGGTTTCTGACTTGATGCTGGTAATTAAATATCTTAACTTGGCTTCAGAAAGCTGCCACTGCTGTGGAGTGACTGGTGAGGCCGTGTGAAGCAGGATGCGCTTGTTCTGCTGGAATTGAGTGTGACCTAACTATGATTCTTCAACCTGCAATTTATTTTCTTATAAAAATACACTTTTTAAATATTAGTAAAACCCTCTTAAAAGGGGAAGAAAAACCTTGTGTTTTACTGCTGTGCTGTTAAGCTTGCATGGACCTGCTGGGACAGCTGTTTATTTGCAAGTCGTGACAGCTGAATGCTGTAAAATTCAAGTCGTGTCCATATTGATTTTTCCCCCTCCCTTTTAAGATAATCATATTTGTACTTTTAACTCCTGCACCATAACATACATCAGCACCATGCTGAAAAAAAAAAAAAAAAGAACTGACATGAACAAAGGGCTGTAAATTGGGGAAGAAATACTGAATGTCTGATTCTGACTTGTGTGTTGGTTAATCTAGATGCTCAGTCATATATATTTACTTTCTCTGTTGCTTACCATACTAGGGGATGAGAGAAACAACTAGTTAAGGATTGGAAAGTAGTTAAATATTCCAGCAGAAGCCCTTCTGCTTATTGCGTTACTTCCTTCATCCTTAATGACATATTCTTTGAGGAACCTTGTCTAGCGGAAGGTGTCTCTGCTCTTGGCATGTGGATTAGAGCTACATGATCTTTAAGGTCCCTTCTAACCCATCCCATTCTGTGATTCTGTAATTTCCAACTTTCTATTTAATGCAAAAATTAGAGGCTCCTCACATCTTTCCAGATGCTGGTTGTGATTTGCCGTTTGCCTTTGATTATTCTTTCCTCCTGCAGCTTCCTCAGCCTGAGGAGTTGGGAGAAAAGCTGTGCTGGTGCCTACTTACCCTCCTGCCCTCTCAGGAGATCATTTGCACTTTGTATCTCCTGCCCTCGTGGTATGTCATGAGGTTTTGAAGTTCACTGAGGAACCAGGAGTTCTGGGATAGCACAGAAAATCTCAGCTCAGTGAGTCATAAAGCTTTCAGATCTTTGTGGCCACTCAGAAGAAAACCAAAGGGGATGGAAATGAGAGAAGTGGCCTGGCACACCATGAGGACATAGTTAGTTGACTGGAGAGTTTCATGATCTGAGCTGACAGCACTTTGTTTCATGATCGGTATGGCCTGAACACCAGCCACCTGAATTACAGCAAATTAACCAAATTAATGCCTGAACAGTGTCCGAACATCTGGTCTGTGTTTTCCTCGTGGTGAGGTTGGGTGGGGTCATTCCCAAGGGCACTCATCCCACACTGTGCCCATGTCTGGAGCAACCTCTGTGTGCTTCAGTTGAATCTCTGATAGCCCCATCCTGTTGGTGCTCCCTCCTGTGTTCACCCCCAGCCCTTCTCAGGAGTTTGTTGTAAATTTGCTAAATAGAAGAGGTTTGTGCTGCTTGGAGCACCTGGGCGAGGAGGTTGCTCATGGCCTCTTCCTAAAATCAGCCAAATGGATGGGTTTGCCCAGCACAGAGACACTCACCGATGAGTCAGTGTTACCATGACTCAGTAAGTTACTCGATGGATTACTCCTCATGGGCAGAGTTGCCTTGAGAGTCTGTGCTCAAAACATTGCCTTGACCCACTGGAAGGGCAGTGTTGGTGGACAGGCACGTTGTCACCCACCATGGCAAGTGCCAGCTGGTCATCACGGCAGTGGTGAGGTGTCACACCACTGGAGCAGGGCTGCTCCTCGAGCCTTGTCTTCCTGGAGGACGTGCCAGTTGCTTCGCTGCTGTTTGGACTTTTGTTTTATGTTGTTTTGGAGCTCTCATGGACTGGGCAAGGAGGAAATACAGAAGTGTGGTTGGTAAGTTGCTGGTTGGAGACATCCTCATCTTTCTCAACCAGGAGTGCCGAGCTTCCCGGCACTTGCAGAGCCTGGTGGATGACTGAAGGGTTATTTGCTGTGCCAGACAAGTGGCTTCATGTTTCCCTCCTGCATTCCTCGGGGTGAGCATTGCATAGTGATGCGTTTTCACCTACCTGCTGCTTACCTAAATCATGTCTCCCCTGTGCACGCGGCTTCCCTGCGTGGAGCTCAGGGCTCTCTCCCTCTCCTGGCTGCTCCCTCAGCGTGCCAGGGCTTTTATGAGAGGGTAAATGAAATAAGGCGTGGAGGGTGCGGTGGAGGAGCCACGGGAGTGTCCGGCTCTGGCTGCAGCGGTGAAGGCAGCTATTCCTGCTTTTACCACACCTCCTGAAGGGATGGTTTTCAGAAGCTGAACCCAGTGACCCAATTACCGACCTCTGGATTTGGACTGTTGCCAAGGGTTTCCTACTGAGGCTCCTCATCCCTTTTTGTGCCAGGCCCTGAGTGGAAAGCAGCCACGCCACAGCTCAAAACAACTTGGCAGCAGCCAGAGATTGGTGAGATAAAGAGAAGGGAAGGACCTGATTAATCCACCTGACTTGTGCCCATCCTCAGAAGAGCAGAGTAGAATGCAGTGGGATCTCATGGTGTTCCTTGCTCCCTGCTGCTCCTCTTTCTCATGGGGCTTTCATCCTGTCTCCTGTGGGGATAGGCTGGGCTGCTGGCAGATCCTGCCCCGGGGCACTGTGGCAGGAGGAAGCAATTCAAAACTCTGCCATTCAGAGGCTGACTTGGGGGGTAGTGTGTGAAACACCAGCAGCTGGGCTCTGTACCAATATGCAAAATGAGCTATGGAGCTTGGCAGCTTTTGGGGAAGGCTCTGCAGGGTGTTGGTTCCTTACATGCTTTGCAGGAGTGAGGATCAGCTTGCCTTCCCTTCTAGCAAGCGGGGCATCCTCAGAGATTTTAGGGTTGAACAT
This sequence comes from Acropternis orthonyx, assembly GCA_035583155.1. Taxonomy (NCBI): domain Eukaryota; kingdom Metazoa; phylum Chordata; class Aves; order Passeriformes; family Rhinocryptidae; genus Acropternis; species Acropternis orthonyx. The sequence goes on along the minus strand of JAWWEU010000158.1, from coordinate 60,022,593 downwards.
CTGAGAGTATACTGTCACCAAGCAGGAAAGTGCACACACTTTTTGGACAGAAGCACAACTACCTGTATGCTGAGGCTGCAGGGCAGGGGAGCTGGGTCTGTGCTCTGTGCTTGGGAGCCCACTTTGCACTGCATGGGCTGGGAGGAGGGAATGGTACTTGTGCTAAAAACCAAAGCAAACTGGATTGTGAAAATGGGGAATGCAGCAGGACATTGTTCTCGAGGGGGACCTGCAGTCACTTGGGTCTGGGGTGTAAGAGGGAGAGTGCAGTGTGTCAAGGGAGCGGAAATACCCACGCTGTTTTATGCTGTTCAGGTGATTTTCTAGCAGCTTGGTGCCTGTCACAGGCAACCACTCTTGGCAGGTCTTCCTGCCAGTTCCAGCAGGGAAGAGAAGGATGGAGAAACAGTCTAGAGACCATTTTCCCCACCCCAAACAGGCAAGATGAATTACTTGCTGTGGCAAGCAGAGGCAGCGCAGAGGGACGTTTTCTGGCTCAGATGTGTTGCATGACACAGAGCTTAGGCTGTGGTGGGTCTGCCCTGCTGCTGCTTCTGAGTGTTTCTTTTGTCCAGACCTTTCCAAAGCAGCTCTCTGGAGCTGCACATCCATCTGACTTTCACCTAGCCACAGGGTGGGTTTTTTTGGGGTGCCTTTTTCTTGCTTGGCCTCAGTGTCATCTAAATAAACAGTGCTTAGAGGAGCTATGAATGTGTGTGCCATCCTGGAGAGTCTGCGTCAGCAGTGGCCGGTGCAGCTGTTTCCTTCAAGGATGCTTGTGTGGATGTCAGTGACTGTAAATCTGTTTGAGTAAAGCTTTCTCTCCTGTGACTCCAGTCACCCTTCATGTTCCTATTGTTTCATGCAGCTGCTGCTGGAAACCATAGCACCTTCTCGCTAGAGTTAAGGATGAGATGGGTGAGATGCAGCTGGAAATGTGGATACCCTTGCCATGCCTGGCTTTCACAGGAATCGAATGCAAAGGTTGCTTCATTTACAGAGGTTTCCTTCCCTCTGCCCCCAAGGCACTAGGAGTGTCTTGGCTGTGGCTGTGTGCCCAGTGCAGGGAAGAGAGGCTGCTCACTGCCTGAATGCCAGGGTAAGCCTTTCGGGTGCCTGGTGTTTTTCAGCTGCCCTGTTGTGCTTGGCATTGTTCTCCTTACATATCCCATGCATAACTTTCAGCTGCCATGCCTCTGCCGAGGGATACTTGCCCAGCCTGCTCACGAACAGCCTGGTGTTGGATCTCCTCCAGCTACATGGGGAAAAAGCAGCCCCACGGTGATGTCTCCTTGGGTCTTCTCCTTCCATCAAGTCCTGTGATCAAGTCCAGGGCTTCTGCCATCCCCATCCCTATGTCTCAACCTCCCGGTAGGAGACAGCAGGGTTAAGGCTCTTGGAGCTTGGGTGTTTTTCAGTGGTGCTGGTTGAGCGTCAGGCAGGAGAAAAGCTGAACTTGCAAATCTGTTCCTGGGTGCTCCAGTAAGTCACGCCAAGGACTGTTTGAACTGTGCTAATCCCCAGAGCCTCTGGAGCAACCTTGTTTACAGCAGCCAGCGGTTCAAATGGGTGTTCTGACAGATATTTTATGCAAGCCATTTGCTTACCAAAGCTCTCCGGGTCTGAGAAATTGGTTTTCAGACCTCAGCCCATGTGCCATCTCCTCATCCCAGCGTTTCGGAGGGATGCAAAGAGACAGGAAGCTTTTTGGACACAACTTGGATCCATGTGTTAACTCCATCTCCTTTTCTGTGGAGAGTGTTTGCCTGGCAAATTGCATGTGAAATAGCAGGTGTTTTTGGAGCCACGAAAAATCTCTACCTGTCACACAGAGCAAATAGATGTTGAGGAAAATCTTTGGAGCATCCCAGATTTTGTAATCCCTACAGTGAGTCTGCTCTTGGGGCTGGGGCTGGAAATGAGCCTTTATGCTCAGTGTTTTGTGCCATTTACTTTTGTATCAAATGCTGCTCTTCCATTCACTGGGTTCGACAAAATTTGTCATTTCTTAATTGATGGAGTGGTGGTCATAGTTGTGTTCAACCTGCAGTGATGTGTGATGGGCTGTGATTTGGGTTACCTAGTGGTAAAATTGTGCTGTTCCCTTATCTGGCACACCAGGACTTGCCTTATGTCCAAGCTTTTAAGCCATCCTGTCACATGACAGCTTTCAGCATGAGAAAAAAAGATTAAAGAGGGACTTTAACCTCAAAATACTCTGAATTTATTTCCAAAGGATTGCTTGTAGTTGCATCAGAGGAAGCTCTGTTGGTTTTGCTCTGGGGATAAGGCTGAACTAGGTGAGAGACGTGTCAGACAGTGGTGATGATGTGTCTCGCAGCTGTAGCTCTGTTGCCTCATGTTCATGTTTTTTTCCCTTTGCCTTGTGTTTTAGATTATGTTTTCCACTTTGGCGTGTGAGACTGTGTCTTTGGGGTCTGGCATCCCCGACATGCCATGGGCTGTTGGACAATTAAGGAGGGAACCATCCCTCAGGATGCCAAGAGCTGAGGTCCAGCTGTGGCTGAGCTCCAGTGTGTTCTGACATGCATGTCCTTACTCTGGGAAATCGACTCTGGGCAACATGGAGTAGGGGCAAAAAGACCTGTGAAAAATGGCTGCTCATTTTTCCAAGGGGGAAAAAAGCCAAAGAAAACACATCCAACAGTCGCCTTGTCAGATAATGTCACGGGGATGTCCTTACCCAGCCCCTGGGCTGCACTCAGTGCTGCTAATTACAGCTTGTCTCACTGCTGAAAGGAAAAGTTTGAATCTGTTCACCCCGAGGTTCCCACGGTAGCTTTTTGGGACAGGACCAGCTCCATATCTCCATGCCTGGAAGCCCTTGTCCAAGGCCAGAGACTGGGCTGTCCTTTGCTTGTACCAAGCCCTGGATCTGTGAGCGCTCAGTGTGGCTGAGGAAGGTCTTGGAAAAGCTCCTCTCTGGCTCTCTGCGCCGTAGTGAACCCACCTGCTGCAAAAGGCCCTTGCAAAGATGCTCTGGAGCTCGAGGGATGTTTCTGTAAAGGTCCAAAACACACGACCACCGTCCTTTCCGGTGCTGGCCTTGTTTTTGGCTCTGTCCTGCCGGAGGATCCGCAGCTCGGCTCTCCCTGGGGTGCAGCACTTCCCTCCTCGCAGAATTGGCTCGCTTTCGGGAAAATAAAACAGGCCTTGTGTGCTGGGGCTGGGAGTCCCAGCCTGCTGCACGAGGGGAGAAGGTTGCAACCAAATCACCCTTTCATCGCCTGCCTCTACCTGTGCCGCCGCTGCAGCTGCTCTGCTGCGCCGGAACTGGGCTGCTGCCTAATTTATAATACTCTGCGCTTGGAGGACAGCTTTATGGTCTTGTTTCTGAATTCTTGGGTAGCTCCAAGAGGGGAAATCATCGCTGACCTTTCCATTTTGCACGTGGCTGCGTTTCTGTTCGGGGTTCCGCCTTACGGATGCTTGTGGGATGCTGCTGGTGGGGCTGTGGAGCTGGTTGAGCCCATGACACACATCTGGGCAGAGGAGCAGGGTGGCCTCTTACCTGAGCTTTGTGCTTTCCCAGTGCCAGCTCCAGGTCATGCAGTGCCCAGCGCAGCTGGCTGTTCACAGCTGGCCAATGCTGGTCTAACCCCAAGCCTATTAAAAGCCCACAGGACGGAGTCTTCCCCTTCCTCCTCCTGCTTCCTCCCCCTCCCTTGCTTTTCAACACCAGGTTTTGAATAAATCATTTAGGAGATGTGATCATACAGGAAACTCGCAATTTTTTTTTTCAGCCAAGTTCAGAAGTGAATTCAGCTCTCCAGGGTTTCAGTCCTGTGCTTGTTAATCACGAGGTTCCCCATCCTTTCTACTCTGTCACTTGTGACATGACGTCTCCTTGGCCGCATAAGCTTTTCCCCTGCTTCTGCCTGCCCACAGAAACAATAGCTGCTGGAAATGCTCTTCAAGAACCTGAAATGGCTGGTGATTGCCTGTGGAAAATGCAGATTTAATCTATGTTAGGTCTTTTTGTTGTTATTTTGTTTACCACTTGGTTATCCTTTTCCTTCAGAGAAAAGCAAAGCCCTTGTTCTCACAGAATTCATCACTTGTGATGTGTTTCTCACTGGAAGTAACATGCTCCAAATCCTGCATTCCTTTGTGCATCTTTGCTTTATTTTCTTTTTCTTTGTGGGTGGGAGCTTAGGGAGTATAATGGGCAGATTAGCAACTGCATTTATGGAGTAACCCATCTTTGTGCAGGTCTGGCTAGAAACCCATTAAGCTTGTCTTGATCTCTAAATGAGATTTTTGTCGAACGCCTTGCCCAACCGCCTTCTGCATCCATTAATAGCAGGGTGGGATGAAAATAGCTGAACGTGGAAAGATCGCGTGTTGGATAAATAGAAGAGAGGCGTTGGCTGCGGGGAGGTTCCCGGGATGCGTGCGAAAGAGGGATGCCTCTTTGTGTGGTTGTTTTGTAGCTCCGGTTCTTGAAACCTGGGATTAGGAGCATTTGACTGCAAGTGTGCAATCTCCTGCGGTAGTGGGCGTGGGGTCGGAGGAAAAGCTGTTGGATAAATAGGGAACATCCCGTGGACTTCATTAGTGTGCTGGTCTCCATTCCTGTAATATCCTTGGGGCGAGAGCAGGGCGTGTCTGGGAGCTCCTCGTGACTCTTAGTTGTGGGTCTATCTGTCTGGTCTTAGGTTGCTTTTTAGCCTGGAAAAACCCTGTGGCTTTGCAAGGGGACACATTACATGGCCAGTCTGGGGGACCCTGCCTGAGTGGTGTTTGCTGCTGCTGTGATGAAAACCAGTCCGGGAACGGCACTTCAGTGCGGCGTTTTTGAAAAGAACCTACTAAGTAAAGATGCCTTTAATAAGCCGTGCCTTCGGGGAACCCTTCTATCTATGTCCCAGACTGTTTCTGCGTCAAGATAAGGTTGCAGAGCAGCTGGGTTTGTGCTCTGCTTTGGGAGGTGTAGGAGGGGGAAGGGCACTAGGATTTCTTTCAGGGTGTAAAAATTTATTATGATCACTTTTATTTGTAAAGTGACGGCAGACAAGCCATGTGCAGCCGGATACCTTCTTCCCTGCATGCGTGGCTTGGGTGTTCAGGGCTGTTCCTGGTGAGAGTGATCTCAAGGGAAGGAGGAAAGGAAAACACTGGCTGAACTTGCAGGGTATAGCTGCTGTAGCGTGCAGGAGACCATCCTCCTGCCCAGCTTGGTCCTCTCCCAGGGGTGTACAAACCAGCTTCTCCCTGCATGCCCCACACTTTGCTTTCCATCTCTCCCCACTCTTTAAATTCCAAAAGCTCTTAGGTTGTGGAAGTGTTGCTTTTTTTCTTCTCTCAGTATAAGATATGTGGGTCTAAAGACAATCCATGCTGTGCTGAAGCCCATGTGCCAGGTCAAGGAGAATGGTCATCTTGTGGACCTTGACATCTCGGAATTGCCAAACCCAGTGCCTTCCTGTGCTGGGGAAATTTGTGTCAGTTTGGAAATCCTGAATCCATAAAGATATGGATCCAGGTGAGGCAAGTGCCTTGCAGGGTCCCATGACAAATGCAAAAAGCCTCAGAAAAATCTAAAACTAGGATGACTGTAAGATGGTTTTGGTGCTTGGGTGGGGGCTGTGAAGAGAGGGGCTGAGACAGCACCTTGCCAACTTCAGGTCTGGGGCTTGGGGTTTTTTTGGGATGCCCTTAACTGAAAAACTGGGGAGTTTTAATGCCAGTGAGACAGAAAAATACCTGGTGGCAGGGTCTCCCCCAGACTTCATCCTGCTGTCGTGGGGCTGAGCCAGTTGGGTGCAGTGATGTGATGTGGCATGGCAGCCATGCCCCGTGGAGATGCCATCTCCTGGGAGGAAAATGTAAAAATAACCATGTCTTTGGCTGTGTCTTTTGAGTTGCGTGAGACTGCAGCAAAGGAGATGGGGGATGAAATTATATCAGTGGAAATTAGGCAGGAAAAATGAGCCTTTCCCTGGGAGGCAGATCTTAAGCGAAGCAAAGGTCCTGAAGACCAGGAGGGAAGAGTCTTCACCGTCCTCCCATACTGTGCTGGAGTGCACGGCATGTACTGGAGGTGGGCTCTGGGGCAGTTTGAGGGGGCTTCACATTGTTCCCTGTCATCCTCTTCTTCAGTGTGGGCTGAAGGAGGGGCAGCACCACATGAGTTTCTGCACCTCATCCCGTGCCGTGGCTCCGGGGTCTAGACAGGTGATGCGAACCCTTGCGAGACTGTGTCCTGCCCAAGGCTTTGGGAACCTGTTGGACCCACTCCTCCGCCTCTTTGCTGTGTATTTTCCTTTTCAGTGCTTTCATGGAGCAGGTCCCTATCTCCATGGGGGACCACTCAATTGTGGAGCAGGAATAAACCCGTGGGAGGTGTGGTGGATGGCGGACAGGCGCTCCTGGCGTAAGCAGGCTCAGCTAATTTAATCTGCGGAGGACCCAATCTCCTTTGTTTTCCAGTTGAGCTAAATATACCCTTCGAGTTGTGGTTATGGAGGCTAACTCCCTTTTTGATTATGCAAAACACAGGAGCATGGGATGCAGCTGGCTGCCTCCAAACAGAACCGGGAGGAGAGCAGGATGGGGCATCCCGTGGCCAAGACTCGCACTGCTCTCTCCTGCTTACTCGTATCTGGACCACAGCCAAGGTGTGGGATGCTCAATGGGCAGCTGTGTGGAGGTCTCTAGCTCTGGGAATTTGTGTGATGCAGATTTTGGAAGCACTGGGTCTTCCAGCACAGCCATAAGCTTTCCATTCTCTGACAGGTTTTAAAGTTTAGTGGCAGTGCTGCAGCTGCTTGGGCATGGCTGGTGGCTTCAGGACAGAGAAAGGGGGCTTCTCCACCTTTGCAGAATTCCCTGTTGGTCAGCTCGAGCAGAAATCGGAGGAAGTTTTAGTCTTGGAAGGCAAAAGGGCAATTAAATGCTAGTGGTGAAATGTAATGCATTAGTCCAAAGGTGCCACCTGGAAATTTATGTGCCTGGGATTATGATCAGGAAGTTGTGGCTATGTCTGTGTTGTGGGATGCCTGTTTGCACCCTGGTCTGTCTGTGTGGGTGCTCTGCCAGAGCTGATGCTGCATGGGTGTCTCCTGAGGTTTGTGTTGTGTGACAACATCTCAGATTCTGCTGCGTTTGGCCCTATGAGAATCCTCAAAGGACCAGAAAGTCCCAACAACAGGTCAAAAGGGCTGCTTCATCTTCCCTGAGGTGCCAGCCTCAAAGCCAAGAGTTGCTTTATCTGTTCATCCTTCTCTATTGGAGCCTTCAGAGGAGCCAAGAAAGCAGTTCCTCAGGAGAGATTTAGCAAAATGTGGCATAAGGGTCTTCAATATTGGCAGCTCCTGAGTTAAATACCCGGTGTCAGCCATGCAAGTGCCTTGTGCAGGTATTTGCTGGAGACGGGCAAACCTCTGTTCACCATTTGCTGACCTGCAGTATGTGACCAGCTTATCTCTGAGCAGCTGGATTTAACCCTCTTATCCACCTCTCTTCTGGCAGTGTGGTGTGGTGTGGTGTGCTGGCCCACTGCACTTTCCCACTCCTCCCTCCCAGAGTGCTGGAAAGACCCTGAATCGCTGCAGCCACAGCTGGAGATGGGAGCTCCATGGAATGATTGCTTGTGTTATTTCAAAAAAACCCCAAAACAACAGCAGACTCCTGGATTGGGATAATTAAGCTGATGGAAGTGTTTGAGTGAATGAGTTTCCCTTTAATTAAAAAGAAAAAAAAAATCTCTTTTATGGCCCCTAAAATAATGAGCCACTGACCTGCTTTATCCCTGATTTGGCTTACAGATGGAGAGGGGAGGAAAATTATCGCAGAAGCATAGAATGTCCTGAGTTGGAAGGGACCCACAATGATCACTGAGTCCAGCTCCTGGCCCTGCACAGGACAGCCCCAACAATCCCACCATGTCCCTCAGAGCGTTGTCCAAATGCTCCTTGAACTTTGTCAGGCTTGGTGCTGTGCCCACTGCCCTGGGGAGCATGTTCAGTGTCTAACCATCCTCTCAGTGAAAAACCTTTTCCTACTACCCAGCCCAAACCTTTCCTGACACAGCTTAATAGTCACCAGAGAGAAGAGATTGGTACCTGCCCTGAACTTTAGATAGACGTAGGAGAAACCAGCTTTACCCTTGAAAGATCAACTCAGCTTCTGGGGCGATGCCCAAGTTTGTGACTTCAGAGAAGCAGAGAATTGCTCTCCAGGGGAAGGGTGGTTTGTGCTTTCCTGGTGTCTCAGGAGCAGAGCAGCACTCCACCGTGGGATGAGCTTTCAGCTCAGAAAGGTGTGATCTCACCTCCCTGCCCTCACATGGGCTGCTCTGAAAACAGAGGTGTTTCCACACGTACAGTGAGGGTGAAAGCCAGAGTGGGTGGTAGCATATCCTCTGCCTCTTCATCCCTGCAGTGTTTGCTGGGCTTGTCTCCAGCCTCACACTCTGTGTTTTCTCTTTGCCATTTTAAATGATTTTCAGTGAGGGAAGGACTGGGTATATTCCTGCGTGACACTGACTGCTCTGTGCTACTTCAGGTGTGCACAGGCAGCAGCTGAAGGGATGCGTGTGATGCTCCTGGTGGGGCTGTGGTGTTGGTGAGCCCGTGACACACATCTGGGCAGAGCAGCAGGGTGGTCTCTCACCTGAGCTTGTGGGATGTTTGATGCTTTCCCAGTGCCAGCTCCAGGTCATGCAGTGCCCAACACAGCTGGATATTCACAGCTTGCCAGTGATGGTCTGACCTCAGGCCTGTTAAAAGGACTGAGTTTTCCCCTTCCTCCACCTGCTTCCTCCCCTCCCCTCCCTTTTCAATACCAGCAGCTGAAGGGAAGCATGCAGTGCTCAGGAATGCTCATGAGCTGTGCCACAGCAAGACTGCAGCATTTTAGGAGTGCAGTGGAGAGCAACAGTCTCCAATGCTGATGTGCCTGGCCTCAAAGATACTCACAATGAGGGTGATTTCTGAGACGGCACAACCAGAAAGTTATTGGACAAAGCACATGTGCCAGCTCACTCTCCCTCTCACCTGTGCTGGGAAGGGCTGACAGAGCTTGCAGCCTTCCCAGCTCTTGCCTTCTGGGCGCTGCAGTGCTATTTATTGTGACCCCATGTGCTGTGAGTGGCATCTGGCACCCTCTGTTTCCCTCCCCTGTGCCCCCCAGTGCCATGCACAGCTCATCTGCAGTGAGGGGATATTTGCAAATGCTGCAGCGGTGCAAACCTGTTTATTTTTCAAATTCTCACCATGTAAAGGGGCAATTTTGTCCCCACCAGCCCCAAAAGAGCAGGGTGGGGGCAGATGATCCATCCATGGCAGTAGGTCCCGATCCACGAGCCAGGAAGATGCTGGAGCACCAGGAGGATGTTGGGGAGCCAGGAGCTGTGCCCCATGGCTGGGAATAGGCGACAGACCACATCACACCGGAGATGTGAAACCCGTTAGCATTTCATTCTGCAAAGCCAATGCACGTGGGAACGGCAACCCCTCGATGACAAGTTAAGTGAAAAGATGTGAGGAGACACGTTTATTTATCAAAATACTAGTCAGTGCTTGGGAAAATGGGGTGTGTTTTGGGGAAGGGGTGAGGCAGCGTGGCAGGGCATGATCAGTGGGGACCACAAACACAGCTGTGTGTGCCTGTGTGCCCTGATAGCTTGAACTCATCACTGCTGGGAGTCCCTGCCTCAGATTGCTGCCAGAGATGCCGTACTCTTTATTAATCTGCTGAGATAATTGTAGTTTTAATGTTTCCAGCGGGGGAGTTCACAGGAGGCGGAGGCATTCCTAGAAGACCTCTGTGGGTACCATCCTGGAGGCATCCAACAACATGACTCAATGTCTTTGCTGATGGTGTTTTAAAGTGGGCCTCAAATTGGCAGTGGATTTTTAAAACTAGGAGATGATCTGAAGATGGGGAGCCCAGGAGCTGATCCCAGGAGGTGATTTGGACCTGTGGAAAGCATTTTGAGCTGTGATGATCTGTGCCTGTTCCTGCAAAAGGCAATCTGGGAGCAGGGCTGCTGCTGAACCCATGGTGGAAGGGCAGGCAGTGCCTGACCCTGGTTTGACTGATGAGGGTGTGGGTAAGTGCTGCAAGTGCATAAAAGCTGGGGGAATGCTTTGTGCTGCGGAATGGGAACACTCCTCTCACCTTTACATCAAGACACTATCAAATGGAAGTGTATATTGCTTAGTTAGGGGCTGGTGGTGGACATCCAGCAACTCTTCAGTCCAGCAAACAGCCCATGCCTGGAAGCCAAAGCCAGATGGGTGTGATTCTGAACAAGGCACGGGAACCTCTGGATATTTATCTGTTTGTGAGCCGCATTTAACCACTGGAAAAAACACTGGCAGAGAATGGCCTTAGCGTTGGCTCAGCATCCTGGATCCAGTCCACAGGTAGCCCTGAAGGGAGTTTGAACTTGATGAAAGCATATTAGACCGTCATTAGTGAGAGAAGCAGATAAGATTTACAAGCTGCAACATCTGGGAGCCCAATAGAGGAGAAATCACTTTCAGAGCAGACACTTCTAGTGTAGCTTCACAGGGCTGGGGGAGGACATGTAGGAGAGGTCTGCATGGATCTGTGCCACATCTTACCAGCAGGCAGTCCCACCTCCCTCTCCCATCCCTCCTAGTGGCTGCAGCCCTGTGTAAGCCAACAAACAGGTGTGAATGGAGCATCTGCGGATGCGAAACTGATGTCAAGCATCATTTTTGCCTGCTTGCTTACAGAAATCATCCATTGGCTCTGCCTGCTGTGGGGCGGAGAGGTGGGGACTGGGTGAGATGTGACAGATCTGCCTCTGTCTTGCCCTGTGCCAGCCCCCTGAAGTCCTGTAAGAACTGTCTGCTCTGAAAAAGTGTTTTCTTCTGGAGTGTGGTACTGAAACGATAGCACTGCAACCTCTCACTGCTGAGGATAGTCCTCATTTTGTCTTCTCCCATTGATCTGAATGAAGTAATTTATAAGGACGTTTTCCATGAATCAATAAATCCATGCTTGCTACTGTGCCTGGGAGGTTTAATTTGCTCTAGATACTGCACGGAGTGTCTCTGTCCTGAATTGCACTGTGAAGTTCTGCTCTTTGGGAGAGGATGGGGATACAGCTGCATCCTCTGGGAACATGCTGCCAGCACCTGGTGGTGCCTGATCCCTCTCAGTTGTGCACCTCCTGGTGTTGGCTAAAGAGATCAGAGAGGGTGTAAGGGCAATAGTTGCCCTGTGTGTGGAGTTTGAGGACTTCGTCCATTGTGCCATGCGGTTCCTGATGTTACAGATCTTGGGGAAACTGAAGCTGGAAAAAAAGGAGAGGAGTGAACATTGGCCTTTGAAGGAGACCATAGTGCAGAAATCTGGGTTACAGGTAGGTTTCCCTTTCACATCTCCACAGGATGCTTCCTCTGAAGAGGAATTGAAGAGTTCCTGTTGCTCCGTCCCACCTCCCCTTCCAAAAGCTGCTTTTGTGAGCCCCTTGAAAAAAATGCATGTCATGAATCTGCCTGAAAAAAGAGCATTCACAAACACAGCTCTGCTGCATACAGAGAAGTCAGAGTTAAACCCTGCGCCCAAGCCTGTTTCCCTTGCTTTATCTGAGCACCGTGGTCTGATGAGGCTGGAACTGTGATCGTGGATGGGCTCATCCTGCTCCCAAGACCTGGGAGGAGACCTTGCTTTCTGCTGTGCGCTGTGGATTTGGGGTAGTTCCTGACATGTTCTTGGGGCACAGTGGGTGTTTTGGGGATCTCTGAATTGATGGGGCATGGACTGGAGCCCAGCTCTCCATCCCATTCCACCTGCCTGGCTGAGCTCCCAGGAACCCCTCCTCTCCTCCTCCAGAGTGGCTGTGAGCGGATTTTGTATCTCTTGGAGGTTAGAGCTCATGCTGGAGAATCCAGAAACATTCCCAGAGCCAAAACACGCCATGGCAAGCGGGTGCGTGCCTGGTCTCTGCTTCTCATTTCCTTCGTTGCTGCAAGAGCAGTGGAGCTGCACATGGGGTTTCAGCGGGGTGTCCCCTTTTTTGTTCCTATATATTAGAAAAGTCTGTGCGCACGTGTTTATGTTTAAAAACAATATGTATGTATTTCAACGTGGCCGTTTGTGAGCTGTGTCCCTCAGGACTGGTCTGGTTGGGTGCAGGAGGGATGTTGCTCACAGCTGCCTACCTATTGCACTGGCAGCTCTGTGATGGTCCTGCTGGTCCAGCCATTCTTGCACTTGGAAACAGCAGGTGTTGGCAGGGAGTGATCCCAGACCTGCTCAGACCCAGCTGGAAAGGGTGAATAGGCTTTGATGTGAACAGGCTTTGGAGTAATCTCGCTGCACCAGTGGAGAGACTCAGTTGGTGTTATTTGTATCACAGCCTGGACAGGCCTTTCCATGTGCGCCCATCTTGCATTTTCCATACTCTTTTTCCTGCCTGCTTGCTGGTGTGTTGGGATGACACAGATGCAGCTTCTGGTGGCAGGGCTGGATGTGGGCTTGTTGCCCATCCTCTGGGACAGCAAACACAAGGTCAAGGCATTGCTGTGCCAACAGCAAAGTGGAGCAACCATATAAAGTTGTCATTTTAAATAATTGCCATGATGGTTTCTCCTCCCTTTCTTCCCCCAAATCGCTGTGATCTTCCATGTCACCGTGTCCTTCCCCACCCACAACCTGGGGGCTGCCTGGATCTGCTCAGGATTTATGTTGAAAGGGAAGTGTTATGTACATAATTAAACCGTCGTATTGCTGGATGGAAATGGGATTTGGTGCTTACTGCTGTGACTCTTTCTCATGCGTGAGGGTGAACTGATTGATTACTGAGGTTTGAGATTAAATACTCCCCTGAGCTCCGCTGGCATTTATTGTGGTAGGGGGAGGGCAGAAGGGGCAGAGGAAAATGATGGTTTTCCTCCAAGGCAAAGAGAGTATTTGAGTGGCTACTCTGAGCACATCCCCTTGTCTTGCCCTGCATGCCGTCTGCTGTAACAGAGGCTCCTGGTGCTGGGATCATGGGCCACAATAAAGCAGGTGCCTTACTCTGCATTCACGATGGTGGGTGAGCTGCTGGTGGGCTTTGCCACTTCTCTCACTGCTTTGTTGAGCATCCCATTGCATCCCGTCCAGCTGCACCCTCACCTGCCCACATCCCATTCCTGGCTCAGATCCCTCCGAGCCTGGCAGTGGGGTAGACCTGCTGCCTCTTCCCTTCTTCTTAGGAGCGCACCTTATTTATTTATTTAGCCTTAATTTCTTCTAATCTCAAAATACCTTTCTTTCTGGTTTCGGTGGGAAGGGAGGAAAAACCGCAACGCGCCGCTCTTCGAGTGTGTGGTGGGAGCCTCGCCGTGCCAGAGCAGGTTGGAGACACCCGCCTTCTCCCGCTTCCCTTGAAGTCTAATTTTAGCTGAAGGCGACAGGATCCCTCCAGGGTACGGCAGAGGTTTCCTATCAGCCGCCTAGACCTTAAGAAACATGCACACAAAACAAAAACACCACAGAAGCACTTAGGTTTATTTGGGTGAATTCTTTTAAAAAAGGGTGTGACTTATTTTTGTGAGCAGCCCCGGTGCACAGTTGGCTTTGTTCTGCTGCAGTCGGGTATTTCAGGTCTGCCAAGATTTAATCAGAATAATTAGTTACTGTCTGTTTATACCTTCTGTTTTTGTTGCAGGATTTCCAAAGGGCGTATTTATCTCCCAGTGTGCTGCCTAAGTGTCGCTTAATCATTAAACATCTGATTTCCTCCAAGTTATCTGTCATGCTGCATATGTAAGTAAGTAAATAAATAAATAAAAAAGCAGGGAGGGTGCGGCTGGTGTTGGTGGATTCTGCTTGGGATGGTTGTAAGGATTTTTCCTGATTGTCACGGGTTTAATTGTGAGTTCCCTTTGGTTCCCAGCCCGTCATGTGGTGATCAGAGGACTGTGTGTTTGGACTGGCGCTGGACGAGCCAGCTGATTTAATGAGGTTGCTTTCAGCCAAGCTTTGGTGTATACCCCAGTAAACTGGCAAGAGCTGTGTTACTCCCTGTCATTCCAGGAGGAGGGCGGGGAAATGGCCTTACAGAAGTTAAGGGGTTTTGCTTTCACTTGTACAGTTATGGCTTTCACTCCTTAACCCAGTGGTATCACTGATGAAAGTCACAGCTCTGCCTGGAAATAAGTTACAACTGTAAGTTGGTCAGGGTTGGAAATTGGGTGTTTTTCAGCCTGTACTTGCATGTTTGGTTTGGGAAAGGGGACTGGTGATGTGCACATTTCCCATCTCTAACCTGGGAGATTGAGAAAGACGCAAAAAATCACTGCAAAGGAGGAGGGGATGGCTGGGAAGCCTCACTGGGCTTTGCTGTCCCCCCCTGGGAGAAGCTCGTGAGAGGAAAGGGACCAGAATGAGGACAAGGTGGGACCAATGGGATCTGCACAGCTCTGGTGGCTTCAGTAGACCCACAAAAATGTCCTTGTGTGAAGGCTGAGGCTGAAGTCCATCTTCTCTCTGCATTTTTTTCTTTGAGGGTAAAGACAAGCCACAGTGATGGGACCTGTGTTGGACCCTGCTGTGGCAGAGCTGAAGCTGGGTATGTTTCCCATGTCCTGTCTGCTTCACCCAGCTCCAGAGAAACATTTTGGAGGGATGCTGGCAAATCCTGTCCCCTCTGGGACTGATGTGGCAGCTGTCACAGCCAGCACTGGGTTGCCCGTGGCCCTCGCTCTTTCTGCTCTGGTGTGCGTGGAGGTGGGAAAAGTCCGATTTGATGGAAATGTTCTTAAGAAAGCCTGTCAAACTGATTTTTTCCTTTATGTTTACCCATCTAGAAAGCTGGTGGAGGTTCAGACGACACCTCCCGGAGCACTGGGAATGTGTGATGTGCAGCACAGCCATTGCTCCTGCCTGGCATGGTTCCTCCAGCCACAGTGATGGGTGCTGAAGGGGGTGGCATGGCTCTAATCCCCATCCTGCTGGTGTGTGCCTTCCTGTTCCACTCAGCCTTTTGCAGATCTGTTTGGTTTGGGCAGAGTGAGAGGTGGGAAGGAGAAGCAGAGCTGCTGGGAGTTGAGGAGGGTGAAAGCACAGAGGGGAAGGGAGGTGGGCAGAGTTGTGGAAACGGATGCTGGGAGGAAAAGGAGATGATGTGGCTCATTTGCCTGGTGCCTTAGAAGTTGCCCAGTTAAATTAAGCATTCACTGGGGAGCCTCATTTGGCTTTTAAATAACTTTTAAGTGTGTGAATGCTCTGTGTTGCTTTCTGTGGCCAGAGCCACGTCCTGTCCCCGTCTCTCCTTGAAGAGTGTCCCCCTGTTAAAAGTCCACCTTGGGTCATGGGAGGTGCAGCTTGGTGGCCACATGGTTTCAAAAAGCCCTTCCAGTTGTCCCCAAGCTTTTCATCAGTCCAGACCACCTATCCCTTGACTTTTTCTTGTCTGGCTGCTGTGACCTTTGATGATTGGGACTGACCATTGGTCCCCTCTTCCACAGAACCCATGGCATGCCAGAAACTGCTGTTCATCACACAGCACCAGCTGACCTGGGATGAGCTGGTTGGTCTTCCATCCACCTCTCTATGAACATCTCACTTAAGGCGGAGCAGATGCCCTTTGGTCTTCCTGTTGTTTTGCAGGACTGTGTATTTCTTCTTTTCTTTCAGCCACCTGAAACAGTACTTCAAGAGACTGGAGAAGGATTTTTTTCCCCTGAAATTTCCCTGCTACCTGGTAAAGGAAATTCATAATGCTTAGTTTTATTTATTTTCTGTAGAAAATGAAAATATTTCAAGCTGTTTCCTTTTCTTGGGCTCCAGAATAATGCACCTCTGTGATGGAGAATGCCAAAGGCAGACGTAAGTTCTAAAGATGGGGATGCAAAGGATGTCTGCTTTCCAAAAAACTCCATCTCAGTCAAGGATGGGGAATATTCCCCACACTGTAGCCACCCTGGGGAGACCAGCTGTGTCCCTCTATGCAAGCAGGTTGTGGCAACCAGATGCCACTGAGGTACCCCCAGACACGGGGCTTCTTCCTTGCTCTTATCCTCCACCATGTGCCCACCAGCTCTTCCAGACATGGTGGGGGAAGGTTTGGGAGGAGCACACCCCATTTTCCTCATAAAACTCTAAACAAGAGGCTTGGCCTGGTTTAGATTTTAAAAATAACTTGCACATTTGAAAGCTAGAGTTTCAGAAGGGCTCTGAATGGGATAATGGCTTTGATCGTGGCAGTCCAAAGATCAAGGGAGGGCTTTTTAGGTTTGCTGCATCAGCTGGAAAATATATTGTAGTGTCTAGACTTTATCGTCCTCGAGCAAGGCTTTTTTTTTTCCTCCTCTACAAAAGGTCTAATCCAAAGCCCATGTACAGTTGATAGGAGGGCTCCTTTGGAAAGGGGCCTGCTCTGGGCTTTGATTGTGTCCAGAAGCATGTTGAAAGAGCTGGAGATCAGCTTTGGGCTTTGAAGGACTCTGACGCTCTGCTCTACAGACACTGCTGTTTCTGATGAGGCTGTTGGCATGGATGGGATTTGTGTCAGCAGTGGGGTGAGGAGGCTGGGAATGGAGAACTGCTGTGTGCCAGCCTCCCTGTCCCCAGATCAGTTCATGTAGTTGGACACTGCTGAGACCTTGCTGCTCATCCTTTGTCTGCTGTGGTTCTGGTTGGCTGCTCAGACCAGCATCTCCTACAACTGTCTCACTTTTGGCTGTGTAATAACCATAAATGTCCACATTTGTTGGTGTCTGGAGAGAACTTAAGCATTTTTTGCTTAAGTGTAGAAAATGTGTGTTTTTGTCTCTTTAACTTTTGATAATTATGTAGGTTTTAAATTTTTTAAAAATTATTTTATTGTATTATTATATTATTAATTTTACTATTTTTCGTAATTCCAAAGTATTAGAAGCAGAGGAGGAATTTCCTTAGGTGCTTGGAATAAACTCAAAAACCTGCCAAGAAGGTGAGGACATGTGGCTACATGTATTCATAGAATCATTAAGGTTGGAAAATACCTCTAGGATTATGAAGTCCAACCTCTGACCAATCACCTCCTTGTCAACTAAACCATAGCCCTAAGTGCCATGTCCAGTCATTTCTTGAACGCTTCTAGGGATGGGGACTCCTCAACTTCCCTGGGCAATCTGTTCCAATGCTTGGCAACCTTTCCAATGAAGAAATCCTTCCTGGTGTCGAACCTGAACCTTCCCTGGTGCAGTTTGAGGCCATTTCCTTTGTCCTGTCCCTTGTTACTTGGGAGAAGAGCTTGACCCCGACCTGGCTACAACCTCCTGTCATGTAGGAATAAAGAATAATAAAGCCCCCCCGAGCCTACGCTTCTCCAGGCTGAGCCCCCCCAACTCCCTTAGCCACTCCTCACAGGACACAGTCTCTGGACCCTTCCTCTGCTCTGGACACTCCCAGCACCTCAGTGTCTTTCTTACTGTGAGGAACCAAGAACTGGACACTGTAGTTGAGGTGTGGCCTCACCAGTGACTAGTACAGAGGGACTGACTCTTCCCGAAAGCCCACGTAGCAATCAGGCTGTAGGAGATGCCCCAGTTTTTCTTTGAAATGCTGTGTTTTCTGCACAAGGGTCTTGGTTGTGTTTTGGCAGGTGTGTCACTGGCAAACTCATCACCAGCCAGCTCCTTGGCAGGCACTGCAGTGCACCAGGATGCCACTCTCAGTGCCCGAGGCTTTGGTGGGGTTGCAGCCTGGTTATGAATGCTTCATCTGGAAGCTTTGGGAAACATTTGGAAATGTTTTGGAAAACATTTGGATCGAGGATGTCATAGCTCAGAGCTTGGTTGTTTTCCTTTGCTTTGTCCTTGAGCAAGAAAACTGCTGTTGGGTTTCTGTTTTTTCTTTCCATCAATTATTCCTTTAGACATACTTATTTCCAAGGATAAATCAGAGCAAATGTCACTGTGAAAATAGTTTGTGGTGTAAAATAGTACTAAATTGTGCTGGAAGGGATCTGGAGAGGTTACCCTGTCCCCAAGGCAGGGTCAGTTGAATCCATGCATTGGCCTGGAAGGCAATCATCTGTGCTGGGAGTTGTTTTGTCATAAATTATCTTGGGAGCAGAGGCAAAAATCTCCCAAATAATGCTGTCAGTATGTGTGTGCAAGCTTTCCTCAGTTTATTCAAATCATTTGCTGAATAAGTGTTGAAAATTATTTCTGGGTTTGTTCCCAGAGCCATTCAAAGTAATATTCCAAAGTAACCTTTTCCATCTTGGCATTTGCCAAAATACTGCAAATTTCATGGGTAAGATGTGGTTTTGTCTGTGTTTGAGATGGAACCATCCCTGGTTTGCCCCATTTCTGCGACAACCAGACCCCGGAAGCCCCACTGGGGCGAAGAGCAGTATTTTCTTTGTTTCCTGGGAATTAGTTGTGACGTTTCAGTTTTCCAGGTGGTTGCCAGCCATGTGGAAATCCACAGCCATCTTTCCCCTTTCCATCTGCAGGTTTAGATAAAGTTATGAGATCCTGGGCACGATCACTAGAAATCCTCGTCTGCTTTGAGATTGAGTGCCAGGTGATGACTTGCAGTTAATTTCCCCTGCACCTTCCTCTGTCCCAGCTTTGTGTCTTGAGCAACGGATCAGGAAAAACTATGCAAGAGCCCTTAATGTAGTCTCCCCAACTTTTAAAGGTGCTGCAGATCTCCATGGGGTTTTTTTCCCCCCTTGCTTGTAGCTGCCCATTGCAATGATGAAAGGTTTTCAAGGAGGTTCACCGGTAGCCAGCTGGATGTGGGCTTGCTCTCCAGCCAACATTGCATTGCTATTAGAATCCACACAGCCCAGATGGTGATTGGTTTTCCTTCATCTGGTCCTTTTCCCAACCAGTTCACAGTAGGTGACAGTGGAATTCATCCATCTTTGGCTGTGTGGAAGGCTTGGCAACACCCCCCCCCCCCCCAGCCCATCTGTAGGGTTAAAGTGAAGATGACTGGCATTAGCGTTATTGTTTGGCCAAACGTACGCGGAGATATCACGGCTTGGATTTGTTACAGATGGGTTTCTGGATTTAGTTTAAGGCATTCTGCCAGCCAATTTTATATCTGTGTAAAAGTGATTGGCATCCCTATAAATAAAGCTGCTGTGGGGTTATAAATCTAAATATACTTATTCATTAAATTATTTTTACATTTCCAGTGGGTTGTCATCCCAGCTTATCATAAGCAAGCCATGCTCATTGCCTATGTGTTATTCACAGCTCCCGAAATGCTGCTTCTGAGGCTTTGAAATATTTTTCCACTTGGAAGTACGTGTGTGTGAGCTGTCCGTGAGTCCCTGTGCCGTGGTGGGATTAAGGACCTCTGCTCTGGGACCTCCTCAGCAGTCATCACTGGGAATGACCTGGTCCTGGAGACTGTTGCAGAAGTGGCAGTGGCTGTAAATACAGGAATATGAGTTTTTCTTTTTTGGCTCACAAGTGAGTGTGGCTTTGCTGAGTGGCCTCGTAGATACTATTTGTATGGCTCCTTCAGTGCTGGGAAGGGCTCCTCCATAAGCATCTCCATCCGTGTCCTCCGGCAGGAAGTCTGGCAAAGTTTCTTCCTTCTGTGCAGCAGGCTGGGCTGCGTGGGAATGGGAATCCTTACACCTCATTTCACCACCCCTGCTGTCACTTTGGCCATGGGAGTGAGGAAAAAAGTCTGCCCCATCAGCTCCAGGTACAGCTGTGAGCTGGGAAGGTGCTGGAGGGAGAGCCCAGCCAGCTGCCCGCACAGCTGGGCACTGGTAAATCTGGCTTGGTCTTTGAACAGGCTTATGAGAGCACTGCTGCCTCTGGTTTCTCTGGGGTTTTTTCCTTCTCCTTTCAAGGCATTTCAATATTCATTTAGTAAATGATGAAGCAAAGAACACATGTGCCTGAGTGGCAGAATATCAACCTCAGTAATAATGAGCATCATCGAAAGTTCACCCATGATTCTAGTTTAGTTTCCTAATGAAAACAGTCCTTAAAGTCGGTCTGTCTGTCTGCTCCTCCTCCCCTACTGCTGACAATCCATCAGGTCCATTGGCTGGTTTCTTTCAGGCTGGTTTTCGTCTCAGATAGGTGGAGCTGCTTCAAGGTTTGTCAAAACAATCATCAAGTTAGAAGGGTGTTACGGAGGTTTTTTATTAAAGGATGCAATGAAACCTCAGTCCATACTAGAGACCAGGGAATACACATAAATGTTATGAACATCCAAGCCATAAAGAGTGCTTTATTTGGATTTACCACGTTACGAGACACCAGAGAGCCCACGCCGTGGGTCTCTGCACAGACACGTAGGTGTTGTCAGGGGGATGTTCGCCCATGTGAATTCTCTGATGTCTAATAAAAGCCAGTTCATCCTGCAGCTTTAATATAAAAGTGGCTTATGTTGCTTAGATTCACAGAGGAAAATCTTTTTTCTTCCTCTTGGTATTCCTACTGCTGCTTACCCCACCAAGAGTAGTTTCTGTGGCGTAGCAGGGTCAATGCAGTCTTGTAGTGTCTTCAGAGGCTGGTGGCAACATTTGGATGTCTTGACCCTTTGCTGGAGTGGGTTGCCAGTCTATGGGCTATCTGCCATGGTAGAGGCAGGGGAGGCCAAGCTGCTGGGATTCAGCATCCTGGAGGTGAGAGCTGGATAATGCTGTTGGAAACCTGCCCATCCTCCATGGCAGGAAAGCACAGTGTGGCAGATGAGCTGCAGAGGGAGAGGAGAACCTGTCAAGCCTGAGTGGTGGGTCGCTGCCCTGAGGTTATTTCTAGTGCACAATGGCTGAGTTGTAGCTACATGGTGGAGATAAGAGTTTGGCATCTGGGTCTTATGTTGGAGGTACCAGAGGTGACGTATGGCTTGGACAGACTGACTGGGTTTGACAAACTCAGAAGTGAAATGAATCACCTTGTCTGGTGCAGGTTAGAACAGAGATTACCTTGGCTATGGCATGAGACCTGCTGTGTGGCTGGTGCCAGCTAACAGGGAGGTGGTGGGCTCTGGGAATGACACTTCCATGGTCCCTGTGTCCTGCTGCAGACCCTGATGCAGTAAGGGGCCGCCTTCCTCCCCAAACCAGCAACAGCTCCTGGTTGACCTGTGGTACCCAGGCTCTGGAAGTTCTGGCATGGCTGCTCAGAGCATCTGTAAGGTAGTCTGGAGGTTATGGTGTGACCAGCTGGGCATGGTGCTGCTGGTAGATTGGCCCTACGTGGGTGTGAGATCATTTCATCATATTATGTCTTCAGGGGAAGGGAGAGACACTGAAAGACCAGCCACTGACTTACCTGCAGGGATATGATGGGGTGCAAACAGGACTTGACATTCAGTGTGTTCTTGGTGAGCTGCCAAATGTTTGCATATCAGCCTGGCTTTTACTGGTAGGTGTCTATACTTTTTTCCACGCCTGATATCCACCAGAGCTTGAATTCTTTGCAGTGTTGGGGATTTTTCCCCTCTTTGTTTCTTTTTTTATTTCAGCGCCTTAGTAAAAACACAGCTGAAGCACTGGGAGCCCAAACTAAACCTGTCTATTACGCCTGACCCGATTAGACGCCATGGTAATAAGCATTTGAATCTAAAGCTAGATTAGTCTGGGAGAAGTCTGAGGCTGGATTTGCATAGCACACATTCCTTTTCCATAGGACATGTTGGTAAATCTACTGAAAGTGAATTTAGAAAGCGCTGGCATGTGTCAAGTGCTCCTGTTGATGCCTGGGCTGCTCTCCTCACTGTGCACTCAGCGGAGAAAAAAATGCCTGTGACTGCCTGGAAGATGCTTTTTCTCCTCTCTGCCTGCTCTCATGGCTCATGTTGCAGTCGATGAGGATGGGTAGCTCTTGCCAGCTCTAAAAATCTGCACTAGTGGGCTTTTGAAAGTTTTTGCCTGGGGAGGCAATTATTTCAGGGTGTTTTCTCTTCCTGTGACAATTCTGGCACTGGTGGAGTGAATCTGGAATTTTCAGGTACTTAAATCTAATTTGCAGCTACTTCAAGCTTTCGCTGCAATGTGACAAGGTCTTACTCTGGAAAATGCTGCAAATACTTGTTATCCAAAAGCCATTTAATTTCCTTGCCCTGTGGACAGTCATAAGATTGTGGGTGATCTCAGGATCAGTTTTTTTTTGAGTTATTTCATTACTGTGTGTTTAGGGCACGCAAACTGCAGTCTGGGGCAATGGGATACAGAGGTTAGACACAGGGAAAATGTTTTTCAAGGTTTAGGGCAGTGGCGAGGCAGCAAACCTGCAGGTTCCTTGTTGGAGGGAGGGATTTGAGGTGGAGGTTCTGAATGCTGAAGGTTCTGGGTGTTCTTGTATCACTGCAGGGAGGGTGTGAGGTGGATGTGCTTGTGCAAAGAGCTCAGCAGGAAACAGCCTTACTCAGCCCATTCTTGAGGTGAAAAAAGTATAGAGCAGTGGACATTTGGGTGTCTCAGCAGAGCTGCTCTGACGTCATTGTAGTCCCTGAGCCATCTTGGCTTTCCTTTTTGCTGTCAGGGCTCTGCTTTATCTGTTTGGGGAGCCCAGTGAATGTGGGTCGCCCCACTTGAAACCTTTGCCTGTGTCCCTTGTTAACATGGGCACAAGGAAGCATGAATTGAGGAACAGGGATCATGGCACTGGGTTTCAAGCTTTGCTAGACCTGCTGGGCCCCACTTCGTTATCAGTGTTGTTGTCTGGGCTTTGTTGTAACATCTGACAATCTGGTGAATGGGAAGCTGCAGCCCTGAGTGGCCTCTATCAGCCACCTTTGCTGATAGAGGTGTTGCAGCTTCAAAGCTGCTGAAGGAATGGGGATGTGTTCCTGGGTGTTGGGGATGCACTTTCTCACTGGAGAGCTGGTGGATCTGTGTCAGTCAAATACATCACCCTGAAGCCAGGAAAGGGAGTGAGCTTTGCAGGAATGTCACAAAGCACTGCTCACCGGTGGTACCTGGCGTCTTGCCCAGGTGGGAGATGTGAAGAGCTCTACAAGACCCAGACACCCCCAGGACTTAGGGAACTCAAAGAGGTGAAGTTCTCCATCGCTCTGGATTGTGAGTAAACTAAACTAGTGTTGATGGGGAGAAGTACTTTCACTTTGCTGGCTGGAGTGGTGGACTCCAAGCCCAAGCAAGAGACCATCTGCAAGGAGTCGTGTCCTGGTTTTAGATCAGCTGGCAGCTTGGCCCCACACAGGCTCTTGCTCACTCTCCCCCTGGTGGGATGGGGAGAATCAGAAGAGAACCAGAAGAGTCAAAGTGAGAAAACCTTTGAGTTGAGATAAAGACACTTTTAACAGGGAAAGCAAAAGCTGCATGAACAAGCAAAGCAAATCAAGGAATTCATTCACCACTTCCCATGGGCAGGCAGGTGTTCAGCCACCCCCAGGAAAGCAGGGCCCCATCATGTATGGTGGTGAATTGGGAAGACAAATGCCATCACTCCAAACGTGCCCCCCAGTTCATCTATTGAGCATGACACCAGATGGTCTGGAATATCCCTTTGATGAGGTGGGATCAGCTGTCCCTGCTGTGTCCCCTCCCAGCTCTGTGTGCACCCCCAGCCTGCTCGCTGGTGGGGTGGGGTGAGGAGCAGAAAAGGCCTTGACAGTGCAAGCACTGCTCAGTAAGAATTAAAACATCTCTGAATTAGCACCAGTTTCCAGCACAAATCCAAAATGCATCCTCATACCAGATGCAATGAAGAAAATTTACTCTGCTGCAGCCCAAACCAGCGCAGCTTGGAAAGGGCCAGAAGTGGTTTGAAGACTCTGGAAGGTGAGTGAAGTGGTGGTGTTGAGCCATGGGATACCTCTCTGCAGAGAGCAGTGGGTGCACAGAGGGTGCTGGAGGGTTTGAGAGGGTGGTGCTGCACCCCAGCAGGAGTGGGTGACACTGTGGCTCTCTGAGCCCATGTCATGCCTGTGGTGGCCTCTGGGAAGGCACATCTGTGCTTGTGGGTGCGTGTGAAGTGTGGTTAGTCCCAGATATGTAAACACCCAGTCTGCCCTCCTGCAGCAGATGAGATTAAATTTAAAAAATCAAACACACTTATCTTCTCTCAGGGTGTCTGAGCCTCTCAGGATCCCCTTGGGTCACTTTTTCAAAGCAGTTCTTTGCAATTGCAAGGCTGATTTTTTTTCTGATTTTTCCTTTTAATGAAAAGGGAGATAATTGTGTAAATATCTACAGGGATGAGAAGCTTGTATTGCGAAATGAGTGCAGCGTGAAAACCTGAAAAGAAAACAGAGAAATCCACTCTGTATATAGCCCTGGCAGGGAGGTGGCCACTATTGCTGTGATATTGCCCCTTTGAGGGAGTTTTTCACTGAAACATTTGCTCCTGTGAGGTGCGGAGGGTCATTTTTTAAACAGTGTATAGAGATGAGGCAGGCAAGATGCCTGGAGCACTAGGGATGCTATGGATGCCCAGTTTGGAGTTCAAACTGTCTGGGGAAAACCAGATTTGGTTAAATCAATGCACAAAGGAAAAAGTAACAGCCCTGTGCCTGTACTCAGTGTGTTTAAATCTGGTTTGTATTGATGCTGCTGATGCTGATACTTTCCCGGATTAAGCATTAAAATAGCCTCTATTGATTTTTAAATGCATCCCCTTGGGATCTCCACTAGACTGACATTCCCCTCTGGATGCTCCAGCCGGGGAAGAGGAAACTTCCTTTGGTCCATCCCTGGCAGCAAGGTGTTGGATGACTTAGGTGTGAGCCCTTCCTTGTTCCCTGTCCTCTGTGGGAGGCTGGATAATTAGACAATTAAAACCATGTGCCTCTATTAAGACAGGTCCTCTGAACCTGGTGGTGGATTTGAGCAGCTGTCCTGGAAATTCAAGTCCTGCTGCCCTGTGGCACAGGGTGATGCAGCTCCATCCTGGTCAAAGCAGAGCTTGTGCTATAAGCTACATTGTGTTGTATCCACATAAAAAAATATAATCAAGCCTTCCACAGTTAATCTCACTTGCTGTGCATACCTGCTTTTCTTTATTGTGCTTAAATACAAACAGTCCTTCAGTGAAACGTGATAAAAATTTCTGTTTTTTCCCAGGCTGGGTGGGAGCTGTTGGGATGGTGTCGTGCTGGATGTGAGCTCACATACATTGTTTTTGGGTGTTCATCTGCTGAAGCACAGGCAGGTATCAGTGTCATACTGAAAGGAAAGCGGCCAGCGGGCCTTTTCTGCCATTAGACGTATTTGTCAAGGAATTCTCAACCCCAGGTTTGTACTGTGAGGGGGGAAAAAAATCACTCTGGATTAACATCAGAATTAAAAACCTTTAAAAGGAAATCAGCATTGCAGATGAGTAGACAGTCTGAGAGATCTGACAAGTGTGTTTTGTTTGCTTTGGGCACCTTCTGGACCACAAGTATAATGATATCTTGAAGTTTAATGAGATTTACCCATCAGGGGCCCTGCTGGGAAGGACTTTTATTTGCAGCAGTCTCCACCCAGGTTCCATTTTGAAAGAGAAAGAAACCAACTTGCTACTCACCACAAAATACATGAACACCTGTGGTTCCACTGGCCTCACCTTAAGCATGGATAATGCTAAAAATCTTTCAAACACAACCCAGAATGAGCCCTTCAGGACTCATCCAGTAGCTCTTTGTCGTGGTGGTGGCCCCATGGCAGATGTTGCTGTACTGATGGACTGGAAGCATTTGCTGCTGAGCAACTTGGAAACTCCAGTTTGTGAAGCCAAATTAGGGGGCTTTAAGAGAGGAAAATCCTGCCTGCCTTCACCCCTCGGTTTTATACTTGGAGAGCCCATCTCACCCAGGGAATTACTGCTGAAATGGGAAGCACTGAAATGGAAAGCTCAGTAGCAAGGCTTTGCATACAATAAATCACAGTCACAGCCCAAATATTCATTGGAGTAGCAGGGCTTGAGGCTGGGGGAATGAGAAAAAGGAGGAATTAAAATGAAGGGTGATTGAGCTATTGTTCTCCAGGAAAAGGCTAATTGGCAAACAAATATGCTCCTCCAGTGGGAAATACAGCTCCTCTCCTCAATTGCCAGGCTGGTGAGTTTGTATTAACAACATTTGCATTGTCAAAAGGAGTAGTCAGAACTTGTGATATTCTGGGCTGGGCTTCACAGCTGGTATTATCACCTTCTGGAGGTGTGTTGTGCTTTGCATGAGCATTTCCCCTCAGCTGGGGCCAAAACCAGCGATGGAAGCGGAGTGGAGCTGGATGGTGCTCATGCTTATGCTGGGTGATAGGAGCCAGGATGGAAGAGGATGCTCATCCCTGAGTGCTCAGCAGGAGACCCCTGAGCTGCCCAGGGGGTCTTGCATCCTTCCCCCCTTGACTGGTGCTGTCCTTGAGGGCTGCCTGGACAATGCTTGGTGTCAGTCAGCCTGGACACCCTCAAAGGATCCCGGAGAGAACAGGTTCAAATAGCAAAGCAGGAATGTTGTGAGGCTCTTCTCTGCAAGGCTTCAGGCTCTCAAGAGAGCCCCTGGTCGGTGCTAATCCATCCCCGTGCATAACCTCAGCTCTGAAAGGGCCTTCTCTGCCCCTTTGAGCCCCTCCACAATGCAGCACTGACAGCTGCTGCCCCAAAACAAGAGGGGGTGAGGAGAGCAATGGGAGGGTTGGCCCCTCCCACCGCCTTTCCTTTCTGCTGGGTTTTTCTCTGCTGCCTTTTGAAGCTGTGTTGGGGCACAGGGAGGGCAGGGGACTGCCCCAGCATCCTTCCTGGAGAGCCCCCCGCCTTCCTGGGAAGTCTCTCAGATTTCAGCAAGTGTTTTGCCTGGGTTACAGGATGCAAATCATTCAGTACATTTAAGGGAGCAGTATGTGACTTGAAAACTCGTTTTTTCTTCTCTCCACTGCCAACCCAGCCCGCGTTTTTGGTTTGCTTCTGAAATAAAAGGAACACAAATCCTCCTGGCTGCTGGAAAAACTGGCATGTGTGTGCCTGTAGAATTGGGTCATTCAGCACCCTAGTGAGTATTAAGAAATACATATATTTTTATATAGGTTCCCAAACTGGGCCTTGTCTGTGGTTCCACGCTTGTTACCCTTCTTCCTGAAATAAATGGCATTTGCCTGAGCTGATCTGCTGGAGTTCCTGTGAGAAGCAATCTGTATTGGTTTGGAGGATCCGGTGCTGGCGCTCAGCTCTTCACCAATCAAATTTGCCCTTTAAGTGGAGAACTTGTGACCTCCTTTGGTGCTACCGCATCACTCACAGTCTGTCTGGCTGGGAAACTTCCAGCAAGGCTTGTTTTTTAATCCTCAAAAGCTATACAAAATTCTTCTCTACCAGCATCCTCCCTGGATGTGTGCACTGAGCTGTCCATCACAGTGGGTAAGGGGTTGTGTGGGGATCCCTGGGCCAGCTCCTGAGGTGGGAGGAGAGATGCTGCAAGCCCTCAGCATCTTCTCCTTGCATCCAAGCTTATCTCCATGCCCTGGAACAGACGTGGTCCCTGCACCACACCATCAACCATCCCCCTGCTCCGGATTTTTGCTGGCTTGCCAAAGCGAGCCGTGCCGCTCCGAGGATTGATTTCAGTTGGAGAGCGTTACGACAGATCCCGTCTCGCCCTGCTGTGCGCCACGCTCTTCCCCCCCGAAAACTGGATTGCAGAGTCAACAGCGTGTGTGCTTCCCTTGGCAGGGACCTCACTCATGCTGGAGAGGCGACTGGCAAGCTGGGCCGTGGCACTCTCGCAGCACGGTGGAGGTTTTTGCTCTTGTCACTGAATAGCATCATCAACACCTCCAGGTGGGAGCCCCATGCAGGCATGCCAGAAAGTCTCTACCAACACTTTTGCTGCTTTTCATAGGTGTAAGTTTTAAGTGGGGAAAAAGGAGGGCTTTTCTGGCACGCTGGAAATTTGTGAAACTCCTCTTTCCCCTCACTGCTTAGCATGTAAATGTTTACTGGCTCTGTGAATAAACTGGTCTGATTTTTCTTCCTGCACCCTGAATGTCACCATCCAAAGCTCATCTGCCCTTGAGCATAGCAAAATGTTTCCTTGCAAGACAGCAGGCCCAGATGTCTGCTTCAGGATGTGATAAATGCCAAAGTAAAAGGAAAGAATAGAAGGAGGTGACATGTTTTAGGCAAGCATTGGGCTTTTGATGGTGCTGGCAGATGGGGCTTTCTGGAAGCGCGCTGAGAACCTGTGACTGTGATCAGCTCCAGTCAGCATCAGGGGCAGTTTTTGGGTAGCAGGTTGCCTAAGTAAAGTTTGGAGATGCAAACCAAACCGCTCTTTGTTGGGATCACAGAGTATAACAGGCTTTCTGGGAAGAGGGAGGAGGACCTGTATTTGGCGGATGTATTTATAAATCCATGAAACCCAAGTCGTCAAGATTTGCTTATGCTGAGAAATGCAGCTTTTGTGATGCAGTAGTGATGAGTCAGGATCCTCCTGGCAGCTGCATCATGGGAAGGGTCCTGTCCCTATTCCTTTTTGTAGCTGCTGTTTTGAGGGTAGATGGGGGTAGAAAAGGCGTCATCGAACAGTTTAAAGCCTTTTAGCCAAGTGTTTGGGGGTTTTTGCCCACTCCTGTCAATATGCAAAGATTTCCACCAAACACAAGCACTCCCCTCCTGTAGAGCCTGTGACTAAAACCAGGTTTACACTGGAGAAAGGGGATTTTGGAAATCAGCATGGGAGTTTGTGGCCAAACATTTAGCCTGGTTGCTCTAGACAGGAACAGCTGTGTGGAGAGGCCAGCACCATGCTCATCACAGGGTCCATGCTGGAGGTGCTGGTGATGGGCTCAGGTCCTTTGAGCTTCTGTGTTGGAGGGAAGGGGGCTCCTGCTTAGGGGAAGGCAATGCTATTTCTAAGCATTTCATCCATGGAAGGGCCCAATGTCAAACCTTTCATTTTTAAAATTGAATAATGCTGAGACACCCCACACACACTCTAAAAAGTGTTTCTTTGCACCAGCTTTGGGGCAAATGTGAAACAGAGCACTGTTCACTCTTGTGAGGCCAAATGGTGCCTCATCAGATGGGCAGAGCACCATGCACATGCTTTGGAGGGCTCACAGGACCAAATCCAAGAAGAGGTGAGGTTACTGAGCAGAGCCAAGGAGGGTGCTGGCAATCTTGGGTCTATAAGGTGAAAAATCAAAATGTGCCTGGGAGGGTCTTTGATGCTTCTCAGGGGTTGCTGCAAATGCACAGCTGGCCTGAAAAATGCTATGGGAACATCCAGTTGTTGTTGCTGTGGAGGTCTGGATGTGACTTATAGTGGGAGGGAAATAATCTAGAATTATTTATTTCAAGAACTTATTTAGTGGGTTTGATGTGTACCCAGCACTGTGCCCTGTGCTGGGTGTTTGTATTCATGGGGAGAACCACTGAGGATGAATACAGCATGGCTCAGTGGTGGGATGTGACAAGCACAGGGTGCAATGTGTGGGATGCCAAATTTCTTCCTTCTGCATGCTGTCAAAAGGGGTCCAGAACACCTCGCTCTACCACTCGGGGTGACAATGTCTTCCAAAAGTCCTTGCTGAGGCAAATAACCTCCCAGCCATCACCAGCCAAGGAGATCACTTTGCAAAGATGGAAGAGAGTTGGAATATTTCCATCAGTCAGGACCATCCCAGGCTGTGCCACACCTCTGTGGGGTGGGGGGAGGCAAGGCTTGGCATGGCCCAAGATGCCAAAATCACTCGGGGCTCTGCAGAGATGGTCAGCGAGCGCTGCTATACTTGCACAAAAACACCCCCACCTTGTGCAGTGAGAGAGAGAGTTCACTCAGGACCTTGCCATCCTCATTTTGGGAGGGGATGGGAGGGAAGCCAGGAAAACAACATGCTAATATTCATGTTTGAGGATTTAGCTCCTGGCTGCTGGGTGGGATTGGAGGAGGCGGGTGTGAAGGGGAGCGCGCGCTCCTTTGCATGTGTTTGTACCCTTGTTGGGTATTTTAGGCTGCAGACCGCAGTGCTGCAATACCAGTGCTGGCTTCAAACCAGCTTGTTGGGGCATCGGTCACAGACAGGCTCTGGCAGCACGTTGCTCCACGCAGTTTAATTTAGCTTGCTGAGGAGGCTGTTGAATATGCAAGTGGTAATTGCCGCTCTCTTTCCCTTAAAGCAAAGGCGGAAACGACACCGGGGTCCAATTTTCTCCTAATGGCTGATTTCATTTAAACACTGCTCAGGGCAATGTAGACTCGATGGGGTTTTTTTTTTAGGACTAGGGAAAACTAAACTTGTATCTCTGTGCATCACTGAGCCCTTGGCCTCTGTCTTGCACAGGAACGTCAGTCTGTCCTGGTCACACACGTGGGCTAAGATCTTCCTCATCCTCTTCTCCCTGGCTTTCCAGGCTGAGCCCATTACACACACTTTGCCACCCTTGCTTATGTGAAAGCGAAGTTGTTTGGGAATGATTCAGCCCCACCAGTCCTACCTTGGGATTTGGGACTTGGCTACAAGTTCCCTCAATGACCCTTCCCATCCTATCTTCCCTGGCTCTGTACATACAGGGGCAATTAAACTTAATTTATTCTGGCCTGTTCAATAGAAGAGGCCAGAAGGCACCATTAGATCACAATCTGACTTAAATTTATTGATCTAATTAGCGGTCAAAAGTACAAGCAGGAGGTGGGGGCAGGACACTTAACATATGATGCTGTGTAGAGCTTGTCCCTTCTGTTCTCCTTAACACAGGCCTCCAGATTGCCAGGGGGCTGCTGCTTTTTCTCCTTGAATAACCAATTTCTGTAGGATTTGCAGGGAAGGAGAAGGCTGTGTGGCTGGACTTTGTTCTGACGATGCAATCTGCGCTGTCTGCAGCTCCCAAGGACCTGCCAGGGAGCTGTGTTTTGATTTTGATCCATCATGTCAATGAATATTCATCAGCCTTCTGAAGGTTTAATGCTATTTGCCTGGTAGCTAACATTCTCTCTCAAACCTTTTTTTAGCCTTGGTTGCTAATAACCTACAGCCCACTCAGTCTACATTATAGGGTGGTTTGGTTTTTTAAATTGTTTATAGATGAAAATGAGGAACCTCAATAGCTCCAGAGCTGGAAGCAGCTCAAAAATACCTTGTCGTGGTTGCTACATGACTGTCTGCCTTAAAACCCAAAATAAAACCTTGCCTTTTGGTCTGTCATTCAAACTCCTCATAGAACATTGTCAGGAGCGTGTATCTCTGAAGAGCAGGTGTTGTTCTGATAAAAGCTTTCCATACATTTTTGTAATCCCAAGTCAGAGCTCGTACGTAGCAGCAGGTTTCAAGGAGGAGGTTGACATGGTATTGAAAAGGGGATGGAAAATGCCCCGTGGAAGAGGAGAAATGGGTCTCTCTCCTCCAAACCAGCTGCAGGAGGAGGAGCAGGCCCTGCTTTGGGAATAGTGTGGCTGTACCCATGGACTTGGAATCACCAACTAACCAAACTTTGCACAGCTGAGGACATGTTGGTTGGTACAGAGCTCCTGTGCCAGGCACAAATTGCTGGGCAGTCACCAGCATTTCCCTTTGTGCCCTGCCCCTTGTGGCTCTTTAAAACCCAAACCTGCAGTGTTTTCCTCCACATTGGAGGGAAAGAGGTCTGTGTGCCTCTGGCTTTTCGTTTCCCTCTCTTCTTTAGGAAAGAAACTCCCCAGCAGGTCCCCAAACCCTCCTGACACCGAAGGGATGCCAGCAGGCTGCTAATGGATTTGCTGCGGTGTTGGCTGCCGGGGAGCCGTGATGAGAGAGCTTTCATGGCAGCTGAAATTCCTCCAGGCTGCATATTTCCACATCCAAGATGCGAAAATGTGAAATGAGATTTGGGGCCCTTCAGGAAGGGGGACCCTCTGAGCTGGGCACAGAGCAATTTCACAGCCTGGGATTATCCTGTGTGAAGACCCAATAGCTGTTTCCCATCGTTCGTGGCTCGGCAGATCATTACACCATGTGCTAAAAATGTGCCATCGAGATCATTTCAAGGCTTGGATCCTCCATCAAAGTACTGTGGGTGGAGCCTGAATTTTCTGCAAGGTCCCTCTTTTGAGAGGGCAGTGTTTGCTGTGGTGTGGCGGTGCAGGGTCTGACCCCAGGTCTGCCCCCAGCCCTGGGTCTCCACAGGGCACAGCAGCTGTTTATTTGGGTGTATAAATCCACAGTTGCAGAGAATGTCTACCCTCCAGGGAGATCAGACACTCCTCTCCAAATGCTGACCTTTTTTCCCTGAATCTCTTAATTTCTGTGTTAATAAGTCTGAGTCATCCATATTTCAACCTTCTGCATTAACCTTGGCTGTTTGCCCTGTCTCTTAACATCTCTTGTTTTGCAGAGATAAAATATGTGGGTGTGTAGCTTTGTAAGACAAATGTTTAGGCTTTTTAAAAGTTCCCTACTTCGCTGGTTAATTCGTCTCATTAGAGTGTTTCCCCACCGTCCTCATTCCTTGTAGGTGGCCCTCCTCTTGTGTCGTTGACTTGAGATTCCCAGTTTTGGGGCAGTATTTGCCTGGTCCTTGCTGTTGCCAGTCAGTCAAAACATGTGACTCCTGCCCTGAGCTTTGCTCCTGACCAGGGTTTCAGAAATCAGCAGAACCCAGGCGTCCCATGGCGTGAGCGGTGCCCGACGTCAGCACTGCACAGGAAAATCTGAGCTACCGGCACCGTGTGATTTTTATCAGCTGAAGTCGCGTCTTGTAAATATTTACTGGAGTTTCAAGTAGGGTTTATCTAATTAAAGCCAAGTAAAACTTTCCACGGAGAAGAGACGCCCTACTGGTAGTTGCTGGTGGATGTTTAGGGGCACGTTTAAGAGCTGGGGGATGCGTGCAGGGTGTTTTGTCAGCTCTGCTGCTGTCTGTGGCTGGGGACATCTTGAGCCACGGGAGGTCTCCAAGGACCGAGTTACCCATGGAAGGAACCTGGTGGCCCCAAGCACATCCAGATGTTCCTGGCAGCAGCCTCCTAAATTTGCCATACCCCTGGAATGAGGAGGTGGGAGGTGGGGGTATGAGATGGGGACTGGCCTGGCTGCCATGGCACGGGGAGGTTGGTGCAGATTTGCTGGGATTGGCAGCGGTGGTTCAGCCCAGGACTCCTCATCCCACGGGGACAGTGGCGTGACCCCGCTGCCGCTGCCAGCTCTGGCACAAGGCAGAGCAAATGCATCTTTTTAATTCGCGTGGTCGTCAAGGTTGCCAGGACTGTGAACGTCAAATCTGAGCAGAAATATTTGGCACGGAAACCGTCTCCGCTCTTCCCCTCCGTGCCGAGCGTGTGGGTGGCTCGGTTCCTCCTCCTCTCCGCGGGACGGGAGCGCAAGCGCTGCGGGGCGGCTGCTCCAGCCTCCTCTCTTCTCTTTCCCCGCAGGATCTAGTGCCCACGAGGGAGGGACGCAGAGGATTTTGGCCATGGCCCCGAGGAAGAGGAGCGGTCGGGGAATCTCCTTCATCTTCTGCTGCTTCCGCAGCAGCGACCACCCCGAGATCACATACCGGCTGCGCAATGACAGCAGCTTCGCCCTGCAGACCATGGAGCCCTCGCTGCCCATGCCGCCAGTGGAGGAGCTGGATGCCATGTTCACCGAGCTGGTGGTAAGTAGGATGCTTTTTATTTCTAAGTTTTAGTTTTTCTCCCTCTTTCCCCCCACTCCCTGTCTTTGCAGTCTCCCCAGCTTTGGTTTGGAGTTCCCAGGCAAACTTTGGCATGAAGGGAGTGTCAGGCGATGCTGCTGCAAGCAGTTTTGTGCTGAACCTTGAGCTCTGCTCCTCCCTGAAGTCCTGCCAGTTTGAAGTGGTTTCTCTTTCTCCTTAGAGAGCCTTGATTTCTTACAGCAGGGGTCGGGGCTCTAATGAGGGGAGTGCATGCTTGTCCCCAGTAGGTGCAAACTGACTTTACTTGCTGGGCACTCAGCTTCGCAGAAATCCTCAGGTGCGAGCTAAATCGAGATGTGGAAAGTCAGGATATTGTTTCTTAATCCCTTGGTTCAAAAACTTGGAAAAATGTGGATTAAGAAAAAAATTGACAGCCAAAATACCTTTAATTTCCTCTAAATTAAAACATTTTGGTGTGATATGTTGGTTGGTGTTCTACTTTGAGTTGATTCAGCAGTGAAATGGGGTTTTCCTATGGTGCTTGGATGCATAGAGGGAGCTGGGAGTCGTGACACTGGTTGGTCACACCTGATGGTGTAGCACATCCCATTAGATGCCAGGCAGCATGGTTCTAGTGAGCCAGGCCTCTTGGTGGAGGAGAGCTCCAGGTTGTATATAAAAGCTGGTTTTGCCCAGACATCCTTCTCCATGGGCAGGATGAGATGCCTGGCAGGCTGGAGCGCAGCACAGTGGGGATGAAGGAGGACTCTTCTTGCAGCAGTCCTGCAAACTGCCACTGGTCAGGTTGGGTTGTTCAGGTTGAGTGACTGCCTCTGTCCCATGTTATTCTCCGCTGGTAACCTGGCCAAATCAGGTTTTTGTGGGGAAATCCTTTCACGTGGATCATTCTTCCCATGCCCCAGCCAAAGGCTTGTTGGGCTGTGGCTCGGTGTCACCAGGCATCTGTGGAGGCTCATGTGCTGAAGCTCCACCAAGCCTGTGGCACCTCATCTCAGCGCAGGATTGTCAAAGCATCTCCCCTAAATTCATCCAGATGCTCTGTGCAGTGACAGTGCTGCAGGGAAATCACTCTTGAGTGCAGTGAGGCAGGAGTCCTGCAGTCCCAGCAGGAACCAGTGCAACCTGCGGCTCTCCAGCCCTTGCTCTGTGCTGCTGAGATTTTGACTTGTTTTCCCTGAACCATGGGTGAGAAAAAGGCTCGGAGGCAGCTGCTGCTCCAGGATATGCTGGCAGCAGGAGCCATGCTGTCTCCTTGGGGACTGAAGTCATATAGGGAGGGGGACAGCGGGTAC
Source organism: Acropternis orthonyx (assembly GCA_035583155.1). Classification (NCBI taxonomy): domain Eukaryota; kingdom Metazoa; phylum Chordata; class Aves; order Passeriformes; family Rhinocryptidae; genus Acropternis; species Acropternis orthonyx. Next base: position 59,987,807 of record JAWWEU010000158.1, on the reverse strand, counting down.
CCACTGTGCTCCCCTGCAAACAGCTGCAAGCCCCTGGCTCCCCAAAAACCCCATCAGGCAGATTTTGACCCAAGCCAGTGCCAGGTGGGAGGAAGGATGAAGCCAAGCTGTGCCCTGTGGGCACAAGAGGGCAGATTCCCATTCAGGGGAGTGAAGTTGTAAATCCCCTCTCCTTACAACAGCTCCATCTTGTTCTCAGTAACCTGTTGGTGTCGGGTATTAAATTTCAGCATTAGTTAAATGGTTTGGAAGGCATCCCACTGTTCCTGTATAAACCCACTGTGTAACATTTGGAAGAGAGACAGAGAAAGCACTCAGAGGTGCTGGGCTGATCTTTACGCCTGCAGGAGCCCCGCGTCACCCCGCCTGTCATGCTCGGCCATCCGGGGTGGGATGGCTTGTGCCTGCTCTGTGGGACTGAGGCTCCGTCCAAAGTCCTTGGTTGTCTCAGTCAATTGGGTTGAGGGAAGTCAAAGCAGTTGGAGGGGATTCCAAGGCTTTGCCAGCCAGAGTTGGTCGTTGGCCAACTCTTCTCTTGAAGCTTAATAGTGACTTTTCTGCCCCATTTGTTCCCTTTAGGGACTTGGAGTGGCAAGGATGGAGGATATCAGGCCTGGGATAGAAGGTATCACTGGGGGTATGGCATCAGAGGGTTTGATCACTGGGGTGGACAATCCTCCCACAGGCACGAACAACTGAGCGGGATCCTTGTTCTTCAAATCCCAGCCTGCTGCTTACTCAAAGGGAAAAATCTTTCTTTTTGGAGCCGTCCTGCAACATATTCTCTGGGCTTCATGTGTTTTTAAGTGTGCCTGTTCATCTGAGGCAGGAAACATCCATAGCGTGAGAAATCAGTGACTGTCCCGTGCCAGTGGCAGAGGATGAGGGCCTGAGGTGCAGAGGCACATGGAGCAGCTGTGACTCCAAGGTCAGCTAAAGGCTTGGGCTGCTCTCCCAGTGTCTGGTTTTTTGGCCTGCTTTATGTTAGATGGACACTTTGGATTTTAATTAGAATAGGTAAATAGAATAGTTAAATAGCTGGGGGGTTATTCCGTGGCTGTGGAAGTGTTTTTCAGGAGGAACAACAGGGAAACGGGATTTTTTTTTGTTTGTTTGTTTTGTTTATTTGGGGTTTTTTAGTTTGTTTTTTTTTTTGCCTGGGCACAATATGTAGCAGTTAGCCTGTAAGAAGTGCCTGATCTTCATCCCAGGCTGCAGGCTGCACTCTGTCCCAACCATCCGCATGCAGCAGTCTGGGGCTTTTCCCTGGCCCCGGGTCAGATGCAGATGTTGTTGCTGTGGTCAATGACTGATCACTGCTTCCTCCCGGAGGACCCTTTTCCCTTTCCCTTCCTTTCTCGCCTGCCTGGGCTGAATGGGTTTTGTTGGAGTATTGTTGGGATGTCGCTCAAGTGGGCACCGGCTCTGTCTGAAAGGCTGTTCTTTGTCTGCTGTCCTGCCGGGGCTCTGGCCAGGCTCAGCCACCCAGGGAGGAGCAGGTGCTGGCAGAGAGGCACAAACAAAAGCGGGGTGTTTCAGCGAGATTTACTGATTTGCAGCTCCTTTGACCGGGACGAGGCTTTATGATTTTGTGCAGCTTTCCTTGCACTGACGCCTGTGTGTCCTGCCGGCTCAGGCTGGCGGTGTTTGCTTCCCCGTGCAGGGGTGTGGTGCCTGCCAGGCAGCAGCCATTGGATTTGAGGAATTTCAGGAGCCATCCCTCCTCCTGTAGGACACATCAGGAGGGTCGCTGTGCCGTGGGGCTGCTCAGCCCTGGTGATGAGGAAATCTGGGGTTGCACAAACTGCCTGCAAACCAAGGAAACAAAGCTGTGCCATCTGCCACAGCTTCTTTCAAGAGGCTCCTGCGTATCCAGGCTAACAATACAGCATTTCTTCAAAGGCTGAAATCTTGCTTGCACACTCAGAGAAGGCACTTGCAAAGCTCCGCATAATGGTGCCATATGGTAGTTCTTGCCGTAACAATCCTCTCTATTTTCCGCCAGCAACTAGACTTTCCACCAGATGGGTAAATGACTGATGTCCTTTATATCTGCTTAACACTCCTTGTCACTCTGAGGTTTGCAGTGAAACGCTCTGTGTGTGGTGGTGTGCATCGGCCCTGTGGGACGTGCACTGGGCAGGGGGGTGGAATGGATTGGTTTGCAGAGGGGACAGGACCCCCAGTGTGACCCAGGACCCCTCACTGCCTCTCTTCACACTGGGGTGAGTCACAGTGGCATCTCCATCCCAGCAGGATGAGTGATGCTCCAGTGACTCCTCAGGTAGCTTGGATGCCTCAGGAGCTGCTGAGTCTGGCGTGGCTTTGCTTGCCCCTGGAGCATGAGGTTCTCCCTCTCCCTGGTCCCACATCTTGCTCCCAGCCTGAATCCCTGCCAGAGGAGGGATGGGCTCAGAGAAGATGCTGCCCCAGACTCTACTTATGGCTTGTCCTCTCCAGGCTTTGAGGAAATTCTATTTACTGCTCCTGATAGGGCTTCTCAGACTTTTCACCTCAGACTTAGTGATATGGAAGAAATTAGAGCAGCCTGCATATAGCCCTGCATCCCACCTGTGATGTGCAGCAGCCCATTTTTAGCCTGTGAAACCAGAGCAGGTAACCTTCCGTGTGTCCCTCCACTCAGCCTTCAGCAGCTGACAAGTTTTCAGAGACCTGGGGAGGTGACTCAAGGGGGTAAGTGGCTGTGCAGTGTCCTCAGCCCCCCAGGCTCAGGATGGGAGCAGACCCTTGCCCACTGATGTTGCCTGGGATCTGCTGGAGGGGAGATACTCACATGTGGTCTCTGAAGTGCTGGGCTTCATGCCTTACCCTCCTGCGGTGTGGAAGGCTGCTTTATCCCTCCCTGCTGCTTTATGAAGTAGTGGAAACTTGGGAGCCTGAGGAACAATAAAAAGGTCTCTGGCAGCTTCTAAGATTTATCACAGCATTTGTTTTTGCTGGGGCAACTAATGCATTTCGCCCTTCTGGATGCTATCAGTTGGGAGATATGAGATAGCATCCCCTGTCAGAGGCATTAATTCTGTTGCCTTTGAAATGCTTCGTGGTGGGCAGTGGGTCTGTGGCTCACCACGTGCAGTGCTTGGGTAGAATGCTCCATGTGTATCTGTCCCACAGAGCCGTGCCATCCCTTCCTCTTGGCTTGCTGTTTTAGATGATGCTTGAACAGCCCCAGTGGTGGTGCAGTCAGTGTGAGAGCTGTTACGTGTCAATGGCAGCACCAGGTTGGGAACTCATTGCTAAAGATATCCAGTTGGACTTAGGAACTTCAGTAATGTGCTTTTCCCCCGGTTTCTAATCCAATAAGGAGAAAGTATGAGGTTTCGGGCCTTGCAAAACAACACGGCTTTTAAGCAGCAGCTGAGGGATCAGCTGCAGAGCCAAGCTTTGCATTTCATGCTTGCAGGTCAGCTGTCATGTTTTGCTGCCTGGTCGTCACAGCATTAAGGACTTCAGGATTTTGAGAACCATTTAATGGTGACCAAAGCCATTTTCCCTGTATCTGCAAGGAAAACAATATGCTTGGTACCCAGAAAAAAATGACAATTGCAGTAGCCCTTGGCAAACTACCCCTTCCTGCAGAGTCTGTCCAGGGCCAGTCAGTGTGGGGCTCCTGACCCCATCCCACTGCTGTCTCCCAAGACCAAGCTCCCTCAGCTTATGAATCACTTTTAAGGAGGGAAGACCAAATGATTGGGAAATGCCTGGTTTTAAATTCACTCTGCAGGGAACCATGTGCCGTGCAGATACTTTTACGGGACTTTCCAGGTTCTGCTCCTTGGATGTGAACAGCCTGGACCTGTCATGCTCCTGTCCCAGCCCACTGCTTGTGGCGCTTGTTTTCATCACCTCGTGGTGTTAACACCCTCAAAGATAATCTCTTAAATGTATGTTTTGATAGGTAAGCATCTCATAGAGAAGTCGCACACCTACTCAATGAGAAAATAAGGATTTTCTGCCTACACCTGTTCTCCAGACCTGAGTGAAGCAATTTGCCAAGGAACACTAGATTTCAGCTGAAACACTCTTGTAATTGCAGTATTTGTTACAGCTGCAAACTAGGGGGGGGTGTTGCCCAAAGACCACGTTGTTCCCAAGTCGTAGTTTTACAAAGGAGCCATGTTGTAGCACAATGTGAACCCCCAGCTGAAGGCAGAGAGTGCATAAGGAACACCTTTGTTTCCAGGAGAAGGACAACCGAAGTGGAAAAATTATATGGTCTACGTGCTAAGTGCTTTCCACTTTGCACTTCATAAAAGAGGAGGCCACAATCCCTGGGAGATGCCTGGGCAGCTCCTTTGGTAACGCATGGGTGACCTTAATTGGGGCATTCAGGTTTCTGGCTTGCACTTGCTCTGAGTGTTTCTGGCACAGGTCTCCATGGAGGGTCCCAGCCTTTTTGGGTCGGGAATTTGCTCCCGCAGCAGTCTTCTTCCTGACTGCTCAATGGTTGGTGGTGTTGCTGGAGTTACAAGTAGGATTGAACGGCACGTTAGTTGTGCTTTATCACCAACCTCAGCTGGAAATGTTCCTACTGGGAATAGTCCGTGCCTGCCTTGTATCCATTTGCAGATACAAATGGAAGCTGTTCCTACTTCTGTAGGAGTCTGTTGCTGGCAGAGTCTGGGTGTTCCTCTGTGTGGGAACGTCACCAAGGTCAGCTTTTGGCAGCTGAGGCCTTCCACCGCCCTGCTGGCAGGATCCTGCCTGAGCCCCCAGTGGTCCTAATTCCCATCAACCCCAGTGTTCAAGTCAATACAATTATTTACAGGCATCATCTTGCCTTTTCCAACAACACCCAACACCTACAAGCCAGTCTGATGCCTGCTTTGCGCTCTGCATCCTGCTGGATGTCAGACCTTGAGATCACAGAAATCACAGAATGGTTTGGGTTGGAAGGGACCTAAAAGGTCATTTCATTCCGCCTCCCCTGCCATGGACAGGGACACCTTCTGCTAGACCAGGTTGCTCCAAATCTCATCCATCCTGTGTCAGAAATCAGCTCCTTGCAGGGTAACTCTGCACCTGAGTAAGTTCTTTAAAACAGCTTTAGGATGCCAGGGGTGACTAAAGCCAGTGCTGGGGGGAAGTAAGGACCACTTGTCCCACCCAGGCCACGCGTGTGCAAGGAGTCCATTTCCATCTTCCATTGCTTGTCAGTATCAGGCTGTAGCTGGCTTCTGTTTCCCATGGCTGCATCCTTTGGGTCCCATGCACAGAGTGATATATCATGGGAAACTTTCAGGATCAAGTTGGCATGGGGCTTGGGGCTTTGCAGTCTCTTAATTCCCATCCACCTCCTGTTGGAAGCCCTTCCCAGGGCATCATCTGGGGAAACCTTGGCACAGTTTAGCCCCAGACCAGCCCTGCACAGCTTTCCTACATAAGCATCCCTGTCAGGCAGGGGACATCCGAAGCCACACTTGACCTGTTGATTTGACTGCCAGCTTCAGTAGCTCTCAGGGATGCCAGCAGCAGAGACAGTATCTAAAATCTGACTCAAAAGGGAGCTGCTGCCTTGGTTCTGTAAATAGGGGAGAGATTCGCATCTGAAATCCTGTTTATTTGCCAGCTCTGTGCTTTATTACAGTAGGAGGTGCATCCACCAAAGGACAGTCATCCCCAGGACTGGTTGATTTGATTTAACCCGTTTTAGCTGTCACAGTAGTAAATAATGGGCTGCTACACATCTCTTTTGTTGTTGTTTTCAGGGTTTATGTACAATTGTGTGGGAAAAGTGTGCTGGTGATCCACCTGCAGGGTTTCTAGGTCTGAGAGTGCTCTGCAGGGTAAAACTACGTAGATCAATAACTCAGGCTGGAAAAGTACCCAGGGTTAATTAAAATGGGAGAAAGGTTTTTCCAGATGAGGTCAGTGGAAAGGTCACAGGAGGCCAAGCTCAATAAAGTAAAAAAAGTATATATGAGGTTATAGATTTATGTCACAACAAAAAAGAATGAAAAGCCTAAGTGGATACTTCTCTGAAAATACACTAGTATTAAAATATAAACACCTTTAAAACATCTAGCCTATTAAAATAATTAATTGAATTAAACAATATTAAAGCATTACATGGTGTCTGCCTCAGGTGTTTGAACTGATGGGAGCATGCACCAGCTGCAGCTGGAGTTTATTGAAGAGCTAAATCAGCTATTGATGGCCATAATCTTTCTGCAGAAGAAGGAAGGAATACATTTTTTATTTATGTCTGTCCAATGCTTTCAGGTCAATAACTGAGCAGGATAGATTAGAGTCTTCTCCAATCTGGGACTGAAAATTGAATGTGGGAGGAGGTTGACTAAGCATAAGTGCTTGGAAGCGCTTCCATGTTATTCCTTACTGCTGCTTGTTCCCTTGCTGTAAGCAATTTCCTTTATTCAGGAAATTCATTGCATGATAAAGGCAAAATGAATAATAATCTTCTATCTGTTATGCTTATTCATTAAGAAATATGAATAGTTGATTTTTGTTCATGTTCTGTAATTGCAGCTGCAGGTTCTCGTGGGTAAATTAAAAATACACAGTGATAATATTAGCAGGGGTTGGTTTGTCTGAGGGGCTGTTTCTAAGCTCTAGTGCTAGGGAGGAGGCGTTTTTATTACTAATACTAAAAATGACAGTATTTTTTTAAAAAAACAGATAAATCTGCATACACTGAGGATTCTAATTGCCTAAATAAAGCTGCAGCTAGAGGAGGTCCTCCTGCGGCGCAGGATGCGTGTGAAGGCGGATGCTTCTTTGCACTGTGACAGCCACTGATTAGTATGTCTTACTTTTTCAAGAAAACAGCTTAAAAATAAACTAACAGGCTATGTGAAGTGGGTTCTGAGGTTTGCTGTGTGCCAGTTGCAGGGCTGGCAGGGGCAGGAAGGCAGAAGCTCCACTGGCCGTGTGGGCAGTGCCGTCCCGCAGCGGAAAAAGATTAGATGTGGAGTGGGGGGGGGAAATGCTGATTGCCATTTCCCTTGACACCACAGCATTCTGGGATAAATCACATTGATGAACTTGGAGAAGAATGCCTGGAAGAGAGTGAAAAAGTGATATGACCCCTGAGAAAGGAAGCTGATGCAGGCTTCAACAGGCCATTATTTATTGACTTTTTAATTCCTATGCTGGACCAGTTAATGCCAAATGTTGCCAAAAAATTCACACTTGTTTGTTTATTTTTCTTTCCATTTTTCTCTTAGAACAATCTTGGATCTCTCAGGCATTAATTGAGGATGCAGGAGATCCTGCCTTTATGTAATCTTTCAGAAGTTTCTGAACTCAGAGCATCCATCTATCCATCAGGACTAAATTCACTTGATCTTTATTATGTTGGTTATTCATTGATCCAGTGATGTCTTTCTGTGCATGTGTATATATTTATGCACACATGTATGTATGTGTAAACTCAGAGAAAGAAGTTGTGGATGCCCCGTTCCCAGGAGTGTGCAAAGCCAGGCTGGATGGGGCTTGGAGCAATCTGGTCTAGTGGGTGGCTTGAAAATAGCTGATCTTTAAGGTCCCTTTCAACACAAGCTTTTCTGTGATTCTAAGTATATATATGTATGTATGTATGTATATGTATATATGTATATATAAACCCAGAACAAGCCAGCAAATTTTAATTAATCATTATTTCCATTATGACAGTGGATGACCCACCCCCCCCAACCCATCTCCTCCTTATACTATGGTTAGACAATTTATCAGCCAGAAAGGTTCATTATATTTAAAGGTTTTTCATCTCTTTTCCTACAGCCTCTGAGAGTGTTTTGGGGTTGCAGACCCATGTCTAGGGAGTTGTCCCATATTTAATCTCTACTCTCCAGCTGCTTCTTGCAGAATGTTTGGTGGCCCAAAGGACCTGTGGGATGTAGGGGAAAAACGAAAAACCCATGATGGTCATTCTGAGGTGTTGTAGACACAGATGGGCAGCACTTGGGTTCACTCAACTCCAAGAGCCCCTCCTGGAGGTTATTTCTGAAGTCCTGGAGGTCATTTCTGAAGTCAAGAGATCTGCAGCATCCTGCTGGCTTCCTGCTGTTGCCCTGATTTAAAAAGTCAGGCCATGGGAGATGCTCAATAAAACATACACCATGACATGAGTCAAGTAGCAGGGACAGGAGCTTGTGCTGAGCCACACATTGCTAAGGTAGCTTTAGGAGAAGAGTGTGGGATCACCTTCTGTGGAGTTTGTGCTGTCCTCAGAGAGAGGGGGAGGTTTGCCTGGCTGGAACAGAGAGCTCTCAGCAAAGCAAACTCCATGGAACTGTTGTACCTCCTAGAAATAGCAAATACATGCAGAGACTCAAAGCTCCCCTATGAAATTTTTTAAAAACCATATTCAAATGAAGATTTAATGTGGAAACATGTTTCCTGAGGTAAAGGTGAATAGTTTAACTGTACGAGATGAATATTTAAGAGTAGCATATCTCTTTCCAGTAAAAACACTCCGGGCAGAGACTTCCTTTTGGTAGCAAAATGAGGCTGTTATTTTATGTGCCTTTGACCTGATTCCAAAGAAATACTTAAAATAGTGAAGTTGGCAGGTCCTGACATGGGAGGCAGCCACGTGGAAGGAGCAGAGCTGTGAAAGGTGAGGCTTAAGTGAGGGCTGTGAGGGTGATGGACACTGACCCACTGGTTATCATCGCGCTCTTCATCAGCTGCCGACATCTCACACTGCAGAGGGAATGCATGGATTGCCAATGGCCCATGAAATGAATTGCCAGGTAGAATCACCTAATTATCGAGCTTGTGAGTATTAATTGAAGGCACATGAGGGTTTGAGGTTTTGCATGGCTTCTGCCATGAAGTTGTTAAAAGCTTCATTGGAGCTGCACGTGTGTGGTGGGCTGTGAGCCCCCAGAAAACAGCTGATGCTCTTGTCCTCACCTGATACTTTGGAGTCTGAAGGGCAGTTTCTGAGCAGCCTGCTTGGGGCCAAGGAGCACTGAGATGCACACCAGTGAGCATAAGCAAAGGGCTGGAGGGGGCTGGAGGAATCCCCGTGCACATAAAACCAGCAAAGACCTGACTCTATATGGCTGAGTCAGTGTTATGGCTCGGAATAACAGTGGTTAGTCACTGCTTGGTTATGAGGATTTTCATATTCACTGTGTGCTATACAGTATTTATTTAAACACCTCTCCCAAGCATCCTGCAAGATATCATTAGGTAGGTGTTGTTGAGTGATGCAGGGCTGTGATGACTGAACATGTTAGAGCTGGGGCACAATGAAATGTACTGTGTGAGACTCACAAGCGTTTCTGCACCTTTTTTGGATGTGTTTGCACGTTGTCATGTGCCAGTACCTAATAATGTTCTTCTGCTTTGTCCCTTCTTGCTCCCGCTTAGGCTTCAGCTCAGTTTGGATTGTTTTTGCCCTTGGTTAATAAAGCTTTGCATTTGCTCAAGTTGTGTTTTTAGGGTATGGGCATTTTGAAAATTTTGATGAATATTTTCCTAAGGACCCACATACAGATGTGGGTGTCTGTGCTTTCATGCCTCACTGTCAGATTCAGGTGGCCAGAAAGTGGGGTCACAATGGAAGCACTTTGCTGCACTCACTTGAATCTTCACCAGAGGGATGAATAATCATCAAGAGACCCCTGTCCTCTCCCACACTCCCGGATTTACTTTTCCAGTGAGCTGAATGTTGGTTCGGTCCCTGTGTAGGTGTCAGCCTGTTGGCCACCTTCAGACATGTATCAAAGGGTTCAAGGCCAGGTTGTGGGGGACCCTGAGCAACCTCGTCTAGCAGGTGGTGTCCATGCCCACGGTGGAGGATGTTGGAATGAAATTATCTGTAAGGTCTCTTCCAACCCAAACCGTTCTGTGATTTCTGTGAACTGGGGCTGAAGCAGAGTTTGGATGGCTGACTGGCTCACAGCCTGAGGAGACAGCGGTGTAGGATATCAGATGCAATTTTGATTTTGAGGCATTGAAGGCTGACGAGACTTGCCCAAGGCTGGGGCGGAGGTTGGTTGCTTGATACGAATCTCTGTGAATCTCTGTGTAACAACATCGGGAGGTTTGAAAATGGCAGGAGGAGTCTCTAACCCAGGTTCTCCCTGGTTCCAGGAGGGTGAGGTGTATCTCACATTTGGCTCAGGTTTTCCCAGTCCTTGCTTTTGTCCCAGTCTCTATAGCAGCAGCATGTTTATTTCTGTTGCAAGGGTGTTTTCCAAGTCTGCTTCCAGAGCTCCACCAGCATCAGCTCTGTGCAGCACAGTGGGTTTGAAGAGTCAGTCAATATGGGGTGGGGGGGAAGGTCAAGGAAGAGGCAAGAGCTTCTCCATGAATGCACAATGGAAAAAGCTCCACATCACCTTTCCTTTTGAGGAGCAATTTCATCGAGAACTGAAAGCAATACGTGCAGTGGATATATAAGCCTTCCGGAGATGTTGCAGCCCTCCTTCACTGCGTGTTGTGCTACCCCTGGGTTTGGGTTACAAGGTAGCTGAAGATTCCCTTCCCTGACTACTGGGTGCAACATGAGCTTGAATGAGATCCGCTGAATTTCTTGGTAGCCTGCAGGCTTGCTGATGCAGGGACCTGTCTTTCCCCAGAGGCATCATGCTCAGCCTTCCCCAAATGGGACTTTGATGGGGGTACAGGAACTACCAGCTCTAGCTGGTGTTACTGTTCAGTCAGGGAAACTTTAACAGGTCTCCATGTGGTTCTTTGTAGTTGCTGGAATTAAGGGTGTAATTTTTAATGGGGATCCTCTTGAATCCATTGTCTGTGTGGGATGAGTTGGCTGGAGGCCATGGCAGGGCTCTCCTCTGCCCTTCTGCAGCATCTCCAGCATCTCACTGCTGCCCCAAAACCCCTCCAGCATGAGGTTTGTCATGAATAGTGGTGATTTTAAGAGACATCCATGGTTGCAAGATCAATGTTGGCTTTAGCAACGAGCCTCTCAGCCCTGCCTGAATGTTTTATTTAGCTCCCTGATAAAAGCTTTGACCTACATCTAGCACCAGGAAGCGATGAGGCTTTGATAATACTTGGGCATCCCGGCAGAGGGCCCGCTGCTAACCGAGCCTCCCAGTTGAAAATGGATGTGTCCTTTAAAACAGCATCAGATAAACCAATAAAGGCTCCAGTCAGTAAACAGCTTTATCTCTGCCAGGCAGTACGTGATCCAGTTTTGATGGAGAGGACGTACCCCTTTATGAGCTGTAGGTATTAGGAGAAGAGCTTTCTATTTTTAGATCTGGGAGAACAAAGCAAAAGCCAAAATACCTGCTGGTTTTGATTATATGAGTGTGTCAGTGATGGAAATGGGCTGGACCACTCAGGGTGAGGTCCTCAGTGAAGCAGTGATGGTAAAATAGAAAGGTTTTGTTTGAATTTTGTTTTGCTGTAAGTATCTTACATGGGGTCAGTCACCTGGAGTCTCAGTCCTCTGTGCAAGACAGCCTTGTGGGCAGCCGTGATGGCTTTGTGGATGTCCTTTCCAAAACACTTACAGCCTTTAAAAGCAATGAAGGTGATTCCTGGGAGGAACAGGTCAGGGAAGTTTGCAGCCCCATCCTGCCAGCAGCCCACAGTCAGGGAAAGGTCATCAGTAGCTGAGGTTGATAATTAGCATCACTGCCCTGACGAACTGATAATCATGGGGCGATGCTGTGGGATCACTGCTGCACCATGGTGTGGACCCACACTGATGTACATTGCTTATCTGGGTGGTTGTATCTGTGCTGTAACTCCTTTGTATGCTCATGTTGCATGTTTTGTGGGTTTTTTCTCCTTTCCAGGATGAACTTGACCTCACAGACAAGCACAGAGAGGCGATGTTTGCTCTGCCGGCGGAGAAGAAGTGGCAGATCTACTGCAGCAAGAAAAAAGTAAGAGACTTTTTGGGTGCTGAGGCTTTTCCTTCTCATGTAGGGTGAGGAGGAGATGTGAGGAAGGATACAGCTCTCTTGGAATGCCAAGTGGTATTTGGGTGTCATAGAAATGTATCTGTTCCCCAGGGTGACTCTGGAAAAGCAAGGACTTTGGTCTCCAGCACGCAGAGCCCTTCCTGCCCAGCCCATTCAGGCTGGAGCTGGTGTCACCACACTCCACACAGGGGTCCCCCACTCCGTTCTCATCCCTGCCAGTGCAAGCAGGGCCATGTGGAGTTCCATGGACACTCAGGTTGGCATTGCAGGGACAAGGGGCTGCTCCACTCACCATCTGTCATGGCCCTGCTCTTCTCTGCTGATGTCTGAGGCCCAATTACAGCCTGCCCGAAAGCCTCCCCTCTCCTGGGCTTCCTGTTTGCTGCCATGAAACAGGCTTGAGTGTCGTTTTTGTCCTCTCACTGGCTCTTCCCGGAGGACTGCACAAGTGGAAGATGCTGCTGGGGAAGCTGTGCAGCACATCCTGTGAGAGATTTGGCCTGGTGGCTCAAGGATTGCTTTTAAGGTGGCAATGCAGGGCTCAGGGGTGTAACTGAGATTGTGGTGATGAGAGATGGGGGTGGTTGTGTCATGGATCTGTCTGCCCAGCTGTTGGTGTGACATGTCCACTCAGTGTGACATGCCCCTGCAGTGGCACTCCTTGAGCTGAAGATGTCCTTGACATACATGGACATTTTCCTAATGCTGAGATACACTGTGTCATCCTTTAGATGGAGGTCAAGAATTGAGGTTCATTTGTGTTGCTGCTGGTAAATCAAAGCCTGTGGTGCCTGTGGGCAGGTTCACAGTTGTGGAATGCAGCAATGCTGGTGTCAGTTCTCACAGTTCATCCAGGATGGAGCAGGCTTCCTCACCACCCTTCTCCCTCAGTTCATCTGCTTTTGCTCCTGGGGCTGGTCAGCCCAAGTGGCACAGGGTACCAGGTGGCCAAAATCACTCTGTTTTTCCCCGGTAAGCTGAACATTTTTGCCTCTGTATGCTGGCACAGGAATTATGCCCAGCTATCTCTGTTGGGACTCATATTCCCTCCCAGCCTTGGCCAAAGCAGAGATCTTGCAGGACATCGCACTGTGGGGAGAAATATATCAAAAATCTGCAAGGAAGGATGCTGAGGCCTGGGAGGGAAATGCACGTAGTTGTAAGCATGGAACAGTTGGAACAGGTCCAGAGGCGGCCACAAAGATGATTCAAGGGCTGGAGCACCTTCCCTATGAGGACAGGCTGAGAGAGTTGGGATTGCTCAGCCTGGAGAAGAGAAGGCTCTGGGGAGACCTTAGAGCCACTTTCAGTACCTAAAGGGGGATTATAAAAAAAGATGGGGACAGATTTTATAGTGGGGCAATAGGATAGGACAAGGGGTAATAGTTTTAAACTGGAAGTTTATTTAGAGTAGATAAAAGGAAGACATTCCTGACTGTGAGGGTGGTGAGACACTGGCATAGGTTTCCCAGAGAAGCTGTGGCTGCCCCAACCATGGGAGTGTTCCAGGCCAGGCTGGGCAGGGCTTGAAACAACCTGGTCTAGTAGAAGGTGTCCCTGCCCATGGCGGCGGGGTTGGAACCAACTGATCTTTAAGGTCCCTGCCAACCCAAACCATTCTAGGATTCAGTTCCCAAATTTGTTGCTGTGCCCCTCACGTGGCTGCAGGAGGTGGCTGGGCAGTGCCAGCTCACTCGAAGGATGCTCCACTGCCATTAATGTCTCTTTCCCCCTGCTGTAGCAATTTCACCAGATTTTCCAGCAGCGTTTTAGGCCAAGAGCAGGCTTACCTTGCTCATGTAGGATTAAGTTTTAAGCCTCTCATAAATACCCCTGAAATCCCTGTATTATTGTTAGACAGAGGCCTGCCATGCCCGAGATTTAAATTGGAGGGGAGAAGGGATGTTAACAAATTACAGGCACTGGTCTGGATCAACAAGGAAATGGGCAGGGGGTGCTCGCCTGGCGGATAAGCGGAGCCGTGCTCCAGTGTGTCTGGATAATGGGAGACAACAGAGACTTAAATCAAGCACAGCCCTGTAATTATTATTGTGAGTGGAGATTACCTTCTATCTAATCTCCCAAGAAAGGGTTTAGATGGAGCTGATGGTGGCTCTTTCCTGTTTCAGAACCTCCTTGTGCTCATGGTTTTTTTAAAACTGAGCTGTGAAACTTTCTGCTCACAGGGGGATGTTGAAGGAAGGAGTCACAGACGCGCCCTGTGGCTTCCTCAGAGGTCCTCACAGTGGGCATCCATCTGAGGCTGGATTCTGGCCGCTGTTCTGCTCTGGTCCTTGTTCCTCTGGCTGCTCTCAGCCACTCTTTACCTGCTCATGGTGCTGCCTCTGTGAGTGTGGAGCATATGTGCCACTGCTTGCTCTGATGGAGATGTGCTGCTGGAGACAAACTATTTTCTCTTTTTCAATTAAAAATGAGCGAGACTATATCAATGAAGGCTCCAGCAGTGGAGGAAACCAGGAATTACAGGGGCTGAAGAGCATGTCTCTGTGCATGGCAGGCTCTAGGCAGTCCTGCCCCTATGTAATGAGAACTGTTGAGCAGCAGAAACACCAGTGGCTATTCTGGCATCTTGTGGTAAATCTTACTCATGAGCACAAATTACCTACATGGTAGCCTGGCATGGAGGAGAGGGGCTGGACTTCTCTAGCAGAGGGCAGTGTCCGCATTTTGGCCAGGGCAGTGGAGCTGGGGACAGAACAGTGGTCATATTTCCCTGGCTTGGCTGCAGTCTGAGCGGTGGTGATTTTGGATGTCCGGGATGCTCCCAAATCCTTTGGCCCCCCTGTGTTTAGCAGCAAGTCATTGTTTGAGATGGTGGTAACACCCAGTTTCACCTGGTGTGTCCCAGCAGGTGGGTCAACCTTGTGAGCTGGCAAAGGTGGACATCAGTCACAGGCAGCTGCCTGACTTACCAACACTCCAAAATTGTCCCCTGAGCAGTTTTTCCTCTTTCCTCTGCTGCCAATTTTGGCTGATGCTTCTGCTTTGCTGTCAGTGTCATCCACCACACTCAGCTCTCCAGAGTCCATCCCAGATGTTGCATGCTTTATATATTCCCAGGATGGGCAGGATTTCATAAAAGGGGACCAAAAATGAGACATTTTGTTTTGCTGGGTTGTCCTGGAAAGGGAGAGCACCTGGCCTTGGCAGTGCCTGTCGAGAGGAAATAAGGGAAAACCAGCAATTCCCCAGACGTATTTCTTTCCCTGGAATATTTTCCCCTGGCCTGCAGCCCTGTATCCTGGTTTCCCTGCCCTCCTAGCAGCTGTTTTTATCCCAGCCCACAGTACTAGCTTGGCAGGGTGGAGGCTTTGTTCTCTGATTCTCCATCCATGGAGATACTGGGTCTGACCCTGCTCGAAGCAGGGGGGTTGCACTGGATGAACTCCCCGTGGTCCCATGCCACCTGCATCACCCTGTGATGCTTGAGGGGGCTTAGAGATGAAAAGCATCTCGTGATGAGGGCTGATGAGTCTGTGGGCAGCAACCCGAGCAGGAACTGAAGTCCACTAAATCCAGCAGCCGTGCAGTGCTCAGGTCAGGCGAGAGATTTAAAGATTATTGGAGAGACCTTCTTTGAAGTCGTCAGCCCCCTCTACGGCTGGAATAAAGCAGGGAAATGCAAAGGCAGAGATGCATTAACAGCAGGGTGAAATCTGCTTTTAGAAGTGGTATTTCTGGGCGATGACTCGTTTCATACCTCATCCCAAAATATTTCGCTCCCTGCTGGCCCCGCTCTCCAGGAGAGGATATTGCTCGGAAGCGCAGGGAGGAAGCAGGAGGGTTTCCAGATTTACTGTTTCCTTGGCTGTGGGTTTGCCTCGGTGGAATAGGGTTACTCAGGATGGCCTTTTTCCAGAGGCCAGGCTCCAAAGGGAGTTAATGATTAACCCTTGATGCTTAGTCTGCAGCACCTCTTAACTGCAGGAGGTTTGGCTCCTGCCAGCCCATGTATGTCATGTCAAGCTGTTAAGGCAGCTCTGTGGATGGTTTTTATGAGCATGGAAATCTGGGTGGATACAGGGCATTCAGGCAGAAGCTCAGAATAAATAACCAGCTGGAAGGTATTGGTAGTGAAAACCAGCTCATGCAAACACAGGGTCTGGCTCTGCCCCTCTCCCTTTTGATCCAGCTGAGCACCTCTAAAGCCAGCACAGGGGGAAAATGACCTGCAGGGAATGCCAAGTGATGCTGTGCTCTTTAAGCTTGTGTTGAAAACCCGTTGGCATCACTAACGCTGGGTGCGTCGCTCTCAGCAGTGTTAAGCTGTCCCCTGCAAGCAGAACCTGCTTCTAAAATTTCCTCAGTCATCAGCTATGAAAACAGGATCCCTTTGCATTAGGAAAAGGCAGCAGTGGTGCATTTACAGGGGAGGATGGGGGAAAATGTGATAAATAGGGAAATGAACGATGGCTCTCCAAGCATCCTCTATTTTCCAGCCAGACAGTCTCTTTCCCCTCCAACTGCACCTTCCACCCACTCCCTCCAGAGAGCTTCTCTTTCCAGCTCCCTCTTCCACTTTTCCTGCTCAGCCCTGCATCTCATTCGTGGGGCTTGTGTTCCTATTTCCATCATTTAAAAAACATCAATTCTATGTATTTTTGCCGCAGTAGCAGGACTAAGAGCTAAAGCTGACTAAGATGGCATGCAGGGGGAGGAGGATATAATAGCTCGGCGTTTTGCCGTGCTCCTGGGTCACCTGGGATGGGTGAGAAGGATTTCATGGCCTCTGAGTATCCAGATATACCTGCTGTTATTGCAACAGCAGGTTGAAATACCATCTCTTGTGTCACTTTCTGGGGCTGACCGAGAGAAGCTGGCTCTTTTGCATGGCTGGGGGTATTCACTAGGAAATGTTTATAGTTTTTATCTTTCAAGGTAATTCCCTTTTTAGGTCCAATCACAACACACTTTTGTTTAAGCGAGGTTTTTCTCCTTCTCTGGCCAAAAAATGCATCTGTTAGCAATCTTTTTGGATTTTAAAGCAAAGCTTTTCAAACAATGAACCAGCTGACTGCGAAAGGCATCTGGTCATGCTATATTTGCTTATGGGGAGCATAATTTCTAAACCCTGGGAAAAGTGTATGAGGGCATGTGTGTATTTGTAGAGGAGAGGGTATAGGAAGTGTTAGCATATGGAAAACTGGAGTGGGCTGGGCTGGGCTGGTTCAGACCCTGAGATCCCGACTTGGGGAGATGAGGGAGAGTCTGATGAAATTCCAGCCCTTTGCAGCACGGCTCCACAGGGAAGCAGCTTTAACTGAATCATTTAAGTGGGTGAGCCGAGCAACTGGAGGGATGAGGGAGCCCCAAAG
Organism: Acropternis orthonyx; assembly: GCA_035583155.1. Lineage (NCBI taxonomy): Eukaryota > Metazoa > Chordata > Aves > Passeriformes > Rhinocryptidae > Acropternis > Acropternis orthonyx. Next base: position 59,970,577 of record JAWWEU010000158.1, on the reverse strand, counting down.
GGCTGTTGTGGGCCCAAACCTCCACCAGCACATGCCTGGAGAAAGCTTGGCTGGTTGGTGGAGCTGGGCTGGATTTAAATGTCTCATGCACACTGCAGACCCATTGGATTTAAAACCCATCCATGCCACTGTCTTGCTTCCTTTTTGACCTTGCAAACAGCATCCAGGTGGATCTTCTGCAGCAGGCAGGGAGGGAGAGATTGCCAAAATGTGGTGGGCTGCCAGCTGCTGCCAGCTTTCCCTTGCTCTGCCCTTGTGGAGCAGCAAGGAGGTATGGGGAACACTGTGCAAAATAAAAATTATGTCAGGACAGTGTGTGAAACTGAAGGGGGTTGGTTCTGGTTTCACAGCATGTACCAACTGAAGAGGTTTTTTTTTTTTTATAACCTATTGCTATGATTTCCCTGGAGTGATGTTCTCCTGGGGCAGACCAGCCTTGCAGGCAATGCCAAGAGGGAGGTGAACCATCACAGTCTTAGAATCATAAATTCATTAAGGTTGGAAAGACCTGTAAGATCATCAAGTCCAGCCATTGACCCAGCACTGCCAGGTCCATCACTAAACCAATGGCCACAAGTGCCACATCCACACGCTTTTTGAACACTTCAGGGATGGTGACTCCACCACTTCCCTGAGCAGCCTGTTCCATTGCCTGACCACATATTCAGTGAAGAAAATTTTCGTAATATCCAATCTAATCCTCCCCCAGCACAACTTGAGGCCATTTCCTCTTGTCCTATCACTTGGTACCTGGCAGAAAAGCCACCTGGGAGAAGAGTCACTGAAGGGCTCTCCAGGGTTTGCTTGGAGCTGGCTGCTTTGAGCCAGCCCTTTCCTTCTGACTGGTTTCACCTTCTGTGATCTAACTGGTGTGTCAGACATCAGGTGGGTGGGGAACTCAGACAGCCACTGTCTGAGGCTCAGTTATCCCAAAGCAGCTCCAGACCCATCACCACCACCATGGGCTCTGAGTGTGGGAAGGGGGCTGTTGGATCAGAGGGAGATGTCACCTGCAGACTGAGCACCTGAAAGATGTTGCCAGAAGCTTGGTTTTGAAGCAAAACAGGTGTGACAAAGCACTGAAGAGCATCACAAGTGTCTTTCTCTCCACCATCATGGGGACAACACTGAGAGGAGGAGGGTACATTGCTCCCAGCAGCTGCATTCCTACAGGTCAAAGTGGCAGGAGGTTGTGAAAATGCACCTCCCAGGTGTAAATAATGGTGCCCAAATGGGCTGAGATCACCCTGAAAATTGCTTCGAGCCACCAACCTCCTCAGTCCCATGGCTGGTCACTGGGAGGAGAAGGGCAGTCTGGCTGTGGAAGCTGCTGACACTCTGAGGGGAAGGCACGTAGGCTGTGGAAGTGTCAAGCTTAAAACCAAGACATGACAGGGCTGAGAAGCATGAAATCTCCCAGGAAGGGCAAAGGGATGTCTGGAGCTGGCAGTTCTGTGACCTTTGCTTGGAAAAGCTCCTGCTAATGAGGCATCTTGACTGGGCATTGTTTTCCTCGTGGCACCCGGCCCTGACAGAGGGGATGGAGCTTGTTTATTGGGTTCACATCACAACAGCCCCCCACCACTGCCACCATGGAACAGAACAGTCAAGTGACAGCATCACTCAGCCCCACACATGGAGGAAGGGACAGCAGAGGTGAGGAGAGGGCATGGTGACACCAGGACTGCAGCTGATGGGATTTGTGATTTTGCCAGGTCTCTGGAAAGAAGAGGTAGATCAGGGTAGGCAGAGGGGAACAAAGAGAGGGACAGAACAAGGATTGCCCTTGGCTGCACAGCTTTGGCATTTCCTAATTTTTGCAGCAGAGCACGTGTGTGGTGGCACATCGGGGCTGCTTCCCAGTAGACAGTGAGGGATGTTCATGCAAATGTTACAGAAGAGGAGAGATACCTGTCCCTGCACTGTGCAACTACAGCCATCACCCTGCCTCTAAAAGAGCAGCTTGCCCTGGGCTGCCAGAGGGGCTTGGATCAGCCCTCATTCTGTGCTGCCTGAGAGCAAACACAGCAAAGACCTAAACACAGCCCAGCGAATAAGGAATAGGGAGATGTTCATTTCCTCAGTGCCAGCTGGGCAGGATGTGATGGAGCATCGCGGAAAGCTGAGGTTGGAGGTGCTCGGCTCTGCATCTGGGCATCCCTCACCGAAAGCAGGCTGCAAAACTCACATCCCCAAAACCCACCCTGGGTGCTGGGAAACCATCTTACAAACTCACCCTTTCAAACCCTGATGCCTGGAGAGGTTTCCTCCCTCCTCCTGGGCGCTGAGCAGAGCCTTGTGACTCACTTCCCTCTGGGCTGTCGCTTTGTCAGGAGATTTCTTTACCACCAGGAATACACTAAAGGACACTTATCAGTGTGCTGTAGACCATTAGCCCCAGTAATTACCACTGAGCAACGTCCTGCAGCGAGCCGAGGGGAGGGAAGCCCATGCCCTGATCTTTGCCTGCTTTATTGTTCAGTCCCCCTTTGCTGGGAAGCTGTTTTCCGACGAGCCTGCCCAGCTGCTCGTCGGAATTAATGAGGTTCTGCTGCACTTAATTGAGAGCGCTTTCTAAATTGGGGGTTTCAGGGAGGAAATGCAAGAGCCCGAGGGAGCCGAGCAAAGGGAAATATTTATAATGCAGCACGTTAATTATAAATGAGCAGTTTAGCCAATTTTGTTGTTCAGCCTCCCCTCCGCCCCCCGGAGACCTTTATTTGCTCCACCGCTTCTTTTCAACCCTAAATGAGCAGCAGGTCCGGATCCCTGCCTGCCTTGCAGGTGTTCACAGCACGTTGGAAGGTCCTGGGATATGGGATGACCCTGCCCTCCTGCCTTCCCTCTCTGTTCCTGAGCATGGATCTTGGTGCTGTGCTGTGGTGGGGACCTTCCCACCCTTCCCATTTGGTGCCTCTGTTGGGACCAGTGGTGGCAGAAGGATGCTCCTTAGATGCTGATGGTATCCGGGGTTGATGGGAAGGACCTCCACTGACATCTCCAGGAGGTGACAGGACCGTGTTCAAGGCACATGTGGGTGTCCCATCTCCGTTGTCCCCTGGAGTACCATTTGCATGCCAGTCTCTAAAGCAGGTCAGAAAAGCTGGGAAAACCAAAATGCCCACAAGCTTCGGCAGAGCCTTCCCATGGCAGAGCATAAGACAGCTCAGAGGGATGGGTTGGCACATGTGCACAGAGCTCAGCTGAAGAACTGGAAAGACCCAGCTGCCCGTGTCAGACAGGATTGACACCAAGCAGACAGGTGGCCTGAGCCTCAGCCCAGCTGCTTGGCACCTCTGAGGGTCTGTGGGGTCAGGAGAAGTATGAAGGCAAAGGGCAGAGGTTTCCAGGCCCCTTGTTTCTCTCAAACTCCTTTTGTCCCTACTGCTGAGCCAGGCACAGTGAAAGCCAAAGGGTCAGGTCTGTGTTGCCCCCGAGGGTGAGCTGAATCTCATCCAAATTACCTATCCTTGCCTCGGTGTGTCCTCATCTTGGCAAGCTGCAGCTTGGGAAGTTCGTGTGTACAAACATTGCTGACATACACCTCTTGAGCTGTAGTAAATATTTGGGACTCTGCTCCTCAGGCTCCCCAAAATCAGCCAGGGGATCAGTAGTTGTCTGCATGCACAGACATGGGGGCAGAGGAGAAGGTCGTCCAGCTCCCACCATCATAGGGGATGGTGGTGTAGCATGAGCTGTGCAAATATCTCTTAGGGAAGAGGCAGGCTCTGAACTGAAGAGGGTTACCAACAGAAAATATCTGGGATTTGTGTAGTATTTGTTGACTCCAGCCTAGACCTGTGTGGCTCTTCTGCTGTGAGACCCTCTTCTTCTTCTTTTGATACACATTTTTAGGAAAATAAAGTGGGCAAGAGAGTTGATTTTGAAGTATTCCCTCAAATTCTGCCTACTTCATGCAGTCCCTGGGGATGTGCAGCTTTAGTTGTCTGAGCTGATCTTGGAGGTCCTTCAGTCATGTCCTACAGGAACAAAGGTAGAACCTGAAAACCCATCCTGAGTCAGGAGGGATGCAGGGCATTATAGGCCAGGATCATCAAATGAGGCTCTGCATCATTCTGTGTCACAGATTGTGGGCCCAGGGGTGACATTCTTTAACAGGGGACATTGCCAGGTACGTGTTCCCTCCTAATGACTTATGAAGCCCCCCAGAGGAATTGTCTGTTGTGCCTGGAGTCTCTCTTAGGATGTTGATAAGTCACGGTCCCACTCCAGGGGTGCAGCCTAGTTCATGTCACATTTAAACACTCTTCATAATTTGTAAAAGACTTTTTCCCCCCCACCCAAAGCAAGGCTGAGCAGCCAAAGCTTCAAGGGCACTGTAGAGTTGAAACAAGAGAAATTTGGATGTAAAATTCCAGTGTGGTTTCTCTGAAACTGATAATCACAAGACTGATGCAGTATTGTTGGGGCAATGTTTGGTCATTGGTGTAATCATATATAAAGTTTGCTAGTTCAATAAGTCAGATAATGTTCCCATAGCTGGAGCTGTCAGGAGTGAGCTCAGAAGGTAGAAAGTCACACTTTTATTGATATAAAGTAATGCAAGAGCTAAAGGGCACTTCAGAGGTGGTTGGCCGTGAAGGGCAGGGGACATTAATACTATTTCTAATCTTCTAATCTTCTGGTTTTGTTTCACTTTTTTATCACCCACCAGGACCAGGAAGAAAATAAAGGAGCCACCAGCTGGCCAGAGTTCTATATCGATCAGCTGAATTCAATGGCTGCTGTAAGTATTTCCCCAATTCTCTGATTCATGTGACCCCCATATGAGGCAGCAGCACATGGTGGCAGTCTGTCAGTGCTGTGCCTGCGAGGGTGATTAGTGTTTATGGGGGCAACATCGTCTGTGAGATCAACAGGTACAGCTGCAAAATGGAGATATTCCTACAGTACACAGGGCATTTCATAAAACCACAGAATCATGGAATGGTTTGGGTTGGAAGGAACCTAGGAGACCATCTAGTCCTAACCCCCGTGCCATGGGCAGGGACACCTTCCACTAGACCACGTTGCTCCAAGGCCTGTCCAACCTGGCCTTGAACACTTCCAGGGATTGGGTGGAGGGGTGATCAGGGGGCTGTGAGCCAGGAGGGAATGTGCTGCTCCCCTCTGGGAAGGCAGGAACATGCAGTGCTGGCCATGGGCTGCCAGCCAGGCACGGCCCTGAGCCTGAGCCGAGCTTGTGATCAAAGCCTGCCAGATGCCTGGAGAGTGGCTTTGATCTCCGTGATGTGCTGCTGAAGAGGAGCTGGGTTAAATACAGGGGCCAGCACGGCTCCTTATATCTGCTGGGACCCTTTCTCTCTGCTTTGGATTAGCCTCAGCTGGTGCTGGCAGGGCTGACCCTGACACCTCTGAGGGCCCAGTGCTGTCGGGTGGCTCAGGAAGCACCCGGGGTGTTGCTTTAGCTGTGGCCTTGGTTGAATGAGCTGTACCCATGCATGCCCAGGGCTACAGGCAGCCGTGCTACCCAGGTGCAGGAGTCAAAATCCCAGCCTCCAGCACCATCTGGAGAGCAAAATCCAGTGTGGGAGATGGATGCATGCACATCCTGTGCATGCAGCCACTGTCCCCAACCCAGATGAAGACTGGTGGGTTGCACTGGGAGACCTGGGAGTGACAGGCTTGGCAGGACCCGCCTGGCTGACCCCAAGTGTGGTTGCAGCATTCCATCCCCTCCAGGCTGCAGAGTGTCCCCTGGGCCCCCTGCCTCCTCTGCAGAGGCACATGGGTACCTGTTGAGATGTAGGAGAGAGGCTAAAGGAACCCTCCTTCTCCCCTGCCCAAATTTGGCACCTTTCCTGTGGGGACCCCTAGTCAGCATTGGCTTAGCCCCTTGCACCCCCCAACCCAGTCCAGCCCTGGGATTGTCCCGGGAAAAACATCAGGATTCACATCACCCAAGTGTCACCTGCAGCATCTCTGAGCAGGGTTCAGCCAGACACTTGGGGACACTGTGATGCATGTATTTACCTCTTTCTTCTTACCAGCTGATGTGAAACAAAACCCAGGTTGGAGCAGAGATGTAGGGTGGTCAGCAGTGCTGCTCTGCTGTCCAACTGCAGGAAGCCCCTGGTGCGTTTGGGGTGTTGCTCACTTTGGATGCCTCAAACACTCACAGCTTAATTTTACATGTGCTAATGAGCCATAGAATCATAGAATATTCTGAGTTGGAAGGGACCCATCAGGATCACTGAGTCCAGTTCCTGGCTCTGTCTTGGCAGGACACCCCAAGAATCCCACCTTCTGCCTGAGAGCATTGTCCGTACACTCCTTGACTCAGACAGGCTTGGTGCTGTGACCATTTTCCTGGGGAGCCTGTTCCAGTGCCCCAACCACCCTCTGGGTGAAAAACCTTTTCCTGATATCCAATCTGAACCTCCTCTGGCTCAGCCTCATGCTGTTTCCTCGAGTCCTGTCACTGGTCATGAGAGTGAAGGGATCTGTACCTGCCTCTCTGCTCCTCCTCCCAAGAAAGCTGTAACTGCCATGAGGTCTCCCCTCAGTCTCCTCTTCTCCAGGCTGAACAGACCAAGTGCCCTCAGCAGCCCCTCCCGACCCTTCACCATCCTCATGGTCTCCTTTGGACACTCTTCAGTAGCTTAATGTCTCTTTTACATTGTGGTGCCCAAAACTGCTCTGCAGGACTCGAGGCCACATCAGTGCAGAGCAGAGCAGGAGTCGCGTGGTTACTTGCAGACATCTTCATCCCACTCTCCCCCAGTCCAGGCTTGCAGAACACAGAGGGCTTTTCCTCACTGCTCCTTTTCCCAAGTCCTGTGATTGCCATAAGGATCTGGGCTTTCAGATTTCCAGAGTGGGTTCTGGATCCCAGCTCTATCCCCAGGGCGCTGCCACTCCTCTTGGATGTGTTTTGCAGGGAGACATCCCCTCTAATGCCTGTGTTCCTCCTTCCACAGAGAAAATCACTGATCGCCTTGGAAAAGGAAGATGAGGAGGAGAGAAATAAAACAATCGAAAGTTTGAAGACTGCACTGCGGACGAAACCAATGAGGCAATAACCTTCCCTTTCCTGCCTTTATTGCTGCAGTTGTGGCTTTGGATTTGAGTTCTCTGCCAGGGCAGGGGGTTAAATAGAAGTATAAATGGGAGCTGCACAGAATGAGGGAGTCAAGGGCCCTGAGGCTCTAGTTGCTCTTTTTGATCCACCTCTTGTCATTTGGTTTCTTTTTCTTGGTTCTTTTGTGACCGAGAGCCACCAGGACCTTCTTGTCTGCTCAGGCAGATCAGGCAACTTCTCTCTTTTTTTTTTATTTTCCCTCCTCAAATTTTCCTCTTTTTTTACTGGAAGAGAATGTAAAAATTCCTTCCAGATTGAATTAAACAAACAAACAAAAACGCAAAAAACGAACAAAACAAACAAAAAACAACCCCAGCAATTTCTGTTGGTAAACCAGGCCTTTTGTTTCAATTTCAATTCCTCTTGTACTTTTTAAAGGAATAAAATCACAGGAGTCTTCAGGCTTTTGTGAAATGCAAAAATAAAACTGTTGGTCAGAGGTTTTGATGGGGAGGATAAAGGAAGGGTGGGACTCTTTCTGATTGTCTGTAGCTTTCCCTAGTTTTGTTTTCTCTGGAGTCTGCATGCACATCTGCGAAATCTTTAAGATGCCTCAGGTTGACATGTTCTGATGGGAATATATTTCATTAGGAAATGCCTGACCTGTGCTAATTGTGTAAGAAACACATTTTCTATTTGCTTGCAAATACATTCCCCTCTTCCATTTCTCTTTTGATGGTTCTGGTGACAGTACTTGGTAAGAAATTCCCAGGGTTGAGGGTGAGCACCTGATTTCTGTGTCACCTGGACCTCGTGGGTGTTGGCCCCTGCAGTGAGCAGGGCTGGCACCCAGGCATGAAACTTTTCAAGTCCTTAAAAATGGGGTTTGAGTTTTTTTGAGGGATGCAGCAGGCTCTGTAGAAAATCTTACTTGTTGGACCTGCTTTTTCATCCAGGGAAGTGAACATCAACTTTCCTATTGACTTTGGCTGAAAGAAGAGCAGGCTTTGAAGCAGAGAAATCAGTTTTTCCCAAGCCTGCAATTACCCCTTTTGTTGCTGTGCATCAGCATGGTTTGTTTCGAATTAAAATCATCCCAGTGCTGGGATGTTCTTGGCTCGTTTGCTTTCCGAGCCCGTGTCTTTTGCCAAACCAGAAGACACCCAGCCTGGATGGCACTGGGCAGGGAGGTCCTAAATGCCTGAGCAGCATGAAGTGTTGTGTCTGCCTGCTCTAGTGAAACTCTTCTGGGGCACTGCCATACATTTTCCTGTCTGTTTTCTATTCACTGGTGTTATAAATCATCATAAAAATCAGAAATCTCTTAAAATTGGTGAAACGTGCCTAAGGGAGGAAAGGGATGTGGATGGTGAGGCAGAAGAGGTCGTGGAAGGCAAAAAGGCTGCAGCTGGTGAGGAGGTGACCTTAGGGCTTGGGAGCTTCTTCCAGTGCTGTGCAAAACTGGTCCTGAGTGAGTGGGAATTAAGAACCGGGTTGGAGACTAGGAAGATTTTGCAGCAATGTAGCAAACTCCCAGTTTGCGCATTGGAACTTTGTGCTGATGGCTGGATTAACTGGTCCTCTTCCAAGTATCCTCACTGTGGACAACTTGGTTGCCTACACAACTGAAATTGATTTTTGCAACCCCATCCCTGTGTCTGGGCCACAGGAGTCCTTCAGGCTTTCTGTTATCAAAGAAAAAGTATATAAGAAGTTTCTGGGTTTACATCAAAAGACAAGTTACCCCTGTTTGATGGTCAAATGGTCCTTTACCCTTTTGTTTTAATGTTAAAACTCCTCTTTCTGACAGGTTTGTAACCCGGTTCATCGACCTGGATGGCTTGTCATGTATTCTGAACTTTCTCAAAAGCATGGACTATGAGACAGCAGAGTCTCGAATACATACCTCTCTCATTGGATGTATAAAAGCACTAATGAACAACTCCTTGGGCCGGGCTCACGTCCTGGCCCACTTGGAGAGTATTAACGTAATCGCTCAGAGTATGAGCACGGAGAATATTAAGACAAAGGTGGCAGTGCTGGAAATCATGGGCGCTGTGTGCCTGGTTCCCGGGGGCCACAAAAAGGTACTGGAGGCGATGCTGCACTACCAGAAATACGCCAGCGAACGGACTCGTTTCCAGGTAGGTGGGTCTCGACCTACCCCTCCACAGCTCCTGAAATTCAGCATTCTTGTCCCTTCCTCCTCCTGGGTAGCGAAATGCCGCTTGCAAATGTTTTGTTACGGATGTTTGCAACTTGAAAAAGATCTGGAAATTACCACAGAAGCATGTCTGATGAGATCTGCAGCTGGGCAAAGAGGGAGGAACCAGTTATTTAAGGCAACATCCCCCCCACTAAAAAAAAAAAAGCTTGCTTGTGCAGGGTCACTGGGATTACAGCTCTGCAAGGCTGCAGCACATCTGGGTGGGCTGATGTTAGCCAGAATGGGTGCTGGGGTGGGCTGCAGCTGATACTCCATCACCACGTACAGGGGCTGTAGGAGCATCATGAGTTGTTGTTCCTGTGTGTGTCCCCTGGCTGTTTGTGCAGCACTGGCGTTGTCACAGGGCCTTTAATTGATATTGTGTGTTTGGCAGACGCTGATCAATGACTTGGACAAGAGCACGGGGCGGTATCGAGATGAAGTGAGCCTCAAGACAGCCATCATGTCCTTCATCAACGCAGTCCTGAGTCAGGGGGCAGGCGTGGTGAGTGCTGGGGTTCTTGGAGGGGGAGCGGTTTGGGTGGGTTTGGGGTGCTTTTGTTTCAATAAGCTTTCTGAGGATGTGCACCTTGCTGTGTTGACCCCACAACTGTGCCCTGCAGGAAAGCCTGGATTTCAGACTCCATCTGAGATACGAATTCCTCATGCTTGGGATCCAGCCAGTCATTGATAAACTAAGACAACATGAAAATTCAACCCTTGACCGGTGAGTGGTGACCCCCAGCCCATTCGTGATTTTTGCCTTGTGCCCTTGCTTTTGGTTTCTGGACTTTGTGTTTGGGGGACAGCATGTGGCTCTAGACTCACCAGTCTTACGGAACCTGAGAAGGAAGGAAACCCCAGTGTGGTTTTGTTGCACTCTAACATCGGCTTGAGCTGGGAAGGATGTGCCATCAGGGATCCAAAGGATGATGCTCTCAGGCCTTCTCCTCCTCATTCCAAAAGGCGTCTTGGACAGCCTGTAGTGACTGGGAACTCGAGACTGAATATCCAGTTGATGGTTCAATCCCCGCTTGTCTCTGGGCTGCTGACAAACCGGCTGCCTGCAATTTATTAATTGTCACACTCGTATCTGCTCTAAACAGTGTTGTTTTTCTTTCCCCTTTCTTTCCTCAGGCACTTAGATTTTTTTGAAATGCTTAGAAATGAAGACGAACTGGAGTTTGCCAAAAGGTTTGAGCTGGTGAGTGCGAATATTGCTGATGAAGACACTGGCAGTCAGCATTACAGTTCCTTTTAAAATCATATATGGGCCCTGGGAGAAAGTGTGGTCTGGATAAAATCTGGAGGTTGGAAATCTGTTGCCCTGTGGTGCTGCAACCTCTGTCCTAAAGCCTGCTTCATCCCTCTCCTCTGACTGCCAGCCAGTGCTGTTTGCCCCTTGCAGGGCAGGGAGATTTGTCTGTCCATAGGGCATGGGGTGGGGATGGCTTGTGGAGCTGAGACTTGGGAAACAGGAGATGCCACTGTTGGTCCAATGGCCTGACCTCACTTTGCTCCTGTCCCCAGGTCCACATTGACACCAAAAGTGCGACTCAGATGTTCGAGCTGACGAGGAAGAGGCTGACGCACAGCGAGGCGTACCCGCACTTTATGTCCATCCTGCACCACTGTCTCCAGATGCCTTGTGAGTCCCAGGACAGGCCTGGCAGCCCACACATCCTACCCAGGGGCACCACGGCCTCCCTGCTGCTCACCTCAGTCTCTTCCCATCTTTCCCTGCAGATAAAAGAAGCGGCAACACTGTCCAGTACTGGCTGCTGCTCGACAGGATCGTGCAGCAGATCGTCATCCAGAGTGACAAAGGGCAGGACCCCGACGCCACTCCCCTGGAAAACTTCAACATTAAAAATGTTGTCCGAATGTAAGTGCTCAAGTGTCACTGTTCTTACTCGTCACTGACTGTCACACAGTGGTGTTCCTGCTCCTTAGCTGGACAACACAGAATCCTTGGAGCCGTTGACTTTCCAGCTGACTTCACTACAACCCCACCTGATAAATGAAGCACATCCATTTCATTAGATAGCACTTGCAAGCAATACTTGAGATTTAGGCATTTTTACATGTTCACTGGTAAATTCGGCATCCCGGACTGCAAAACCCTGCTGGGGAGAGGCAGACCAGAGGTGTTAGATATACCAGTTTGGGAGCCTTAAATCCCACTTGCTCAGTTGTGTTCCTTGCTGGTGATGGTCGCTTGTATGCTGCAGTAGGATTGTCTCATATGCTACATCTTTTTTCCTTTTAGGTTAGTCAATGAAAATGAAGTGAAACAGTGGAAAGAGCAAGCAGAAAAAATGCGAAAAGGTGAGTGATGGAGAGATAGATGGTGTCAGCTTTAACCTTAGCTAAACAGTTAACATATACATGTATTTATACATCTATTTATACATGTGTCTGCAGGCTTTATTGAGGGGCTGAGATAATACCACACCATGGGGCTGACAAGGGAAATGGGCAAAGCAAATAACGATTTCTTCATGGAGAGGGCCTAAATGGGGTATTAAGGCACAGCACAGGCTCCCTTTTCTCAACAGTGTAGCTTCTCTGCAGGGCAGTGTGGGGTTTAGTCCCCTGTGGGCATCTCTTGGCAAAAAGGAGTGTTTCTCACCATAAAGTGGTCTATGGGGCTGTTTCAGAGCACACTGAGCTTCAGCAGAAGCTGGAGAAGAAGGAGCGGGAGTGTGATGCCAAGGCCCAGGAGAAGGAAGAGATGATGCAGACGCTGAACAAGATGAAGGAGAAGCTGGAAAAGGAATCCAGTGAGCACAAGCAAGTCAAGCAGCAAGTGGCAGATCTCACAGCACAGCTCCATGAGATGAGCAGGGTGAGACCTCAAACCTGTTCCCTATTTTGGACTCAATCCCAAACCCCTTGCAAACATTATGGGGTGATTTCAGGAGGCTGAAAACTGCATGGGGGGGGCTGAGAAAGATTGTTGCTGGGAGAGTCACCAAGATGTCTGTCCCTGGTGATGGGGTGATTTTGCCTCTCCAGATGCATTGAACCTCAGTCAGGAGTGCTGAAGCCTTTGATTGCTTCCTCTGTTGGTTAAATTTTACCCAAAAGTATTAAAAATCAGCATGTTTCTCAGGTGGTGTCCCCCAGCCCCATATGACTGGTTTCCCCTCCTCTTTCTCTCCTAGAGGGCGATCTGTGCTGCCAGCCCCGGAGGACCTCCCATGCCACCAGGAGCTCCTGGTGGCCCTTCACCTCCTCCACCTCCCGGATCTCTTCTTCCCCCTCCACCACCCCCACCACTCCCAGTGGGATGTCCCCCACCACCTCCCCCACCACCCCCTCCGGGTGGTCCCCCACCTCCCCCAGGCCCCCCACCCCTGGGTGGGATGATGCCTTCCCTTGGAGCACCTCTGGGTGTGGCCTTCAAGAAGAAGAGCATCCCTCAGCCCACAAATGCCCTCAAGTCCTTCAACTGGTCCAAGCTGCCAGAGGTAAGCTGGGCAATAATTCCGGCAGTGAAACTGGAAGTGCCGGCTGGCCACCCAGTGACGTAAGGGCAGGTGGGCAGGGGACCCCCAGCTTGCAGTGCTCCCTCTGTCTTGCAGAACAAGCTGACAGGCACCGTGTGGACCAACATAGATGACACAAAAGTATTCAAAATCCTAGACCTGGAAGACCTGGAAAGGACGTTCTCCGCCTACCAAAGACAGCAGGTAACAGTGTGGCTCGGAGTGGGCACATGTGGGGACCTGGGTGAGGTGCCACCATTATGGGCTCATGTGGTTTCATGTCTCAAAACACATCTCCCATCATTATTTCATGCCAACTCTCTGTTTGCCAGATCGACTTGATCTGCTTTATCCTCTCATCCACATGCCAGAGCCTTTGTGGTGAGGTGGCTCTTAACAGCTCGGTGCCCACACACCTGACCATGTGTGTCATGAAGATGGATCACCAGAAAAACACACAAAAAAGAGACGGGGAATGTATGAAAATAGCCCCCAGATGTGGCCACAGTTGGGTAATATTTTTGGATTGCTCTTAACAGCAATTGCTCCATGTCTCAGTATTGGGTGGAAAATTTCTATCCCTCTCTGGCCAAGAAGGACTGAGTTTTGCCCACATCTACCATGGGTGGATCTCCTCTTTTATTTTTGTAGTGAGCCAAGAGCAAAATGTGAGCTTTGAACAAAAATCCCAAACCAAAATAATGTCATTGCAGGCAAGAGTCTCTGCGTTTTAATCTCCTGCTCAAGCAATATAGCCCCAGTTTGGAAGGCATCGAAGCACACAAAGAAAATTAGACGCTTATTTTACCTCAGGCAGGATGAAAATGGTCAAAAGCAATGATTTTTTCAAGAAGGCAGGAGAAAGAACAAGGAGAGAGTCTGAAAAAGGATGTTCACGTGCTGAACACCTGGCTGTGTTAACTGGGAGGAGAGAACAGCTTGTCTCATTCGTGCCAGGCTCAGGCGGAAGGATGGTGCTGGGCAGGAGTGGACCTGACCCATAAGCTCATTAGGCAATGTGAGAGTTTAATCTCTTCCAGAGGCTAATTGAGGGAAAGATCAGGGCAGATTAGAGCAGGGCAAATATCAAGAGTAATCCACCAGAGGTACGTGCTGCCCCAGTGTTTTGGGAATAGGTGACCACAGCACTGTCTTTCCCCCGGCATTTTTGGAGCTTGACTCACTCATGCCGACTGGAGGGCATGTCTGAGGACAAGGAATGGAAATGGAAGGGGAGCAAGAATAGAAACCTGTGTGTCAGCGGGACGGTTTGCCCTCCAGCTTGCCTGCCTGAGTCCATGAGTCACCTGGTGTGATGTGGATTATTGCCAGGCAGGAATTTAAAAATAATGTGGCTTGGCTGAGGTCCCGCGGGATGAAGCAGCTGGTTAGGTTTGGGCCCGGCAGGAACAGGGAGATGCTGCAAGGAGAGCTGTGACATGGGATGGGATGGGAGCTGAATGTAGGAGCCAGGGTCTGCGTTGGGACTGGCAGAAGATGCTGTGAGAGCATCTGGAAGGCTTATGGGAAAGACAAGGTGCAGTCCCACCCATGAGATGCTGCTGGGGCTGGAGCCACCTTTGGGAATGTGATGCACAAGTTCCTTGTGGCTCACCCAGGCTTCATGGTGGCACTGTTCTGTGTGAGTAGAGCCATGGGACACATCTCCCTGGACCTGAGGGATGTGGCTGCTTACCTGCAAGTCCCCAGAGTGCTCCCACTGGCAGGTCCAGGGTGGGCAGAGGGTGCCTGGCTGTGTGCCCCAGCCCTGCTGCAGCACAGCTCTGCAGTGCACACACCAGCACGCGGGGTTAGATGTGCTCCATGAGATAAAGGAAAGTGGAAGCATTCCAGCCTAGGTTTGATGGGGCTCTGAGCAACCTGGTCTAGTGGAACATTCCCTACCCATGGCAGGGGAGCTGGAACTAGATGGTCTTTAAGGTTCCTTCATCCCAAACCATTCTATGAGTCTGTGACACATGCAAACCACAGGCCACTTTGTACATGGTGGGGGCTCAGGGAGTGAACAGGCTGTCCCTACAATGAACTAATTGCTTAATAACTCACAGAGTTATCAAGCTCTAGCAAAAGTTGGTTTCTGAACAAGTAGGGAAGGAGCAGAGATTTCTCCTGCCTATTCCCTGTATTGAGCCACTTGCTCAGTGATCATGCCTCTCACTTGTCCTGAGACACAATATCTGTAGGACATGGGGCATCAGGGGATGCCTGTCTGCCCATGCCCCAAGCAAACTGGAGCTCCAAAACCTCATGGTCAGCTGGTGCTTCCCTATGGCCAGTGCTGCAGCAGCATTTGGGGACAGTGGCCAGAGGTGTGCACGTTGCAGAGAGCTCTCTAACCACCCCCAGGTGGCTCTTACGGGACAGCTGTTGCTGGGATTTGGCTGGTTTTATTGCCACAGTGCCTGGGAATCCCTAAGTACTGCACAGACCTGAGACTTAATGATGTGCTTAATTTTAAGCATCTCTTTAAATGCTTTTCCCACATCACAGGCTGGGATGTAAATGCAGGCTATAAAGTGAGTTCTGCATCTTTCAGGAAAGGCCCTTTCCCTGTGGGGAGGACGGGAACCCTCTGGACTTCCTGGGGCTCAGCCTGGGAGCATCCCTGCCTCATGCTGGGTGAAACTGTCAGGAGAGCCTGTATCCTGCCCGTCCTCCCTGCCGAGGCTCTGCAGATGTCCCTGTCCCCAAAGAAGGGCTCAGCCCTGCAGCTGTACATCATACCAGCATTTACCAATTTTGCCAGATACAGCAGAAAAACCAGCAGGAGCTGTGAGTTTTTGGCTATGGCATGAGGACTGTGGGGAGCTGTGTAAGGATGTACATGTGTAGGTGGAGAAAAGCCAGTCCAGGGCCATCAGGGCTTACATGTGCTACACAGGGGTTTGTGCCTCTGTCAGGGATGTCTTGAGAGCCTGCAAGGGGGTAGAGGCTGGGAGTGATGCTGATACGTAGCAGTGAGACAGCCAGGGCAGTCCTGGCAAGTCTTGCAGCGGTGAGTGATGTGAAAGAGTCAAGGCCAAGTGGAAAAAATATGTGTTGTTGAACCAGGGGCTTAGCAGTGAGCTGGGAAAGAATTCATCTCCCAAAAAAGGATGAAGGGAGGAAAGCCTCCAGCTCTGCTTGCAAGGGAGAGTGACCTGTTGCAGGGGCCAGGGACAGCAGGGCTGAGAAACATTTGTGAGGATGGTGACACCAGATTTAAAGCTGCTCCTTCTTACACCATCCTGGAGCAGAGGTTGGATCACAGTTCCTGAGAGGGAAAGGGAAAAGGCTCGTTTGAGGGAGAGACAGAGGGTTTTCTAATGAGCCTTTCTCTACCTTCATAGATGAGAAACCCTCTCCTAGATCAGGGCACTGCAGGAGGGCCATCATGTTCTTCTCCTCTCCAGCAGCCTGGGGCAAGTCTGAGCATTGGAATGGTAGGAAGGCTTCCTAATTAGGGACCAGTTAAACGAAGAAGAAGATACCCATTGCAGCTTGTGGCTGTGCTTTGTGCCTGTCCCACAAAGGAGACTGCTGGGAAGCGGTTAATTCATGAAACACTGATCCTTAACCTGAGCTGAACCAGAGACTTTTATCCACAAGGCCCTTGATAGGCACAGCTCAGCTGAGGGAATGAGGAGGGAAAACCTTCATATATGTGTGTGTGTGTGCACATGTGTGTGTGTGTGTGCACATGTGTGTGGTGCCAGCTTTACTGCACATCTTCCAGTCTGGTGGGGGGAGCCCAGCAGGTCAGCCAGCTCTTTAGAGGAACACAGTGCCAGTGGGGCATCAGAGTGGCATTTGGCCAGGCTGGAGAAGGAGGGGTCTCCCTGTTGGAGGAGAAGTCAAGGCAAAACGTGTTGCCATGGCAAATAGTAAAGTTTTGCTGTGGCCACATTTGCTCTGGGATGAGTCTCGTTATTTCCACTTGAAAGCCCTGTTTTTCCTGGCAGTCACATTGGCATTTCAGTCTCTCAGATGTGCAAGAACTAGTAATTTTCCTCCCCCTGCACAGCGAGCTGAGCAGTGCTGTGCCTTTGGGCCAGTGGCAGGGCTTGGCCAGCATCCTTCCCACCTCCAGCCGTGTCCCCTCCTTACCTCTGTGCACACCAGCACCTTGGCCTGAGCCATTCGTGGAGCTGCCTTTCCCATCAGCTCTCCCCTTCTGCGCATCCTCTAATCCACATTTTCACCTGCATCCCCCCTGTTTTGGCACTGGCACCCTCAAGTGTCTCCCTGTGCTGCCAGGCCCCCCGTGTTGCACGCTGCACTTCTCTGTGCTTTGATTCCTTTTGGTTTCACCAAGATCACTGAACTGCATGTGTTTTTACTGCCTTTTTCCATGCTTCTGCTATGGCTGTAGGACTTCTTTGTGAATGGTAACTCCAGACAGGTAAGAGAGCACCTGCAGGACCCTGGCGTGTGCGAGTGGCGAGGGCAGGGTGAGAGCAGGGCTGGGGACACACCAGGGCATGTGGGTGCTTCTGCAGGGGGTTAATGTGTGGCAAACGGGGTTGAATCAGAGAGGCACAAAGATCAACAGGAGCAGCAGCTTGAAAGTTGATGCTGGGGAGGCTGGTAAGTCAGAAGCTGCTCTCTGCTGTCTGACCCGAGGTCAAAGCCAACGTCTGATTCCAGGGGTTGAATTTGCAGATTCAGCTGAACACAGAGAAGCTCCTACCCCTGGGCATTTTTGCTTTGCAAATAATAATAAGCTTATGGGTTGAAGCTCTCTGCTTGGTTGTGGTCAGGGCAGGCAAGGCACAGGAGAGGGGAAGCTGGTGCTGAATGACTTGAAGCTTACCTTCCATCACCTGCCTCTATGCTGCCTGTCCCAGCAGCTTCCCCCTTCTCATAGCTGTGGGTTATTTTACATTCAAATAAGAAAAAGAATAAAAAATGGGAATTTCTATGCCCGCTCTCAACCCATGCAGTGGCCATGTGCCAGGTCTCCTGCACTCATGGATGTTTAGTGAGGATCTGTAACACACAGGACCTCGCAGCAACAGGTTGTGTTCCTTCCAGAAGGATTGAATAGCCTGCTTTAATTGATTAACCTTACTAAAATATGCAATATGGTAAATTAAAACCTGGGGCAACATGAACCCCTTGGGCAACCCTGCAAAACTGCTGGTATGTAGATGTGCCCATTCGTCCAGAACCACAATATTGTTATTCATTTGGAGGTAGCGTATTTAAGCCTCTTAGGAGATGTAGGTGCTTATGCCATGCCAAGTCCTGCTTTCAAATCCCTTATTTTGGGAGGATTTCACTGAAAAAGCTGCATGCAGTTTGCTTTTGCAAGTCTGGTAGCCTGCATTGGTTAGCTGGCTCAGGAGGACTGATGCATGAAGGGCGATTACAGATGTTTGGAGCAGGGGTGAGGAACAAGAGTGATGCTGAGTGTGTGCAGCAGCCCGTAATGAAATATTTCATGCGAGGGTTTAATGAAGTATCACAAGTATGTGTGCTAAGAAAGCCCGGCTTTATTTATTCAGCAGTGCCTGTGTGTTTGCAGATTTTTAAATCTTCCCTGTCTGAGAAAATATTTACATTTCTAACCAGTGGCTTCAAAGCCAGCTCTGGTTTATGAAATGACTTACTGTGTTTCGCTTACAGGCTATGGGTCTTACCCGTAACCCGTGGTGACACTCCTGATTAATGGGGGCCTGTTGTGTATCACGCTGTTGTGTCCTGAGAGTACTAAATGTCTTTGTTGCTCCATAGCTCTTCTCCAGGCTTTTCTTTTTTTCTCTTTTTTTTTTCTGTAGAAGGAAGATGCTATCGATGACACTTTGAGTTCCCGGCATAAAGTCAAGGAGCTTTCGGTCATAGACGGCCGGAGAGCTCAGAATTGCAATATCCTCCTCTCCAGGTATGATTAATGCCTCCTTGCCCTCTGGGGAGTGGTGGGGGGATACCCTACCCTGGGCTGCAAGGTGCTCCTCATACCTGGAGGGGTGTTAATGACAGGAGCCAGCACAGGAGGAGAGCCAGGGACACCTGAACCCAGCTATAGTCTTACATCATTCGTGGCGGGGTGACATGTAGGGGGCAATGGCATTAGCAGGGTAACATGGCAACCTGGTGTCCCTGGAAAGCCCCCGAGGGGCTGGGGTACCCCATAAGCCTTCATATGGAGTGGAAGAGAGCTGATTTCACCTCTTATCTTCTTCAGCCTGGGTTTTGTTTGCTCTTTGCTGTCAGTTAAAGAGGGTCTCTGTTGGTCTGGGGAGGGCACTGGGTATCAGCAGGGTGCAGTGAGCAGCAGTAATTCAACCAGGGCCTTGCTGCCCACCCAGTGTCCTGTGCCACATCTGGATTTGGGGAAGAGGATGTTCAGCTCTTACATCTGCCCACCCCCACTGGGATGACAAGCCTCCCGCATGGTCCTTGCCAGGCAGGCTCAGCACTGCTGCCAGCAATTTAATCAAACCCCCAGATTGCTGCCAAGAGGATAAATAGGACCTTTTCCTGGCAAGATAAACTACACCAGTAAGACTGACTCCTGAGAAAAGGGAAGCCAGGCTGCGGTGGTCTGAAAGGATGAACCATCACTGCAGCTACTTGAAAAAAAACCCCACCCAAATAGCAGCAGAAAATGCCACTTGTTTCTGACTTACCCAGAAAAAAAAAAGAAAGAAAATATCCCAAGAGCAGTAAAACAGCTTCATTCAGAAATATTCACAGTGCTGCCTGGAAGCACAAAAGACCGTACCACCCAGGGCTGGCCAGGATGGAGCAGCCTTGCTGGCAGGTTGGGCTTGCAGCCACGGCACCCAAATTCTGTGTTTTCCCAGACCATGGGCTGTGGAGATGGTGCCTTGTCTGGGCAGCCCCGCTGGTTTCCTTCCCTAGAAAGCACGAAGAGGCTGATGTCTGCAAAGAAAAAAAAAAAAAACCAAAAAATACCCCAAAACAACAAACCTCTGGGTGGATAACTCACAGTCCCTGGTGCTTCTTCCAGCTCGCCCAGAGGTGGCTGGCAAGCCCCGTGGGCAGCGGGAGCGACGAGTGCAGTGAGCCGTGCGCCGCAGCGTTTGGGTGTAGAATGGTCATGTTTATGGCTGGCTCTGCTCTGGGCTGCTTCTGGGGATTTTTGTGCTTCCTAGCAGTCCAAATGAAAAGGATGACGATGAAAGCAGAGTTTAAAACAGCAGGCAAATGAGTATGTCTGTGGCAGCCAGCTATTAGCAAGTAAAACGATGGGATTCGGGGCACTGGCTGGGGTGCTCCCGGCATACGTAGGCTGAGCATAGTCAGAGTTGGTTTAGATGTGATTCAGCCAGAGGTTTAAGTGTGTAATTGAAAGCTAAGCACACAAATAGTTCCTTCAGTGGGAAGGGGAACGACCCGAGCACTAAACTTCAGAGGCATCTTGCACATCTTACTGAGTTAAGGTCTCAATTTCATCTCACCAGCAAACCTTTCACTTCCAAGAAAGCAATGGCTGGAAATGAATTGCCAGTAATTAATGCCACCAAAAGGGCATGGCAGTGGCCGCTGCCTGCCTGCCCTCCCCTGTGGGTTGTTTCCTAGGGCAGAAGCAGGAGCAGACTTGCTCTGCAGGGTGGTCCCCAGGCCTCTAACACGGCTTTTCCCAGGCCTGTCCTGCAGCCATGAGGACCCTGCAGGGATGGGTGGCTCTGAGGTGGCAGTGACTTGTACCAGACGCTGCTTTGGGATTCTTCCCACAGTGCTCCCAGGACCATAATCGAGTTTCTCTCCCCAGAATCCTTTTGGGTGATTTACTCCTGATGCCAAGTGGCTAAAACAAAGAGTGATGTGGGGATAAAGCCCAAGTATCCTCCTAGTGTACCAGGTCCAGCCCCTGCATCTCCAGCAGATTCCTTGTTATCCTTGGGCAAATCCTTTCATCTCTGCTTACCCCAAATCTGGGCTGACCAGTGGGTCCCTGGTCCCAGTGTTCCAAAGAGACTGGTCTGGCAGCTGGGCCGCTGCTCTCCCTTCTCACTCACGGCCACCACGGGGCCGAGCAGAGTTTCACATGCGAAAGGACCTGCAGGCTTGGCCCCTGATTTAGCCCAGACATTTGTGAGCTCACCAGGCATTGTCTGGCTCACAGCGTGGAAAGATTACAGCCAGTGAGATACTTTATCTCTCTCTGTAGATTTATTTTTTTGCCTGTTCCCCTTGCTTTGGGAGAAATTACTGCGCAGTGAGATCACTGGATTTTCCTCCGGCTAGTAATGCAGCACAAGAATATTTTTAACACTTGCTTTTTTCTTCTGGTGTTCGGAGAACGCTTTGCCGGTGTCAGTGCCTTATCGTGTCTTCCTCCGTGAACCCACCACGTCCTTGCTTTTGCTGCCTGTGTATGGTTGTGTATTTTTAGCCCTGTGTTGTGCCAGATGCAAATCCACCCCTTGCTCGGTCGCGTTCCGCCTGTGCCGGCGGTGAATGGCGCGTTTGATTCCCCCTCTCTCTGCGAGGCGACGTGAAGCATTTTTCTCAAATGAATGTGGCTTTTCAGGAGGGCGCGTCCCTTTGCCGGCGGAATTCGCCTTTCCCCTTCACACTTATTACGTCCTCTGCGGGTTTTGACAAAAGCCACGCGAAACAGCCCCGCTCTGGTGGGGCTGGCGAGCTGTCATTTCGCATCGCCAGCCCGCTGGCTCTAAATCCCTGTGACAGCGAGTCCCGTGACCCCGTTCCTCTCAGACGGCTCGCGTTCGACAGCTGCTGCCAACAATGATAATTATTGTGGTTATAGATAAGCTTCTAGCTTTCACTGGCCCCTTTCCCATCAAATTGTCTGAGAAGCTGTTTTCTTCTGGCGCCCCGCGCCTGCTTCTGCCGATGCTGGGGCAGGCTCTTGTTCTTGGCACTGGCTTGGGATGATTCCTGGGAAAAGGGGTTTTTTTCCCAACCTCTTTTCTTTTAAAATGTATTTTATTGTTGGCTTTACTTTCAGTGGGCTTAAAAAAGTCCCCCTCAATTTCACCACCCTCCTGGAGACAGTCACGGTAGAAGTGTGTGCTCTGGGTGTTAGCTGTGGATGAAGGGTAGCTGCCTGCCCACCCCCTTCTCTCAGGAGCATTTTTGCCTCCCAGGCATCCCTCTAAATGTCCAAACTTAGCCAGTGTCTATTTTTCACTGGAGTAGAGACTGATGCTGGTGGTTTGCGCATTTCTGTTGCTTTTTGGGTGTAAAAGAAGTCCTCCTCTACAGCTTCATATCCCACCTCAGGTCGTGTCCCATCCCAGCCACTGCCCTCGTATGAGACAAGTAGGGTGACCCCAGGATTTGGCTGCTCATCACTGCAAGCAGTAGAGGACACATTTTCCATGCATCCTGGGTTTGCTCCTCGTATGACAACAATTGTCCTGATCTCTGCTCAGGACAATCTTTGAGCTTCCTCCCCTGGCTGGGGTAGATTTTAACTCACCCTTTAATTAACAGACCCTCTCTAGGGTGCTCCTTTGAGCAGCAGGTGAAAGAGGACTGAGTGCAGGATGAGAAACATGAGCTTATAAGGGATGAATGTTTACTTATCAGATCTGTAAGATCCACCTGCCTCAATAAAGCTAATCTGTCACCTCCAGTCTTGAGCAAAAGATTTCAAGCTAAACCAAGCCTTTGCTACCCTGGTCTTAAAGACCAGCACCCTTCCTGCTCAATCTCAGTATGCTCCCTGAAGAGACACCAGGATGAAAAACACCCTCTTTGTTTAATTACTCAGAGTGATCAAGTCAGCTCCTGATCTTCTTTTTGACCTGCTGATCAGGTTGACTTCCAAGGTCTCACATCCCATCATAGGGTGTGTTTCTGGTTTCAGCTCATTCCTTTGAGCCACATCCAGTGTTTCAGCATACCTGACAGCACTGATCACTAAGACTGGGCCCATGGGTTTCCCTAAAGCCCGTGAACAGGTCTTTTCAACTCTGTGACTTTTCTCCTTGTGGAAGTGCAGGGGGTTAATTTCTTTTAAAACTAAATACTGCAATGACTTTAACCATCACTGCAAGCTTGGCAAGGGAGAGGATGTTGGCAAATGGGAGCTGCAGGAGTTTCTGGGCTTTCCCTCTTTTCAATTTAAAATTATTTTATCAACCACAATGCAAAGAAGAAGAATATATGTGGTTTCACAATCAAAGTCCTTGCAGGGAGTGGTTATGGGGAGTGCAGCAGACAAATTAAACTGTAATTAATGGCTCTGTAGCCCAGGAGGAGCCAAGGGTGTCTTTCAGTCTATTTGTTGCCTCAGCTCAGTGCAGGCTGCTGGCAAATAAACTACTACTAGGGAAGCCCAGAGTGGTGGTGCTCGCTGTGATGCAGTGATCTGTGGTTTTAGAAATCTCCAGTTTGAGGCTTCGTGTTCAATTCCTGTTGTGTGAAGTAGAGGAAGAAAAAGGTGGAAGGGAGGCTGGTTTCCAGCTTCTTCCATTTTGAAGTGTACAGAATCCACACCTCTCCAAAAAAACCAAACAGAGGGGTTTCCTGGGATGCTAAGCATCTGCTTCTCCAGATTTTGGATTTTTTTCTCATTTTTTCCCTAAAGGAAGACTCCAGCTGAAGGTGGTGGGAAGGTGTGAGAGGCAATGCTTAAATCCAAGAACAGCACTGGAAATTGGCCAGATTTTCCTTAGGGATTGTGGCAATGGGTTCAGGAGCAATGAGTTCCAGATCTGCACTCCTTAGCCCAGGCTGTGCTGTGCTGTGCTGTGCTGCCAGTGGGACTGTGACCCCACTGACCCCGTGGCCTTTAGGGGTGCTGGCACTGCAGGAGCAGCTTTTCTACAGGCAAGAGTTACATATGAAAGTTGGATATTTTCAATATGTGTACAATAAGCTACTTACAATACTTACATAAAGTACTATAAAACAAGGAAGTAGGAAATGGCAGCTGCAGTGTGGGGAGAGGGAATTGGCTGATGGGGTTTGACCCCCCCGTTAGCAGCAGGGCCAGGGCTGCTCTCTGCTGCGCTGTGCCTTGGCAGAGCACAGTCCTACCACGTTTCTCACATAATCCTTCTTCCTAACATGCTGTATGGAGTTATTTGTGGTGCTGCTGCCAGCCAGGAGTTAAGCTGTTCATGTTGCTTGGGTGTGTGAGGAAACACTCCTGAACCGTCCCAGATTGCTGGGAATAATTCCTACTCCTCCATCTCCCAGGCTGAAACTCTCGAACGAGGAGATCAAACGAGCGATTTTGACGATGGATGAGCAGGAGGACCTCCCGAAAGACATGCTGGAACAGGTGGGCAATGTGTCTCATGCTCCTTTGTGGTTGCCTCATGCTGAGATGATGCTGTGCGAGGCGCTCCGGACCAAAGCGTGGCTTTGAGTGTGTTGGGCCCCAAATTATTTACCAGCCACATGTTGAAAAACCACCCAGGTGGGTCAGGGCAGCAGGAAAGCAGCTCGGTGGCAGCATCAGTGCTGGGAGCAGCATGGTTTCCACATGCTGTTTCTATACCCAGGTCTGCCCTGGGGACCTCTAGGCTGCACCAGTTGCGTGTTTTGTGGTTGGCAGCTTGAAGTTCGTGTTCCGTGGAGGTTTAATTTTGAAAGCTTGTTCAGTGTTTGTGCAGTTCTCAAAGGGGGAATCCCATTTTTCACTCGCTCTGAATCCCTTCCGAAGCATATTATTCACCTGTCCTTAAAACTGAGCTGGTAATTGTACTTTGAGCAGAGACGTGGGAGGATTCATTGCACATAATTTCCACCTGCAAATAAGTAGAGTTGAAGCAAATGAGTGTCTCTGACTGACATCTTTTCTGGCAGAGCTGATGTCAAAACTAGCTTGGAGCAGACATAGCACATCTCCTCTAAAACCAGAGTGATGGCAGGGCAGAGACAAGAGACACTAATGTGATGGAGTAAAGGGAGGAAGGTCTCAGGGACAGTGATAACACTGATTTCTAAGGTGTTAGATTCAAGGAAATAAATCACCATTTGGCTCCCAAAAAACGGTGCATGGACCTCATGTCACTGCTGTGCTTTCTCTTGTTTTTAGCTTCTGAAGTTTGTTCCTGAAAAGGGTGACATTGACCTGCTGGAAGAGCATAAGCACGAGTTGGACCGCATGGCCAAGGCTGACCGGTTCCTCTTCGAAATGAGCAGGTTGGTGGCTCAGGGGACACGTGTTTTGGCCAGTGGCTGCATGGGCTGCTTGGGAGGTGGCTGTTTCAGGGAGCCTGCTTGGGAAATAAGCCCTTCTTACTATTTTTCCCATCAAGAAATGAAAGGGCCAGATGCACGGGAGGGCAAGCAAGGTGCTCCCACTTGTGTTCTGAGCTCCTAAAATCAGGGTTGTGTGTCCCAGACAAGCAGCAGCTGGACAAAGGAGGGGAAAGGGGTGGGTAGATGGATCCTCTGGAGTGAGGTGTTGACTTCCCCAGTTATGTCCTGACACATTTCCCCTCTCATTTGGGGAAAGTGGTTTAAGGGTGATTGTGGTGGTGCTGGGTTGATGATTGGACTAAATGATCGTGAAGGTGTCTTTGATGATTGTGAGATTCTCTTTCATCTGGTCTAGTGGAAGGTGTCTTCACAGGGCAGAGGGGTTGGAATTAGATGAATATTTATTGTTAGTGTCCCTTCCAACCCAAATCATTCTGTGATTCTGTGATCTGCATCGTGGCCCAGGTGAGAAGTGCTGTTTGAGTGATAACACAATGCTTCTTTTCCCCTTCACATGATTACATGCTAATGAATCCTTGAGCCTGATGTATGTACATTTTGCCCTGCTGTGGAGATGAGTCCCACTCCTCACCTCAAGACTGACTCATCCCTGGGGCTCCTGAGAATATATGAGATGGAAAGGAAATGTCATTTCTTCCTGCTCCTGGTAGCAATCATTTAAGACTTAGAAGTCTTCAGGGATGAATAACCTTATCTATGGCATGCACGTCCTCTAGAGGTACCGGTTTAAAGTCTTGAAGCTCCTTATTTAAATCAAAGTGAGCATTAAGCCCATTGAATTTCCTAGCTGAACTTCAAGCAAGTCACTTGTTGGCAAGGTCAGTGAGTTTTACAATTTGAGATCACACTGGGAGATCAAAAATAGAAATGCTCCCGTCCTCCCCGAGAAACGCGCCGATGAACACTGGGGCGATGTGCCGTGTAGTTGCTGAGTGTCAAAGGCAGGCAGGATGGAGCTGTGAAGTTCAAACCTGAGCCCTTGGGGCTGGATGATGCTCAGAATTAGCTTTACTATCACAGGTCACCTTTCTTCTTCACAGGCTCTCACCCAAGTGTTGCTCCCATGCCTTCATCCTTTGGAAGGCACAACGTGCTGATGCAAATATTTTCCTTGATTTCCAGCATGGCTTTTTAATTTGCCTTGTGGTCTGTAACTGAGTGTGATGTCTTTGTCACCTCTGATTAGTGCAATGACAGTGTAGCCCTTGGCCTTATGTGTGAGCACTTCTCCCATGGGTCCTCGGTCCAAATGACTCAAATCAGACTGCCATGTGCATACAAGTGAGATCTTGTTTAGCCTAAACACAGTTGACATGAGCAGAGCCGTCCCTGACTTGCCCAGGAAAGGGGCTTTCCAGCCCAGGCCATCATTTTGAGGATCTAAAGGTCTGGATATCTTAGTGCTGGTCATTGGTGAGGCTCTGTCCAGCTGCAGCTCATCACAAAGCTGTGGGGAGCACAGACCTCAGCAACACCTTTACTAAGCAGTGGTTGTAAAAGGACTGTTCATGCCAATCGTGTGTGAAAATCCACTTGTTGAACCTGCTGAGTTAAGGATAGGCTCAAGCATGTGCTTAAGAACCCACCTGGGTCCACCCCAGGACAGCTGTAGCTTCATTGTCATTTTTTCCCATCCCAGCACAGTTTCAGGGAGAAAAGGGGTCATTATTTTTTAATCACTGTGGCTCAAGTGTGCTTTGTAAGCACAGCTGTGAGCAGCAGAGCAGCAGAGCTCTGCCTGGAGCGAGCAACGCTCAACCTGCACCTCCTTCTTTTCCCCAGGATAAACCATTATCAGCAAAGGCTGCAGTCCCTCTACTTCAAGAAGAAATTTGCAGAGAGAGTTGCAGAAGTCAAACCCAAGGTGGAAGGCAAGTGACCAGACCTGCTAAGGGACTCTGTGCCGGCACAGGGAGCACCTGTAGGAAGAGCATCCCTTTGTGCCAAGGGGCAAGCCTGGTCTGCATGGAGGTTGTAGGGACACAGAGGAAGGGAGGGAGGTGGTGGTCTCTCTTTGTGGGTACTGAAGGGATTGCTGCAGGAAAAGGGTTGTGCTGTTTTGGCCGGGGATAATGTGCCACCTCTCTCTGCTTTCAGCCATCCGTGCTGGTTCCAAGGCAGTGCTCCAGAGCAGTAGCCTCCAGCAGCTGCTGGAGGTGGTCCTGGCCTTTGGGAACTACATGAACAAGGGCCAGAGGGGCAACGCCTTTGGCTTCAAGATCTCCAGCCTCAACAAGATCGTGGACACCAAGTCCAGCATTGACAAGTGAGCAGCCCCTGCCCTTATCCATGGTAGCATCTGTGGGCCCCAGGGATGTTGGGGGAATGGAGGGGCCATTAGCATTGCCTCTGGGAAGTGGGTAGGTGGGAGCAGTCCCCTCTTCCTGCTGCCCAATTTGGCACATCCAATGCTCTGAGTGTCCATTTTTTGAGTACGACAGCTTTCAAGGGAAGCTGAGCTGCAGATCAGCACAGGGATTGATGGGGACTTTCCTTCCTGGGCTGGCTAAACTTCAGCCAAGGCTGATTAGGAGGATCATCTTCCAAATGCTTTTTAACCCCTTTGAGAAGCCAATAGCCAGAGAAAGGATTCCCAGGGGCTTCTCTCCGTGGGAGCTGCTTCTGCCACCCCCACAAGCTGCTGCAGCCATTGCCAGGTTTGCTGTCTGCTTCCAAGCTCCATGCAAGAGAGAAGCTGGGTCAGGTCTCAAACTTGCCTGGTCTTATCCATCAGTAAAGACAGTGGAGAACAGGAGCAGTCATGCTGAAGTCACCTGCCCTGAGTTTCTCCTGTGGAGGATCCTCGCTTGCAGGGACTGGGCTGCTCTGCAGGGTGCCTGTGCATGGGACAGACCCATCCCATGTCGCCAGACAGACAGCGAGCAGCATCCTTGCAGAAATCCTCAAACAGTTCATTACCAGGGTTGGGATTTTTACAGGGTTTTTGACTGAACTGTGAGCTCCCCAAGATGCCACCACACTGACCTCACTGCTCCTCTCTCCTAGGAACATCACCCTTCTGCACTATCTCATCACTGTTGTTGAAAAGAAATACCCCAAAGTCCTCCGCCTGCACGAGGAACTGCGAGACATCCCACAGGCAGCCAAAGTCAAGTAAGCACGGATTTAGGTGGCACTTCTCCCCTCATTTCTGCCTTTCCATGTCACCCCACCCCAGCTCATGCCCCTGGCCAGATCCTGGCTACTGGGCTGTACCCCCTGCCGTGGCCACGCTGGCCCAGAGCAGCCCAAGACACAGAAGCAAACATCACCTGGTGGCTTTAAATCACAGCCCTTGCAGAAAAGGCTCTAAACCTCCGAGCTTGAGGGAGGAGAGCTGCTTGGAGCAGCCGTTTCCTGTTGTTATCTCACCACAGAAGCATTTAATTAATTTCTAATGGTACGTTAAGTAATCTGGGAGGAAGCGGTTGCGGTGTGGCTGCAGATAAAGGGCAGCTGTTTATCTTTGTGTGGCAGGAAGGCTCTGCCTGCAGCACAGGCAGGACCAGGCAGCCCTCCAAGGGGCTCACCTGCCTCCAGGTCATGCCTGCCCCTCGTTTTACCACTGACATGGAGCTTCTGGTGTGTGCAACCAGCTTTTAAACCCTGCCCAGTGACCTGCTGGGAGCAGGCTGCCCCGGTTCAGCAAAGCCCTTAAACACAGGCTGAACCTTTAAGTGCAGGAGGAATCTGCTGTTGCGCTGCAAAGCCCTCAAGTATGTGCTGAAGTACCTCTGAAATCAATGAGGCTCTGTTTTGGTTTTAAAGTTCAGCAGGAGCTTATGGGCTTTGCTGCTTCGGAGACATGAGCAGCATAGATCACACATTTCTGCAGCCAGTGCATGTTCCTGTTAGCCATGGGCATGGAAAGAGCCTAAAACTGAACCTTTTTAGAGAGGGTGCAGTTAGAACAGGTTATACTGAAAAGCTGTGGATGCCCCATCCCTGGAAGTGTCCCAGGCCAGGTTGGACGGGGCTTGAACCAACCTGGTCTAGTGGAAGGTGTCCCTGCTCATGGCAGGGGAGTTGGAATAGGATGGACTTTGAGCTCCCTTCCAACCTAAAAAACATTCTGTGATTTTATGAAATACACATGGAGTTTGTAGTGTCTCAAGAGTATTTCTCTTATAGTGATGGTGGGTTCCCAAGGAAGATGTGTAATGAACAAAACAAGCATCCTCACATTTAAAATATAAAATAATCGTCAGCCATTGGGATTAAACACAGTGACAGGACAAATCTTGGCATGCGAGGAAGGGTGTTCTTCACCCAGAAGTGGGTTGGGCACTGGAACAGGCTCCCCAGGAGCGTTTGGACAGTGTTCTCAGGCACGTGGTTGGATTGCTGGGGTTGTCCTGTGCAGGGCCAGGAATTGGAGATGATGATCCCTGTGGTTCCCTTCAAACTCAGGATATTCTGTGAGTGTGTGGTGCTCAGTTTGTAGGCATCATCTGAGAACACGGCAACATCTGAGGAGCAGGACATGCTCCTCACTCATGGAGACTCAGCTTTCTCATGCCTGTGTATCTGCAGCTGTTGTACAGACACACGGATGGGAAAGAAAAAGCCTGTGGAGAGGGTTTTTTTACCCCCCTAAACTTTATCATTTTGCTCTAAACTGGACACCATATGTAACATTTGGGTTTGGTCCAATCTAGAGTGAAACCGAAAAGTTCTGGAAAACCCTGAATTCCCCCCAGCCCTGCAGCTGTGAAACAAAAATTGCCGCTTCTGTCAATCCCCACCGCTAGTAATGAACTGCTGGAGCACAGGGCTCCCAAAACTGCATTTTCCCAGACTAAACCTGCCAGGAATGCTTGCCCCATGACCCGGCGTCAGCATTTCCAGGGACCCCAGCCCTCGCACAGACACCCCTGGAAAGGCATCAAGCTTGTGGTCATCGAGGCTTTGTGAGAAAGCTTCCCCTCAGATGTAGTGGTAGAAACCCGTAAGCACTTGAATTCGGAGCTCATCGGGGGCTTGAGCCTTGTATAAACAAAGTCAGTGCCAGACGTGATGATTTATTTTTATTTCTCTATATTTGGGCTGTCTCCCTTTATGAAAGGCTGACTGCTAGGAAGGATGCTTTGCCTGGTGTTCACCTAAGTGTGGTACCCTGAAAAACTGTCCTCTGTGCACTGGGACAATGAGCCCAAGTGCTGCTAGTACTGGAGAGAAATCTGTGCCCAGCAAAGCCCTCTCCTGAGCTGTTCTTTTGCTTGGAGAGGGCTGGAGGCTGCTGAGCTTGCTAAACCTGCACAGTCCTCTTGATTAAAAATACAGAAAAAGTGCTTTGCTTTACAACAAAGAACTGCAGCTACTTTGAGATAGTCCCAGCTTAGAGGCTGTCAGTCTGACTTCCTGCTCGAGACATGCTGATCTGCAAAAAGCAGGCAATGTGTGCAGTACTGGGGTCTTTTCAGTGGGAAAACATGGTCAAGTTGGTCAGAGAGCTGTAGAATTTTCTGGGGAAGGCTGAAAATTAACATCCTGCAATTTCCAACAGCATGACTGAGCTGGAGAAAGAAATAAACACTCTGAGGAGCGGCCTGAGAGCGGTGGAGACTGTAAGTATTACTTAAATAAAACACAGTCCAGCCTGGCTCCAAGCAGCACAGCATCCCTCCTTGGGGAGGCAGGCAAGGGAGCTCCCAGCAAAGCTGCTTTTATCTCACATCCTGGAGATCTGTTTGCCTTTCCTTCCTGCCCTGCACGTGCTCCTGTCCTCTCAGGGCTGTTTTGGCACTGAAGTTACCATGTGCGTTTAGGCACGTGCATGGTTTGTGTCTTAATACATCAAGGGAGGGTGAGTAAGCCTAGTGATGATGCCCATGGAGGACCTGTGATGTGCAGAAGGGTCTCCCCTCAGCTATAAAACCACAGAGGGCTGGGGAGCACTTCTGCAGCCCAGCTGGAATGGTGATGAAATGGTGGAGGTATCCCAGAGGACTCACCGTCTTGCTAAATTATGCTGCTTCCCACAAGCTTTCCTGCAGGATTCGGCTTAAAAGCTTACTGCAGGCATTGTAAAGCGGGTTAATCCAGGGTGTCCTGCATGGCAGGGGGGAGCAGCAGTGGTGGTGCAGGCAGTACCCCAGGCACTGATGCAGGCACACTCCCCACTGCCAGAGGCTGATGGTGCTCATGTCGCTCATCAGCCAGAGCCTGACCAGATTTACCTCTTTTTTCCCCCCCAAAGGAGCTGGACTTCCAGAAGTCTCAGGTTCAGCAAACAGGTGACAAGTTTGTGTCTGTCGTCAGCCAGTTCATCACATTAGCCAGCTTCAGCTTCTCGGATGTCGAAGATCTCCTGATGGAAGCAAAAGAGCTGGTAAGGCCACCAATGTCCTTGAGATCTGGGTGGTGTTTCAGCCCTCCCAGGGCACGTGAAACTGTGTGTGAATATCTCAAATGCCTCCCCCATGAGAGGTCATGTGAGTGTCCTGTTGAGACTCTGACATGAGAAAGCTTCAGAGCTGCTCTTCATGCTTTGTTTGGAGGGAGTGGGTGAGCACTCTGACCCCAGGGCCTATTTCCTGCTTCACAACCCACCATGGCAGGGGACCACAGGTCAGGCTAGCAGATGGCTTCTAGGATGTGTAGAAAACCATGAGATACCTGTCTGCCTTTTGAAAGTACAAGTCAAGAGCTAGCCATGGGAGAGTTGTGTCCATCAGGGGAGGAGATAATAAGTCATTTATGAGGGTCTGACTTTTGGTGAAGAGCTTTCACTCAAGCCTAAAGGGTGTGCTTTGCTTTCTCTGTCTTAAAATGGGAATCTCCCAGTTTTGAGGGCTTTAGAGTTAAGAGTGTGGTTCCTGGGGCATCATGGCCAGGGATGGCTGAAGGCAGCAAGAAAGCAGGCTGTTCCATTTGGAGTTGATGGAAGAGGAGGAAAAATGGAACCAGGTCTTCAGCTGGACATGTGGTCTCCCAGAGTTTGATGCTGAAGACAACCCAGGCTGCCTGAGAGACCCCAATTCTGCAGAGGTAACTGATCTGGGACCTGCCCAGCTCTTCTCTCCAGAGAAGAGTGAGAGGAGCTCAGTGACCTGAATTGAGGCCGAACTCAGACCTGGTTAGAGAAGCTACTCAAAAGTTTTGCTGTTCCCAGAGTAGTGCCTCGGTGAGAGCTTTGCAGTCACATGCAGTGACCACCAGCCTGGTTTAACTCATGCCAAAGGGGTGGCCATTGGATGACTTCTGTGATACCCAAGCACTTTTCACTTCCCCTGTTTCATCAAAGGGACACACACGCAGGTTCCCATTCCTCCAAGTCCTCCATTATCTCCTCCCTGTCCTGGCCTTCATCTTGATGGAAGTGACAGGCAGATAGTCCAGCACAGGCCATTTTAGAGGTTCCATCCTTGTCCCAGTGTATCAGCTACATCTCCAAAGACAGAAGTTACCACGTGTCACCTCCTTCTCCTTGGCTGTACCAGTGTCCAGTTGGCACTGTCCTTCTGCCCATCCACCCGTGCTTGGGTGTTATGATGGGCCATTGCCTTCCTGAGGCCTTGGCTAAGCCACCCTTTTGGACTTGATGGTAACCTGGCAGATCTTCCCTGTAGTGAGTTTGGACTGTGGAGATGGTGAGAAATGCTTTGCAAACTATATCATCCTCTGGTCACTTGGCTGGATCTGGAGGAGGAGCTCTGGTCATGGTCCCCAGTGTCCATGGAAGTGCACTCTGAAGCAATTTGCAGCTGTTCCCCTGGTTATTGGATGGGCTGGGCTATGCAGAGAGCACCAGCTCTTCGCTTTTTAAACACATCTCCAGATGCAAATTGTGTTACTGCTTTCGCCTAGGAAAACAGAAACATCCCTGTTTTGTAAATGTTATATCCCATGGGGATAACATTTTCAGCCTTTCCACCCCCACCAGAATCTCTTGTAACATGGCAGAGAATTTAATATCCTGATTAAAATCAACAAGAATAAACTCAATTATATTGACTTATATAGTGGCACCTCTCAGATTCCTCCCTGCATCTTGAAGTGTTAAGCCCTTTAAGTAAACAAAGAAATAAAAATGCCCTAAATGTTTTTTGAAGAGCCTGGGGCACCCCTGCAAATAAAACTAAATCATACAGGCAGGCTTTAAAATTGTTCCTCTTGGTCTGCCCTGCAAATCCAAAGCAACTAATAAATCTGTTCTTTGCTTTTTTCTTTTCTTTTAAGCTTGCTTATCTCCAGAACGTGCCATCACAATTTTAACAAACTTTCCGTGCACAAAGAGTCTCCTTCAAACTGGAAGTGAGAACAAAGAGTGTCAATCCCAAGGACAAGTCATAGGCTGCTTTGGGACCGGGACGCATCAGCAGATCAGGGATGTCCTGTCCTGACCTTTGCTAAGGCCTCATTCGACTCCCTTACCTTAATGGTGTGCAAACAGCGCGGAAGGCCGGAAAACTCCCTGTTTCCCTGCCCAGGGCTGTGCCTGAGCCTGGGCAGAAATCTCTTTTAGAAGTTTCACCAAACACATTTGGTTTCAATAGCAGAGCATGTGGCAATGATAAATAATACCCCAAAAGTACTTCAAAGAAAAACTTAAAAGTGCGAGTTTCCCTTCCCCTGCCGTGTTTACTATTAATTTTATGTCTTCAGTCCTACAGTATTTTGCTTCCTTGTTTTTACTGCTGCTTAGTTAATAAAGTGGAGCTGGGGCAGGGGAGGCTCAGCAGAGCCAGAGGCAAGATGGGGAGAGGGGGCTTGAGAGTGATGCAGGTTGGCTCTTACAGGGCGGCAGGTAAAACATCAGATGATTTATTTTGTGTTTAAGTCAAGGCTTGATGAAGCAAGGCCCTGCTCTCCACCATGGCTGCTGGAAGTGTTTCTCTCTGCTCCATCAGGTTGAAGGTTTCCCATGGGGGTTTCACCAGTGCAGTGGGTATATCCAAGACTGATGTACCCCTGGCCTCTCTCTTCCAGTTTTCCAAGGCTGTGAAGCACTTTGGAGAAGACACGGACAAAATTCAGCCTGATGAATTCTTCGGCATCTTTGACCAGTTCCTTCAAGCCGTGACTGAGGCCAAGCAGGAGAATGAGAACATGAGGAGGAGGAAGGAGGAGGAAGAGCGCCGGGCACGCATGGAGGCACAGGTGGGTGGACACCAGCGAGTCTGGAAGCATCCTTAGGACACCTGGGGATGGCAACTTCGTCATGCTGTCCCCATGATGGCCATGGTGGCATGGGGAGTGCTGAAGACTTGGCAAGGAGCTTTTGTGCTCTTAGATCCACTGACTACTCATGGTTAATTGCTTAATTAACTGATGGGCAACTGTGTTGGTGAGGTCTTAGAGCTGAAACATGCAGCAGAGCTGCTGCTGGCTGTGGGCTGCTGTGGCCCACGAGCAGCAGCCAACAGGGCTGTGACACTCGGCCCATGGGTTGTATCATAGAATCTCAGAATCACAGAATGGTTTGGGTTGGAAGGGACCTAGTTCTAGTACCAACCCCCATGCCGTGGGCAGGGACACCTTCCACTAGACCAGGTTGCTCCAAGCCCTACCCAACGTGGCCTTGAACACTTACAAGGAGGGGGTGGTATCAACAACCCCAACCAGCTCTTGTGTGCTAAGCACTGGGGCGGGAAACCACTCTTGTTCTTTGAGTTTGGGCATCACCGTGCGTGTGTTGGGCACCCCACAACCACCTGCACGAGAGAGTGAGATGTCTTCTTTCCCTGCCTCTCCATGACCTGTAGCTGAAGGAGCAGCGGGAGCGGGAGCGCAAGGCGAGGAAGGCGAAAGAGACCGGGGAAGAGAGCGGCGAGTTCGACGACCTTGTCTCCGCACTGCGCTCGGGCGAAGTCTTCGACAAGGACCTCACCAAACTGAAGCGCAACCGCAAGCGCATCACCAACCAGCTGGCTGACAGCGGCCGGGAGAGGCCCATCACCAAACTCAACTTCTGAAAAAAAAACAGAACAGCAGCAACAAAACCCAACAAAAAAACCCCAACCCCGCGGGTTAAGTCTTTCTGAAGTGGCTAAGGTTTTCTTTTTATTTCTGTTACACTGCCTTGCGATCCGAAGTGGAACAGTGGCACGCTCTTTCTTGCCGCGGGCAAGGGGGGGTGTGTGTGTATATACCGTGTATATAGTCGGGTCGGGGGGGCGCGGGCGGAGGTACGTGGGGCAGCTCACGTTGGCGAGGGCCAGCACCACCTCCTCTCCGCCCCACAGAGTAGTTCTCCCCATGCACAAGCACAATGCCGCGTCTGCGGAGCACGAGAGGACCCAACCCAGAGCCGCCGGCAGTCCCGGTGGCCCCCAAAGCCAAGGGGAAGCCGCTTCCCGCTGCTCTCCTGCTCGGACCCCTCCCAGGGCCATTTGCAGGGGACGCCTTGCACACAAAGCCGAGCGGTTTAAAGAAGAAAAGAAAAACAAAGAGCAAAGTTGACTGAACTTTTATGCATTGTTTGGTTGGGTTTTTTTTCCCTCATTGTTGGCGATTATTCCGACAAACTCACCGATCGGCGCGTTGGTGCCGGTTCCCGAGCTCAGCGCCGCGGGCGTTCCCAGTGATGCTCTTCCCGTCGTCCTTGGGGGACGTTCTTTTTCCTCTCACCTTGCTAAAGGACAAACTTGACCCCAAAGTGCTTTTCGCTGTAACGCCACACAGGTGTATTTATGCTGTTGCAACGTTTTCTGGCCCAGGACAGTGGGAAGGGTCGGTTCTTGGAGAAGACGAAGAGCATAAACTTTTGCGTTGTAAGTTTTATTCTTGCTTTCAGTTCAGTGGGACAAACTGTATCCTCTGTCAAGGTGGGTCAGGACCAAAGGTCTCTGAGATGCAAAGGGGTTGGGGTAAAACCCGCCAGCTTTCACCCACCTTCTTTTCTTTTTCTTTCTCGGACACACAGAAGCAGTGATGCCAAGAAACACTCGTCTCTTAGCCAGGTCCTTTTTCAACTGGTTTGCTGTTCATTGTCATTGCAAATTTGTAAGCAGAACTACCTGTCAAATGTCAGTCCAAAAAAAAAAAGACAAAAAAAAAAAACCACAATAATAAAAATAATTCAGAGCTCTCAGGGAGTAATAATTTAAAGGTTTAGAAAATTAAGAATTGGAGAATAAAAAGTAACCACCATTAACATATTAACATTTCTATTCTTAAATTATGCTGAGTATATAGAGGACTGTTACTTTTTACTTTTATTTATTTGTGGTATGTTTTTTAAGAAAGCAAAACAAAACCTTTTTATACCACCAATACTTTTGTGATCTTTTTTTTTTTGTTTGTTTGTTTGTTCTTTTTCCTGTGGAGAGATGAGTTTGTCCCTGTTGCACTAGATATTAACACGATTTGAAATAAGGTTGGTTGTTCTTTTTTTTTTTTGTCAGATAATCGGTATTACTGGTGGGGTTTGGGATGTCAGTTAACTATATGTACTGTATAGCAAAAGTGCTGTTTAAACTAATTTGTATAAAAAAATAGGGTTCTAAGCACCTGAAGGCCGTGGGGTCTGCGTGCTGAGTGAAAGCTGTGAAATCTCTCTCGAAGCAGAGTTGTCAAGAGCTGTGGTTTTACCATTTTGTTCTTTTCTTCATTGCAACTTTTAACGCACTGTAGATTAAAAAAAAAAGAAAGAAAAAAAAAAGGAAAAAAAAAGACTTTCTGAGTAGCATTTAAAGCAGTAAAGCAGGTAAGTGCAGAAATAAAGTCCAGCACCTCGTATCCAAGCAGCTGCAAAACCTGCAGATTGTGTTCAAAGGTGGAGTTAAGCACTTTGCTTTAAGAAGGAGGGGGAAATAAAGACAAAAGGTAATGATAATACTATTCCTTAACTAAAGTGCCTCTATTTATATTTTTTATTTATGGCTGAATAAAATGGGGCTGATACAATTGAGGGAATGGACTATGGGGGGGAATTGAAAATATATAAAAATAAGAAGGAAAAAAAAAAAGGTTTAAAAAAAAGTCTGGCGTCTGATGGTTTAAGGAATGGTTGGTCACACGTGTTTAATTGGAAAGGCAGTGGGAGTTGGAAAGGGTGATCCCCTCCTGGGGTCCCCGGGTGCCAGCACCCACCTAGGCTCCTGCTTCCACAACCCCAGTGCCACATCAGGACCTTTCCTGACAGATTTCCTCTTGCCCTTCCAAACCTGTTGGTTTTTTTTTTTTTTGCCAATTGTTTTAAAACAGCCTGGTTATCAGGCTGATTTTTCCATTTATTTGTTTTCTTTAAAGGAAAAAAAAAAAGGAAAAAAGAAAAAATTATTATATCTCTATAAATAAATAAAAAGGCTGTGTGCAGGTAATTCCATGTGCCATTGTTGAAAACTACTTTTAGATTGGTGCTGGTGTAAGTAGCCACTCTTTTCTCTTGGGTGTGTATTTTAAAGATGATTTTTTTTTTTTTAATAATGCCAAAAATGAAAACAAAAAAAAATATTCCATAATAATTTGTAAACTAAAGTATATGTCTTGGACCTTATTAGCTTCGTAGTGACCAAGGTAGTCTGTTAGGTGCAAGGATGTTAGTAGTCTTAGCTAGTGGGAAATGCTGTGTAATGTTATGAGACTGTACATTTTCTAAGATGGCAATATGCAATAAAGAAAAACGATTTCGGTGA
This sequence comes from Acropternis orthonyx, assembly GCA_035583155.1. NCBI lineage: Eukaryota > Metazoa > Chordata > Aves > Passeriformes > Rhinocryptidae > Acropternis > Acropternis orthonyx. The sequence continues at coordinate 59,933,080 of JAWWEU010000158.1, read as the reverse complement.
GTGTACATGGCAGAGGCATGGCTTATTTTCCAGGGGGAAATAATGGGATAATTTGGGATGGAGATAGGTGTTGGAGAAAAGGCTTTATGAGGGTTTCTCTTTTTTGGGTGTGTTTGTGGGCTTTTCTGGGGTTGGCTGATAACCCCACTTCACCCCTTCCCTGCATGCTGGGTTTTAGGTGGTTGGGGGGTTTCCCCCTCCTGCTGGATTTTAGGCAATCAGGTTTTTTTCCACCTTCCAGGCTTGCAGCATCCTTATTGTCACCCAGCTGTGGGCTCTGAAACACCTCCCAGTTAACAACCCCATTCATTTTTTTCCCACTGTGTTGTTGCTAACGCCTGTTCCCACCTTGGTGGGAACTTTTTCAAAAGCCCACCTGGGCTTTTCAATGATCCTGCCTTGAGGCAGCTGCCAGTTTTGCATCATGGGATTGGATCATCTCCCTTTCTCCAGGGGACAGTGGCTGGCTGGGCTCGCCAGTGTGATTCTAGCAAGCCTATCTAGACACAGCAGAGATGTTTTCTTGGCTATAGCCCAAACCCCTCTTGGCCTATTCTTGCTCACCACTGCCTTTCCCACACACCTTCCCATCCATGCTCTGTGCTGTTTTCTTCTTTTTCCAATGCTCTTTGCATGGGTGATCTTTGCAGCACCCAGCACCCCCAGACCCTGCTGTCTGTGGCAGTGGGAGCATCTGCAATGATGCTCAGACCCATATGCTTTCCCCTTTGGTCAGGGCCTTTCCAGAAAAACCAGTAAGCTGACACTGGGCCAGCACAGATGGAGCTTCTAACACATCCCTGGGCTTCTTGGGGATTCCCTTTGGTGCGATCCCACCCAGCACTGGGACTGGCAAGCACTGCAGTTTTCTGCTATTTATATCCCACAGCTTGTGTGTCTCACCAAGGAGTGTATTTATGTTCCACTGTTGGTGAGATTTGGGCTGGTGGGGAGCACAGGGAGATGGTGAAGAGCAGCCAGCACTCCTGTGGGCTGGTGATGCCATGGGAAAGCAGCCCTGGGCTGTGGTGGAAGGACCTAAGGAAAAAGGGAATGGTTTCAGCTGCTCTTCCCATCATAAATCCTTGCGTCCCCAGCCTAGGGCTGATGCGAGTTCATCCATAAATGGATGTGAACCTGATGAGGACCTGAAATTCTGGTAAATGGCAGATTGCAGGTTTCCTGGGCCACACTAGTGTGAGACACAGGACAGTCCCTGTGACGGGAATGGTGTGGCAATGGGAGATGTGGACAATGTCAGTGCATAGCTTTTTATTCAACCAAGATATCTGGGGGGAGGGGGAATCATAGTAACTTGCAAGATTCATAACCTTCAAACCCTTCCTCAGAGCTGGATTAGCAACATCTGTGCCTTAAGAATATAAATTTCAGATGCTATGTTTGTCACCCCAGAGGAAAGGGGACCAGGGTGGGCGATGTGGTGGGCTAGCATGGCTGTGCTGTGTGAGCCCATGTCCACTGATGTCCTGGCTGTCTGGGTTTTCACCTGAAAAAAGGCTCGTGTGTCCCAAATCCTGGCTCTTCCCTCCAGTTACAGCCATGAGCCAGCACACCCTTGGGTGCTGGATGAGCCAAACCTGCCCAGACCCGCCAGTGCCAGGGGAGCTGCCGGGCACGGCGCTCCTGGGGAATTGTCCCATGGGGCCACCAAACCTGCTGAGCCAGCCTCCACTGTGCTCTGCTCCAGCCCAGTGGCTTTCCCTGTTGCTGAAGGCTGGAGCGACTGGGACTCCCACGGGAGTGAGGAGAGTCAGGTGTCATCTCCCGCACTCAGCCTGTTATCCTTGGCATCACGCCCCAGCTTGGAAAAGATGAGTCAAGATGCTGAGGCAATGGCCTGATGCAGACAGAGCACTGCATGCAAAGCTCAGCTCAGCAAGTAGGACAGGCTCCCAATCCTGCTGACAGCACTGCCGCTTTGTGCCACTGGCAACGAGTTGCAGGGTCCTGGGACAGCAGGAGCTTGCTGGACTTCACATCCAAAAGTATTTATTTACTCCCATGGAAGGCGACAATATATATCTGTCAGACTTTGATATCCCTGCTGGAGACCCTCAGGAAAGGTTAGGCAAAACAGGGATGTACCCAGTTCTGCTCCCACCTGTGCTGCAGCTGGACCTGGCTCTGTCCCCTCTGCCAGTGCCCATGTCACAGCTCAAGCAGATGTCCTGGGGTAAAACTGCACTTTGCCATTATCATGATCTTGCACGGCCCTGTCACCAGATCTGCAGTCCTTGTGCTGGGCTGGCAGTGCTGGAGCACCCCAGGAACAGGCTCATCCCTCAATGCAGAGACCCCTGTAAGCATGGAGTGTGTCCAGAGAAAGGTGACATTGCTTGGGAAGGGTCTGGAGCACAAGCCTGAAGATGAGAGGCTGAGGGAGCTGGCAGGGCTCAGTCTGGAGAACAGGAGGCTCAAGGGGGACCTTCTCACTCTCTGCAGCTCCATGAAAGGAGGGTGTAGCCAGGTGGGGGTTGGCCTCCTCTTCCCAGGTAACAAGGGACTGGACAAGAGGAAATGGCCTCAAGTTGTACCAGGGGAGGTTTAGATTAGATACTAGGAAAAGTTTCTTCATGCTGTGGTCAAGCCCTGGCACAGGCTGCCCAGGGCAGTGCTGGAGTCATCAGCCCTGGAGGTATTTAAAAGACATGTGAATGTGGCACTTGGGGACATGGGTTAGTGGTGGGCTTGGCAGTGCTGGGCTAACAGTTGGACTCAATGATTTTAGATACTTTTCCAACCTAAATGATCCCGTGATTCTAAACAATTCTATGTTTCTCAAACCCCATAAAAGCTGATTATTTATGTACCAGCCTGTGCTGTGGGTAAACATGCCCTTCAAGCTTTGCTTCTGGGAGGTACAGAAGAGGCCAAGCTGACACAAAGGCAGTGCATGGCAGGAGGGAGGTGATGAGCCCCATCTCCATCCTGTCTCCTGCAGCAAATCCTGACAGACACCTCTCCTGTGAGCTTTCTCCCTAACATTGCTCATGGTCCTCCAATAGATGCATGTGAAAAGGAGAGTTGTCCGTTTCAATCACAAGTGCTCTGATATGAAACCTCTGAGCATTTTACAGTATTTTTAGCCTTAAATCAGGTTTGATGAGAGTGTGCAGGTGAGCCAGGGAGAAATCCTGTGCCCCAGCAGATCCTCAGCAAAGACAGCACCACCATCTGCTGGCACTTTCCAATTTCAGCATTTTAGAGCTGTCAAGTGCAAAATCAATTCTCCTTCTTGTTTTCCTCTGTGATCTCTACTGTGGTCTGAAAAGTTCTCCAGATAAATGCTAAATTTTCTTTATCAGTTTCCCCCAGCATGGTTGAGGAGGGCTAACTTTAATTCTGCCCATCGTAGTTCAAGTCAAATAGCCAAAGGTTACAATCTGTGGCATTTCTGCAACTTCTGACAATGCCTGAATTTCAGGTCAGTGCACGATGTGTGCACATGCAGGCAACACAAATGCATGTTTGTGTAAGAAAAACTAACTGAAAATAGTTTCATGGGTCATTTGAACTTACTTCCATGGCTTTTGAAATTATCACACAGTGCCCCACTCCACTACAGTGCTCCCCAGGGCTTGTACCAATGCCAAGGTCTGTGTTGGGAGCCAGCTTTGTGCAGGCTCCCCTTGCTAAAACCTGACTTTTCTTGCACTGCTGTCACGTTGCATGAACTCGAAATTAAGATGGAGTTTCCCAGTTCCCAGGACAACTCTGTAAAAGTAAGTCATTGAATTGCAATTTTCCATTACTTTCTTTACTGGCCCCTATTCCTGCATTTGTTTATATGCTCTCAGTTCAGACATGGCTCTGCTGGAGGGGTAGAACACACACAATGTGTGTTTAGGCAAGGGCAAGTACAGCTGCCCTAAGCCAGGATTATCCTGGGCACATAGCTTTGTTCCTGCTGCCTAAGCCATCCCTTTGGCCTTCCAGGACACTGCTGTAAGATGGGCTGGGGCTGTGCCCATGGCTTTACCTGGGCTTTGGGTGCTGAGGGCTACTGGGACCTTTTCCATCCACTAGAATTTGTGCCTGTGTACCTTCATACAGCTTTACTTCGCCAAGCTCTGTGCGGAGCATCCCCTGGGTTCAAAGAAAGGTGAGGAAGTCCCAGTTTTGTGCTTCACCCAGCTCCTGATCTCTGCCTTAAACCATTTTTTCCACTATGAAATCAGTGAAAAGCACTCAGGCAAGACCTAGTTTCTATGGCAAATCTTTCCAATGTAATAGCAGGAGGCGATCACCATTTGAGTTATATTTTCTGGAAAGAATCCACAATTCAGATGCTGTATTCAGAACTTGACATGACCTCAGGGATGGTATATTACCAAATGTTCTGTAAAATGCACCAGACTGAGCCACAGGCGCAGGTCAGGGAGGAGCACAAGTGCTGCAGCACATTAGATTTCACTGGAAAAAAACAAGTGACCTGGTTACTCAGGGCATTTTTTTATCCCTGATGTTGAGATTAATTCAGAGTATGATGCTAAATCAGGTAAGCAAATTACAATTACATGGTCACGGGGGAACTGCTGGCAGAGCAGGATGAATTTAAGAGAAATTTATCTTGCTGCTTTCATCCACATCTATGACCCTGAGGGGTTTTAATTTGTAGGACCTATTCAGGGGGTTTGGTTTCTCATCAGCTTCCGTACCAGCATCCTCCCAACTGCCCTCCACTGGGGTGGGGTGGGGTGGGCTGGCCAGGTGCTGGCCATCAGCCTTGTTTAGGAGCCAGCCTAGTGTCCACATGCAGCCCCAACCTGGGGGCAATTTTCACCCGCTATGAGTGTGCACACCTCAGTGAATCCCTCTGGGCAAGCCCCAAGCATAACCGAAGTGTGTATCAGTACTGCTGGCAGAAGCAGGTGGAAATATTCCTGCTGCCTTCAGCCAGACTTGCTCTGCCCCCCTGGGAGAAACAGGGATGTTCCTCCAGATGTGGAAGGCTGATCAGTGCACTGAGTATTTCCACTCCCAATCTTCATCCCAGGAACTGAAGAATATAATTTTCCCAAGTGACCTTCCCGAAGTCACCACTGCTGCAACTTTCTGCTTCGCCTTATGGTGGCAAGGAGATGTCTGCATGTTTTAAGGGAAAGCAGACAACTTGTGAAGCACTGACATTTGCAAATGCCTTTAACTCTTCAGTGCACACAATAAAAACCTCTTGAGGAAAGGTGCAATCCTCTGTTCTGAGCAAACCTTTAAAAAAAAAATAAAAATCTCTGTTCTGTTTATGAATGCCTTTAGATGTTCCCCTTGTTTATTAGCTTCTGAGCTGACTGTGCAAGAGAGAAGGCTAAAAATAGTTTATAAAGGCAGGAATAATGTATAAAATTAAGGATCCCAAGTATTATATATGTTCCCCAATCAGTTTTGTGGGCTTCTGGTAGTGCTTGGCTTTGCAAATGAACCTGGAGGATCTCAATGCCAGCAAGACAAGAAATAACACAAATAACAAGTGGTTCCTCCCAGAGTGAATTTGCTGCTTCTGCTGAATCATAGTCATTATCCTGCTCATGTTTCATGATCACCCTGCAGAAAGCACACAGCTTGTTCTTTGGTTGTGGCTGTTAGAGGTTGCACCAGAAGCCTCTGGGTTTAAGGCTCAGCCAAAAACCCACCCCGAGGTATGCGGGGCAGAGCACAGAGTGGCAGTGTCCACAGTGATGGGGACAGGAGCAGGATAAGGCTGTGTGGACACGCCAGCCTGGCCCGGGGATCAACGTGGCACAGTGCTGCCAGCTCCCTGGGACAGAAGGGCTGGAGGGTGTCACCACCTGCCTTCTTCCTTCTGGCACAGCTGCCTGGCAAGGAGGGGGTCTTTGTGAGTGAATCCCGTGCTGGATCTGACCCTCAGCACGCATCCTGCTGTGTTGGAATTCCTTTAGCTGTTGAGTCCTCTTTGTTAAATGCCCTCTGGCTCTGGTCACAGCCTCCTGGGGTCCTCTTGGCTGAGATCACCCAGCTAGACTAACACAGGCCCTGCTGTCATGCCCTGGGGTTTCTGCTACTTTCACTCTGATTTCCCCAGTGACTCACCCATTTCATGTCACTGAGGGGGATTTACAGCCCATCTCTCCATGTCACTTTTCCTCCTGCAAGAAGCAGTGGTGATTTCCTAGGAAAAAATATCTAGAAACACAGAGCTATTCCCTAAGCACTTCAGCTGGGGTGACTGTACATGCTTCAAGATCCAGGCAGTGCACTGCCAGCAGCATGGTATGAGAAACCCATTGCTCCTCTGTAAATTTGGAACAGCAAGAGGGCTGGCCATGGTATGGGTAGAGCCTTGTCCTCACACATCCAGCACAGAGCAGCTGGGCCTGGGGTCACCCAAGCCTAGATCCCATTGCAGGTTACTCCTCCTGCAGAATTTGGGACCATTTTATTCTTCTGGTTCTTAGTTACTGCCTCGTGGCTCTGTAACTCTTTGCAAGCAGATCTAGATGCACACCCGTTATTTGTTATTAATAATCAGAGTTGCCACATAAGAAGAAAAAGCAGCTGGAGTGAAGAGGCAGCTCTGCTGCTGAACTAAGAACCCTGCCAGCATCAGGACTGATCTCACCAGGTCTCCGGGCTACAGCTTTTGCAGCTCTGGAGCTTGTGCAGCACAGCCATTAATTAGCCAGTGTTGCACAGAATTAAACTTTTCTGATGTGCTTTCCAAATTATTCATTTCAGACTCTATAACAAACCTTCCAAAGAGTACCATGTGTTGAATCTGTCTTTCAAACGAGATGCTTTTAGTGCTTGCACTACATCAGCTGCAACCTTTACTCTGAATGCTTTCATTTGGGATTCTGCAGTCCTGAAGGCAGAGTGGCTGATCTCATTAACAGAAAGCGGTTTTTCTTAGGATCATTAGCAGAAAAGCTGTGCTTAGGTCTCTGCTGGCACCTACTGGACACACAAACCAACACTAGTGCTGAAAGAGAAGCAGCAATCCGGGATCTTACACCCAACCTATCCTGGTTCTGGTGATTGATGACAGGTATTACAGCTCATCAGGCTGTCACTTATAAATACTGCTAATTGGACTGCTAATTCTTCACAGTTCATAAATTATACACACAGCATTTGCTTTTAATGGAGACTTCATCCAGAGATTAGGAAGGGAGTAGAAAATAGTGACCTGAATGAATCTGATGATTAAATCAGAAGGAAAACTACCACTTGCCTGTTGTTGGAGCAGTACCTTCTAAAATGCTTGTCATTCATCAAGACTTCATGTTTTCCTTCTAAAATATAATGTATTAATTAAATCAGTGATATGTGTATCATTGTCAAATAATAGGGCACTCTTAAACTGAACGTCAGTATGCTGGAAAGTCAACAAGGGACTAAAGAGCCCGAGGATTCATTTTTGTCTTTGACTAGTGTTGTCACTGATATTCAGGGTTTGAACTGGTCTTCAAATCATGTTAACTGCTATGTCTCTTATGCCAAACATCCTGCACTGAATAAACCATGTGATTTTTGAACTGGGGTTCTAAAAAGTGACCGAATATCCTTTTGGAAATGAGATTGCAATTCACCTTGTCCAGGCTCATCTCAAGGGCGGAAAAAGCAAAGAGCCATGGCTGGAGGGCTAATGCCTCAGAGATCCCTTTACAGTGTCTAAAACCTCAGTGTCTTGCTGCCTTCTGACTTCTTCAGCCCAAAGAAAGCGGCTCTCTCAGCAGGGTGACCAACATGGGCATGTGAGAGATGTGGGAGTGATGTCCCACAGTGGCTTGGCCAGAATCCAATCCCTGCAATGTTTTCTTACCTGGGAACAAGCAGCTGCAACCACGGGCAGAGTTTTCAGAGCTACAGTTAAACGCTGAATTAATGCTCTGGTTTCTTTCTCACGGATCGACACACGGAGCTATTTTTAGGTACAGGGACAGACTGACATGCTGGTTTGTGTGCTAGCATGGCCAAGGCCTTCTCACCCACTCTGTAATGTTGGGTGAGAGGCAGAAAACTTCAGCACAGCTGGGACAAAACAGCATTTAAAGTGCTGTTTCGGCAGGCAACCTACAGCCTTTGGTGTGGTTTGTGTGTCTCTCTCTACTGTTTGTGGTTTATTTAACACTCCCCACTCTTTAGCTGTGCTGTTTAAAGTGTACTTTTCAAAATGTGGCTGCAGAGACACATCTACCTCACTTGTTCAACAGTGCTGTGATGGGAGGAGTGGCTGAGGGAGAGTGGGGTGTTTAACCTGGAGAAAAGGAGGCTCAGGGGGACCTTCTCACTTCCTACAACTCCCTCACAGGAGAGTGTAGCCAGGTGGGTGTCGATCTCTTCTCCCATGTAACAAGTGACAGGATAAGAGGACAATGCCACCTCAAATTGCTCCAGAGGAGGTTTGAATTGGATATTACAGAAAATTTCTTCATGGAAGGTGTTGTCAATCATTGGAACAGGCTGCCCAGGGAAGTGGTGAAATCACCATCCCTGGAGGGACTTAAAAGCTGTGTAGATGTGGCACTTGGGGACCTGGGTTAAGGGGAGCAGGACCACCCTCTTCAGGGACTTTTAGCCACATGATCTGTATGGTAAATTACTCCACACCAACCTCGTGACCTCCTGCAGCTACCTAGGTAAGAGTTAAATCTAATCTCACCATTCACAACCACCTTTTCCCATTTACACTAAGCCATGCCTTGCTGTGGAAGGGCAGGTATGCCAGAAATTCCTGTCCCACCCTTCCAACAAGCCACCAGTGTTCACTTGCTGTCAAACAGCTCCTGTGGAAAGCTGGGGGTTTTCTGCACAGCTTCTCTCTGAAACAAGCAAGAAAACACTGCTCAACTTGCAAAATCCAGTAGCTGCAGGGCAAAGTAGCAGTGCTGAGTAGTCAAGGGTCAAATCTTTTCCTAGTGGACTTCAGGAGCGTCACAGAAGGAAGTTACAGTAATGTTTACACCATGGAAACCAGCTGCATTAAAATTTCACAAACAAACCAGTCTATTGTCATTCATCTGGCAAATTTTTTACAGGAGTTCCCTTCTCAAGGCTGGCCTAAGAATGATGCCAGGCTGAGACACGTTCATTTCTTGCATAAAAGACAATTTATTACTTGTCTTGCAAAATAATGACAGAATGTTCACTTGTGACACAAACAGTTGAAAAATCTGGTAAAACTGAAACACTGTATTTTTAAAGCCTGTACAAGGAAAAAACACTGCCTGTCTCTCACACTTAACTTTGGAAAAAACAAAGGAAGGCCCAATCTTTGTTTCTGATTCAAAATACTCAGTTAAGGCTTTAGGCCTTCAAACAAAAAGATTACACTGATAAATGAATACAAATTTACGCTGTGCAATCACACTTCCATTGTGTTATTTTCCTTTTTTTTTCAACAGCAAATAGAGCTGTTTTTTAAATATTATACTCCAATGGATTGCTGCCATCAATACAGTAATAGCTGCTCTCTGCATATACACATTTTCACACACTGAAGAGCACACAGGGAGCACATGGTATTGCTTCACCTCTCCTTTCAGAGACCTCTCCCACATGGCTTCTCTAAACACAGTTAAACTCTTAAGAGACATGAGACACTTCGGATGAGCTCAAAAATAAAACACACACCTTGTGCACAGACTCAGTGACACCACAGTCTACGGTCATGTCCTCTTCCTCAGTCTGTCTGAGGAACTCATGTTTCTTGTATTTCTAGCATCTTAAGTTGACTTTACCTGCAAAAAAATTGAAAAGGCCACTGAAATTCTGACAACTGAAGTTTCATCTTCCTTTCCTTCCCAGCCAGTATCATACCCCTTTCAAAATTATTTTTTGCTATGCTACAGTTTAAATTAAAAAAAAAAAATAACCCTAATAGATAACTTTTTTAGCCTGTCTTACAATCCGTGACTTCATGATTATTGGCACTTCCACATATAATGGGTTAAAGCAACATTTTCCTGCCACGATGTGTTTTTCACAGTGTGGTGTTTTCAGAGCATCTGCCATTTCAGAGCTGCCAGTGCTCAGCTTTCAGTTGCTTTTTTGGGCCTTAACAATCAGCTCACCCAGTCAGTCAGTCCGTTTGGGCTGCAGGGATGTGTCAGCCTCTGAGCTTCACTGTGGCACTTGCTGCAGGTCTGGAGCAATCACTGTTTTGCTCTCGCAGCCGAGCTCTTGCGTTGGCTGGGCTCAGAAACTGCCATCAGTGCATCCAGCCTGAAAGCAAAGGGCTTCCTTCCCCTGTGGGGCTCTTGCTGCCCCCAAAGCATAGCTCACACAAGGGAGAGAAACCACACAATGGCTTGCGCATAGTCCCACCGCTCCAATTTCCTGGTAGTCTGACTGCAAAGGGCTCCAACCACCGGGACTCCCCTCCTTTCCTCAGGGAGACATCCCCGCTGCCCAATGGCTCCATCCCGGACCCCCATCCCCTCAGAGGCTGGTGTCGATGGTGCCTGCTCTGGCCTTCAGGGTGGCCTCAGAGATGGTGTCCGGCTGCCCATCCCGACAGAAGAGCACAGCGGGAGTCTTGCAGGCCCACATGGCCACCTCTGCCCCGCTCGCCGGGCTGGAAGAGGACAGTGCGCTGCCCGGGGGGCCGCTCTGCCGATTGACGTAGCGCTCCCGCACACGGTCAGCGCGGCTCCTGGGCTCCGGCTGGCGGCCCGGGACCGACAGGCGGGCGACCACGTTGTTCCTAGTCCTGTATCCACCCTCGCGGCTGCGGCGGAGCAGCACGGAGATGTTGGGGTTGCGGGCGGCGTAGATGAGCGGGTTGATGGCGCCGTTGGCCCAGGCCATGCCGCTGGCCACGGCGTCCATGGTGGGCGAGAAGGGCAGGCGGCCGGCGGCGGCGGCCAGCCCCAGGACGCAGTAGGGCCCCCAGCAGCAGATGATGGAGACGATCATGATGAGGACGGTGGTGGCCGTGCGCATCTCGCCGTAGGCGCGAAGCACGTGCCCGTAGGCGGCGAGCGGCCGCACGCGGCTCTCGGCCAGGCGCACCGCCCGGCAGATGTTGAAGTGGCAGAAGCACATGACGGCGAAGGGCAGGAGGTAGCAGAGCACGATGAGGGCCGCGCCGTAGGGCGGCCCGAGCCGCGAGGAGCCCCAGGGCAGCACGAAGGCGCAGCGGAAGGCGCCGGGGCGGGCCTCGCGGTGCCCCTCGCCCGCCAGCCCGTACCAGGGCCCGGCCAGCGCCAGGGCGCACAGCCACACGGCCGCCAGCAGCTGGGCGGCGCGGCGGCGGCCCATCTTGTGCCGGGGCTGGCGCACGATGGCACAGTAGCGGTCGAAGGAGAGCAGGGCCATGGTGAGCGTGGCGGCGATGCCCAGCCCGGCGTGCAGCGCGGCGCTGGCCGGGCACAGGCGCTGCCCCAGGAGCCGAGCGCCGGGCGGGCGGCCGAGCAGGCTGAGGAGGGCCAGGGGCAGGCAGAGCAGCGCGCCCAGCAGCTCCGACAGCGACAGCGACAGCACGAAGGCGTTGGTGACCGTGCGGAGCTGCCGGTGCCGGGCGATCACCAGCACCACGGCCCCGTTGCCCAGCGCGGACAGGGCGAAGATGAGCAGCAGCGCGGCCGCCTGCGATGCCAGCGCCGCCGCCGCCCACCCCGTGCCCGCGCCCGCCCCGCCGCTCTCGTTGCCGCCGCCGCCGCCGCCCCGAGTGAGGTTTCCCGGCAGGGCCGGCTCCATGCGCAGCCCTATCCCCGGCGCTGGGGCGCTGCAGAGCCGCGGCCGCCGTCCCTCCCTCCCTCCTTCCCGCCGGTCCTTCCCGGCCCCGCTGACGTCGCTCTCCCGCCGTTGCCCGGGGAACCGGCCCGGCTCGGGGATGCCGGGCATCACGGCTACGAGGGCGACGGGGACGAGGACCCCTCCCGCCTCGCCCCGCCCCGGCATCATCCCGGGATGGGATCCCCAGGGACCCTTTCGGCTCCTCTGCCCTCCCGGCCACTCTCCCCGCACAGCCCCGCAGCCCTCTCCATCACGAAGGACCAGTTACCCTTCGGACACTTCGTCAGTGGCCGGGACCACCTCACCCCACACCGGCGTCATTCCCATCCCAGAGTCGCGGGTGGGTTCCCATGGACCCTTTCCCCTCGTAGAGCTTGTCAGCTCCTCTCCCTTCACAGCCCTCTCCCCTCCTGTCTGCATCCATCACGAAGGCCCAGCTGCCCCCAGACACTTTGGCAGAGGCTGGGAACATCCCACTTCCCACTCTCCAGGATGGGGATTCAGGGATCACCAGCTGTAAGGCTGAGGGATCAGGTCAGGGACCCCCATATGGGCAGCAGGATGCTGTCCCCCCTCTCTCAGCCATGCTGGAGTTACCTGCCCCTACTTGAAAAGTTTCTTAGGGATGGGGGTAGTGAGTAGCTAAAGAAGGCTATGCCCCAATTAACGGCTGAGGAGCTTCCAAATGTTCTGTGCTGGGCTTCCTGACTTGCTGTCCCAGCTCTTTCCCAGGAGCCAGCCGGGGGGGCTGATCACAACGGAGATGCCCAGAAACTGAAAACACACGGAGCAGTTTGCTCCTGCAAGCACGGAGGATGTGCATGTCACTTCTTGCTCCCCTGGACTAGAAGCTGTACAGGATTTATTACCCAGGAGTTACAGGACAATTGCAAGAGCCCCAAACACTATCCTAAAAAATCTCCATTGGCCATTCTCTGAATGAGGGGATTTTTGTTTCTTTGCATTCCAAAGTTACAATTTTCAACTCGGCAGAAGAAATTCCTCCCAGGCATTTCAATGCCAATGTTTTCCAAGCTCACCAGAATGACTTTCTCCCTTCTGCTGCACGAGCTGCCGGGAGATGATCATTCTCATTTTCATGTCTCATTTTAACAAGTGCACCCAGAAACTCCCACAGGTACGTTCAATAAACAAGCACCATTTTGTCCAGAGACACAGTGGAAATCATAGGCCATGAGTGGTCTGAAACTCTGCTCCTGCCACAGCAAATGCTTGGTTTGGTTTTTCCATCAGCAATCCTCTCTGGAAGGACTCTGGCAAAGCAAACACTGACTGCACTCCACTGCACAAGCTGGCCTTGGACTGAGACAAAATCATCAGTAAATCATTAGCAAAGGTCGTAATGGCTCAGACCTTCAAATACAGCTGCTCCTGTTGAAAGTTAACCATGGGGTATTTGCAGCCAGTGGTCTGAGATAAGCCTGAGAGAAAGGTTTAGGGAAGCAGCGTGGCATGGACAGTGGGAAGTTCTGATGAAATACCTGCACCCAGCTCTGGGATGCCGGAGGAGTCTGGTGGAGTGAAGCAAGTGTAATTGAGGAAGGGGGTATCTGGACAGGTCCAAGAAGGGAAGCTGGGGCATGAGACAGAGCAGCACAGCTGGCTGAGCAGGAGACAAGCAAGGCCAGGCAATTCAAACCAACAGCCATGACACACTCAGCAGAATCCTGGAAATGTGCTCTGGGAGGGAAGACAAGAGGAGAAAGGAAGTGTTTTCAGCTGGCATTTAATAGGAATCTGGCTTTGAAATTCATAATTTGCAGATATATAAAAGGCACTTAACTTTGAAGACAGCTCTCCAAGATCAGCTCTGTCTTCTGTGAATAATTATTGGGGGGGGGGGGGGGGGAAAAAA
>JAWWEU010000158.1:59896760-59919386 GCA_035583155.1 Acropternis orthonyx | reverse complement strand
CCCCCCCCCCCCCCCCCCAAAGAAGAAAAATATTATGGCTTCTCAGAGCAGCCCGTTTATGCTAATCACAGTGCACCCAATATGCTAATCACAACAGGGCAATGCAGCTTGTTTATCTTGAAACGCCGCAGATGCTGTCAGACCACCCAAAGCTGTTCCTGCTGCTCTGGCATAAATCACAGCGAGCCGTGTGGGGAAGCAGAAGAGCAATTCATGGGCAGGAGAAGTGCAGCACCATCAGTGAGACTTTGCCATCACCCGTGGCTCGGGTCACTTGAACAAGAAGCCGTATTTCAGTGGGTCCTCATCCTCGACAGTGAAGGTGGCTGTGCCAGTGTAAAACGCTTCTCCCGAGACTTCCACAACGACAGCATTGTAGTCCCCAAACTTGGCTTCCTGCAGAGGGATTAGGATCAGGACAGAGGCCTGGCACTTACACAGATACCTCTCCTCAAGCACTCTGTCCTGCCCAGCTACATCCCAAAGTGTCCTTGCAACACAGCAAGGTCTTACTGTTAGTTGCTTCTCTAATTAAAAACCTTGACAGCGTAAGGTTTGTGGGAGGGCAAGACCCCCAGGCACTTCACTCCCTCCATACACCCTTCCCCAGGCACAGAAAGGCTTTTCTGCTTCCCCTTGAGACAGGGGGAAAGACCAGCACAAGCCACTTGCCTTCACTGCCTTCCCAGTGAACAAGGACCCCGTGGTGCTGCTCCGGAAGGTTCTGGTCTGATTCAGCCGGATGAGTCCCTTATGGTACTGCAGGGCAATGCGAGCTGTCACACCCGAACCTGTTGGGCTTCGGTCAACCTACATGCAGAGGAGAAGATGAACCAGCTCTAGCATTCTGGGGTTTAATAGGAAATAATATTGCTCCTCTCAGATCTCTCTGCCACCACTGTGCTTGGGGGAAATCCCTCTAGCCCAGGGTTTTTTACAGAATGCAGATACACTACAAATAAGAAAAAAGAAAGCAGGAGGTTTGGGGGTACTTTTGGATTGTGATTAGATTTGGCACACGTACAGGGATGAATGATCTAATAACAATTGAGGCTATTTAGGGAGCACTTGAAAGCTCATCAGCATCGTAACAAAAAGACTGAGAGGGACAGAGGCCACCTGACCCATTCTTGTATGACAAGGTAGGATCAGTTTTTCTTACACAGAGCTGCTGGCCAGCCTGCTTTTTAAAACCTCCAAAACCACAGTGTTGGACAGCTTTCAAAGTGCCCTGTCCCAGTGCTCCATACTCCTCACTGCTGGGAAGTCCAGCTTCCCCTGCCATTTATGTGATACCTTATCCACTGCGGACAAGGAGAGAATTTTACACTCAATTTCTTGCTCTGTTCATGCCCAGAAACTGTTCCCTTAGACTAGGACTTCAGGGATGTGCACTATGTTGGGATCCTGCCTCAGTCCCTGCAGCCCTGGGAAATTCCTATCAATGGGTTTATAGGTATAAACCTTTTTAAAATGCCACCATCTAAGACGTGCAGAAGTATTTCTGCTATTAGGAATTAAAACAGGATGTGTGAAGTGACACCTGGCTCTTCAGACACATGACAGCAGAAGAAGCAATCACTGCCCAAACTGAACACAGTTGTCTCTCTTCTCTGCAGCGGATGCAAGAGAGGACAAAGGTGGTGCCTCCTGTGCCTGAGAAGAGCCTGTTTCTGTACCTGTTCATCTGCAAACACACAGATGTTGGTGGTGGGCTCCTCGCTAAAGGCATCTTTCCCATCTGTCAGTATGGTGCCGTAGAGGAAAGCCAGGTCTTCACTTTCGGGGTGATGAAGCTTGAACTGGGAACAGCACAGAGAGGGTCACGTGCAGCAGCAGCAAGTGCAGTACAGTTTCCACAAAGAGCCCAGAAGAAGAGGACAAGGCCACACTGCTGCGTTTCCACATCTGCTTCTCTGGCAACAGAGAGAGACGCAGCAGCAGCTCCTTCTTACGTCCTTGCAAGGACTCTGAAACTCATCAAGGGGCTGGAAGGATGGGACTGCCAACCCCCATCCCGGGTGTCTCAGCCTGGTGCAGTCCCCCCGGAGGGAAGGTGCTGGGGTGCTACAGTGCTCCCCCATACCTGTTTCTTCACTGCCTCTGTCACCGCGCTCGCCGCACTGACAAGGTCTCTGGTCTTTGAGGCGCACACATCCAGGCCGAGCTGCTCGGCGCTGAGGAAGGCGTAGAAAGTGCCACCATAGCCGATGTCAACCACTACCTTCCCACGGCCAGGGACGTCAATGGCCACGTCTGTGCAGAGAGAGGGGGGAGGGAGGTGAGCAGGGGACACCGTGCCGACCCGCGGGCTTGCGCACGGGGTGAAGGATGGGAATGGCGATGTGAGCGCTCCCGTGTAGGAAAGGCAGCACGTTACGCCATCCCAGACAGCCTCTGAGGCACACCGGGA
Organism: Acropternis orthonyx; assembly: GCA_035583155.1. Classification (NCBI taxonomy): domain Eukaryota; kingdom Metazoa; phylum Chordata; class Aves; order Passeriformes; family Rhinocryptidae; genus Acropternis; species Acropternis orthonyx. The sequence goes on along the minus strand of JAWWEU010000158.1, from coordinate 59,916,973 downwards.
CCGGGCAGGGATGTGCCGGCCGCCGCCGCCCCCGCCCCCCCCAAACCCCCGCGGCCCCCACCGGTGGCGGCGGCGAAGGCGGGCACGCTGTGGAAGCGGACGGGGTTGCCGCTGCGCCGGCCGTCCCAGGGCACGAATGCGGTGACGGGCCCGCAGGGGCAGCGCAGGCGGACGGCGGCCTCGGGGCGGGCGGGCGCCGGCACCAGCCCGTAGTCGAGCGCGAAGCGGGCGAGGGCGAGCACGGCGTGTCCGCACATGGCGCTGTAGCCGGCGCCGTGCAGGAACAGCGCGGCCAGGTGCGCGCCCCCGGCGGCCGCGGCGCCGCGCACCACCACGGCGCCGTACATGCCCGCGTGCCCGCGCGGCTCGTGCACCAGCGCCCGCCGCACGTGGTCGTGCGCGGCCGCCACCTCCCGCCGCAGCGACAGCAGCGACAGCCCGCCCGCCGCCGCCGCCCGCTCCGCCGCCTCCAGCCGCGGGATGATGCGCAGCGGCTCGCCGCCCGTGTGCATCTCCACCGTCTGCAGCACCGGGCCCGAGGGGGAGTGCGGCGGCAGCGGCAGCGGCGGCGGCGGCTGCACGTCTCCCTCTCCCTCTCCGGCACCGCGCTCCGCCGCCATCGCCCGCGCCCCAGGCCACGCCCACAACAGTATCAGAGCCATTGATAGATCCGCGCCCCCCCCGGTGTGGGGCCACGCCCCCTCCGTGGCCACGCCCACACCAACACCCGCCCCGTTCGGTGCCACACCCCCGGCCACGCCCCATCCCAGAACCCACGCCCCCTCGGTCTGGCCACGCCCCCTCGTTCTGGCCACGCCCCCCTCGCCGCTGCCTCGCCCACTATCCCGGGCGGAGCCGGTGCCGCGGCGGAAGCGGAAGTGCCGCGGCGGAAGTAGCGGGGGGTGCGGTTGCTGGGTAACCGCGATGTTCCGCGCGGGTAGGACGGGCCGGGAATGGGAATGGGGAATGGGGAATGGAGAATGGGGAATGGGAAGGGGGTGCGGATGGGGGTGGAGGTAGGGGTGGGGATGGGTTGTCAGCGGCCGGAGCGGGATCGGTGCCCTTTCTCGGTAACGGCGCCTCTCGGCCGCGCTCTCCCCGCAGCCGTGGACATCCAGCCCGCCTGCCTCGGGCTGTACTGCGGCAGGACCGTCCTGTCGGTGAACGGCTCCCTGGAGACCTACGGGGACTGCGGGGTAAGTGCGGGGCTTCCATTCCAAGACCCAGGAGCTGCTCCGGGCCACGGCCCCCGAAGGGGGTGCTGGAGGCTCCGAGCTGAGCGGAGGGTCTGGGAAAGCTGGAACAGGACGGGAGGGTGTGGAGAGCTGTGCTGAGGTCACTCTGCGCAGTGATTTAATGGGGTTTTATTTTTAAGGGAGAGACAAAGATCCAGGGAGGATGGAAAGAACGGGGAGCAAGAAACCGCTCACAATAATGTTTGTGAGCAGCCCGGTGGGTGAGAGGGAGGTGGTGTGCCAGAGGGAGAGGAAAATGGGATCCTGGGTGAAGCCTTCCAATCATGCTTCACCTTTGTTTGTATCAAGAAGCAAGAGCCCGAGAGGGCAAGGGCAGTGTAAGCTGAGAAATTACTGAGGTTAGTTTCATCTCATTAAAAATCAGGTCTGTTTCTTGCCTCAGTGCTGCTCCAAGCTGTTTGCCCAGGAACTGCAATGCTTTCCTGTTGGTACCCGGGTTGCAAATACCATCTCTGCTCTCTGTAGGTGTGTCCCAGAGGTCAAAGGACCGATGACAACAAAATCTGCCGGGAGTGCACGGGATCCCCAGACCGCTATGACTGGCTCTACCTCGGCTTCATGGCCATGCTGCCCCTGGTGTTACACTGGTTCTTTATTGAGTGGTATTCTGGAAAGAAGAGGTTCGTGTGCCCCTCCTGTAGATAAGTTGTTTAAAAATGGAAGTTTTGTATCCATGAGTGATCAGTCAGAGATGATGAATTGGTCTGTTCAGCAGTTCTTAGAATCCCCAAATGGTTTGGGTTGAGAGGGACTTTAAAGACCATCGATTTCCACACCTCCTGTCACGGACAGGGGCACCTGGTTGCTCTAAGCCCCATCCAACCTGGCTGTTGGTTGAGCTGATATGGTAGCACATAAGCTTTAAGCAGCTGGAGGGGGGTATATGTACAGATGTAACTGCCCTGCAGATCCTTTTTGCCAGTCACTGCCCTCAGGGCATGGTCTGTATCTCTTTAATGTGGTGATGCCCAGTCCATCTGGCAGTTTGGGCTCGATTGGGTTTTCCAGCAGGCAGGGGCAGTGGGCTGTGTCATCCCCTCTCTCGTGGGCCAGACCTACCACCCAGAGAGGCCCCGGTCAGTGGAAGAGAATGGGTTTGAGCTCTCTCTTTAGGAATATGTATTCTGGGCTAATAGCAGATATGACCTTTACATCAGCATGGTGCATCATGGAATTTCTGTAAAAAAGGGGTTTAAACCCACAGCTGCCATATGGCCATTAGGTGCTAGACTGGAACTTTTAAGAAGTAATGATTGTAGTGTGCTAAACTTCCTGCCCATGGCAGGGGGATTGGAATGAGATAATCTTTAAGGTTCCTTCCAACCCAAACCATTCTGCAAACACTGAAAACATAGGGGACTGGGAGAGTTTAATATGTGAATATCTACAGTCTTTAAAAAGAACTGGCATCTTTGAAAATGTTGCTTATATCATAGCTAACAATGTTATATTGTTGTAAATGTTATACCTTATAGGTAACAGTGCCATGAGACATGCTGTGTGTTATCCTCACTGCTGCTTTCTTTGTCCTATTACATTTTACACACTAAATCATCTGAGATCGTAAATAACTTTTCACGCTCAGCTTCAAATAGTGAACTCTTTATTGAAGCAGAGCTGTACTAACCTCAGCCACAGCAAATACTAACTCCACAGAAGGTTCTGTACTGCACAGGCCTCACTTTTCAGTCAGTGTTTAGATTTCCTCTGGAGTTAGAGAATCAGCAGCTGTGTGTGTTGTCCCGCAGCTCCAGCGCGCTGCTGCAGCACCTCACGGCCCTGCTGGAGTGCAGCATTGCAGCAGTGGTGACCCTGCTGGTCAGTGACCCCGTGGGGGCCCTGCACATCCGCTCCTGCAGGGTGAAGAAGCTCTCGGACTGGTACACGATGCTCTACAACCCCAGCCCCGACTACATCACCACAGTGCACTGCACTCATGAGGCCGTCTATCCCCTGTGAGTGTGAGGGCTTTTGTGCTCCTCTCTGTCCCTTCCTTTTATACAGCTGTGTTTCTGTCCATGCCTCTTCTCAAAGGGTTCAGATGCAGCTCAGATCAGTAAGTATCAGTCCTTGAAGTCTTTCATGCGTTGAGCTGTTTTAGACATGAAATGTTTAGCAATATTTAATGACTTGGAGTAGCCAGAGAAGGTAGCATACTCCAGGCTATCACATGGAATCACAGGATCAGTTGGGTTGGGAAAGACCTCTGAGATCATCGAGTCCAACCTATGACCAAGCACCACCCTATCAATCAAACCAGGGCACTGAGAGCCATGCTGAGTCATTTCTTAAAACACCTCCAGGGATGGGGACTCCACCACCTTCCTAGGCAGCCTCTTCCAATGTCTAATCACTCTTCTGTGAAGAAATTCCTCCTTATGTCCAACCTGAACCTCCCCTAGCACAGCTTGAGACTCTGGTCCTGTTGCTATTTAGCTATGAAGCTCAAAGCTTCTTTTTTTAATTTTTTTGTTTTCCTTTGCTACATCTTGAATATTGCCGCCTTGGAAAAGTGAGCCCATCATGTCCTTTGCTTATAAATTCTTTAGACTTCACTGTAACCCCAAATTCCCTGGTTGTGACTTGAATCTCCATGAGAAAGTTGCACATTTTAAGGTATTTCTCTTTTTTTTCTCCCCAGGTACACCATTGTGTTTATATATTATGCTTTCTGTCTGGTGTTGATGATGCTACTTCGGCCTCTCCTGGTTAAGAAGATTGCCTGTGGTTTAGGGAAGTCTGATCGATTTAAAAGCATTTATGCAGCACTGTACTTCTTCCCCATCCTCACGGTGCTGCAGGCTGTGGGAGGAGGTCTGCTCTGTGAGTTCTCTCCTAATAACACTCATAAGCATACCTGTAAATGCACTCTAAGAAATTATTTATGGGAGGGAGGGAAGGGACGCTTTTGTCTTTGGGAATAAGGACATTGTTTAAGGTTATTGTGAGGAGTCTCACCTGAAAAGGCTGCTGATGTCCTCACCAGACTCCTGGCTGACACTGCTTTGCCTCAGCCAGTGCTGGTAGAGACTTTCCCAAAAAAGGAATAGAGAGGGTTATGAGAGGAAATTACTTCAGAGGGAGGTAATTCTACTTTCTGCTAAGGCAGAGCTTGTGTGATTTTGGAGATGGACTACAGTGTAAGTTTGGGGAGACTGGCTATTCTTGGTTTAGCTTCCAAACATCCTTGTCGTGTGTGGAGAGGTGGCACAAAATCCCCTCGCAGCCTGACTACTTTTCTCATTGTCTGCCTTTTTCAATTTGTGATTTAAGTGTAGAGTAACTCCACCAAGAAACAGTAGTAGTTTGAAAACCTCAGAGAGAACTGTTGTAGGGTTCTGCTTGGCTGATCCTTACTGCTGTGCACGTGTGATGTGCTGAGGAGAGATGGGCTGGAGTAGCTCAGTTTACTTCATGCCCCTGGTCGTATGTGGAAAAACCCTCTGCTGAACTGTAAATCATGCTTTTTTTTTTTTCCTGCTAATGTGTTCCATGTTTGCCTTTAGATTATGCCTTCCCATACATCATTCTGGTGTTGTCTTTGGTTACACTGGCTGTGTACATGTCTGCTTCTGAAGTGGAGGTGGGTAAACATGTTTCCTGTGTTAAAACTCAGTGTATAGAGGACTTGAATGAGCAGAGACAGCTTTGTCTCTTGCTTTTTCTCAGTAGTGTACTCTGCATTTAAGCCTCTTCCTTTATGCTTTCTCCTCTTGGCTGGAGGAAGCTCCTATGAGGTGCTGGAAGGGCTCAAACCCAGGAGCCTTCAAACAATCCCTATGCTCTACCCATGACACCTCTTAAATATCAGGAACTGGGGAACAGGCTGAATGCTAACAGGATACTATGTTTATTTTACAAGTCTTTCAAGGATCTTCTGGTGAGGAAGAAAAGGCTTGTTGTCCTCTTCAGCCACTGGTTGCTTCATGCCTACGGAATTATCTCCATTTCCAAACTGGATAAGCTTGAGCAGGACCTGCCATTGCTTGCCTTGGTCCCTGCCCCTGCCCTCTTCTACTTGATAACAGCAAAGTACACGGAGCCATCCCGCATCCTCTCGGATGGTGGAAATGGACACTGAAAGGAGCCCGTGCCAACAGTGCCATCCCAATGATCTGAATTAAGCAATTTAATCATGCTTTGGAAACTTCTGTTTTAAAAGAAGTTGTTTATATACCAGACTTCTGGTGAAACCTCTGGATGAGACTGTATAATATCAAAAAGCTGCACTTTGTATCCCTCATAAATATCTGGTATAGATCAAAGGGAATGTCTTTGTATCTATTTATCATTGTGAATCTGTATAAAAAGCTTGTGACACACTCTAGTACGGCAGTTTGCTTGCGTATGTTTATTTCCTAATACAATATTTGAATAAAACAACAGAGCCTGGTTTTCAATAGACTTTAAATAAAAAAAAGTAGAGCTTCAATATACCAGAGAGCTTGTTATTCTGATCACATACCCTAATGTCTATCCCCCACCAGTGGAAACAGACTGTCTTCTTCATGACATCAAAAGATAAAACATGTTGTGCCTGATTCCTCATGATGTTTGGGTCAGACTGATAGGTAAAAGGAGAAAAAATGCATTGCAAAGTTCTCTATAAAGTATAGTTTATGCTCTCTGTTTTTCATATAGGGAGACCTCTTACTGGAGAGCATTAAGTAGATCAGATTAAAGATTTTCTTTCCTTGGTAGTTGGGTTAATAAAAAGGATTGGAGATTGTCTCCTTAATGAAATGCCATTATCTCTGCTCTGCATTCATCAAAATCTTAATGTGAACACCTTGATAAAAATTGCTGAAGCTCCTGAGGCTTTTCAGAAGTGTTTGGCCTCGCTGAGCCAAATATCCACTGCCAGACTTAGTCTTTTCTCTGTGTTGTACAGGAAGATGCCCAAAGTGTGTGCCCTGTATATTAATCATCATAACTTGGTGCCACAGGGGGTCTAGAAGAAAATGAAGAGCAGCACTGAAGGGCTAAACCCAGGGGGAAGAGAAGTATGATCCTACCAAATTAAACTCTTCCCACTGTATGGATCATTGGCTATAAAAGTGCTTATTTCTATATACAAGTGTGACAGTAATGCTTTTTAAATTCTGTTACCTACCAACGCTGCTAAGGACAGCCTGGCAGCAGCTCAGGAGCTTTGAAAGGTGCCACCTCAGCCAGGCTGCCTCAAGAGGTCACTCTCCTCTTTCAACGTAGAAGGCTTGATTTCATTACATCTGATAGGCCCTTCCTGAGAGCTTTGTTCTCTGCGAGTTTTAGGGTTGTTTTGGGTGACATGCCAATCAACAGGTTCACTGCTCCTAAAAGTGGTGTGCAAACAAACTGGGCCTTGAATGCATTTTTGTTTAGAGACTGAGGAAGTAATTGATCACCTTAAGGAAATCAAATGCTGTCTGTACTGCTACGTACAATATGTAATTTGCAGACACACTGATCTAGATGATAGTTCTAAAAGTATGGGATTAAAACTTGGGTTAAAACACCATGTCTAAGGACTGTACTCTCATGTGTGTTTCTGTGTACAGAGCATATGTATTCGGTTTAAATTTTGGACTGTATCTTGTTTTTAAAAACAAAAGAAACCACAACTCCCAGGTAACATCAGCTATAGTAAAGAGCAGATTTTTTGTTACGTCTAGAGAGTCATTGTTTATTTTGAAAGCAGAATGAGGATTCTATTGAAAGCAAAGCTTAAACAGGAAGGCAGTGCACCCCAGGTACCTTGCCTGGAACCCCCAGCCACTGACCTTCCAGCTTGGCTCTGGTTCTTTAGCCAAACCTGGAATGTGAAATACAAATTAACAAAGTCTTTTTATCACCTTCTCTCAGTATCATTATGAAAATAAAATACATACATATATATACATATATACATATACATATACATACATATACATATATACATGTATACATACATACACACACACATATATATATATATATCAGTCAAAGTGAGAAATACACACAGTTTGGAATGACCAAGCAATGTTTTTGTGGTGGCTCCTTGTGAAGAAACATGCCCTGAACATTTCACACTGAGGATACTGGCACTGGCATTCAGATGGAGCAGGGTTCTCTTCTGCTGGATGTTAACCATCCTTCCCCCTCTCTGCCTGACTCCCCTCCAGAGGCATTCCCTTCCTCTATAAATCCATCATTTCTCTCCCTGGTTCCCTGTCACATTATCTAGACTCAATGATTCCAAAGTAATCTGTAAACCATTGTCTTTCAGCTTTAATGTATAAAAAACACATTCTGTAATAAGAGGATGGTCATACAGTGACCAACCCTGCGACTCTTTACAGATGAGACCTCTGAATCAAAAAGTAAAGCAGATACCTGGCAACTGTTCACATCCCTAGAAGCATTCAGGGCCAGGTTGGATGGGGCTTGGAACAACCTGGTCTAGCAGAAGGTGTTCCTCCCCATGGCAGGGGTTTGGAATTGGATGGTCTTTAAGGTCCCTTCCAACCCAAACCATTCTGTGATTCCATGATATCTACAGGATTTGAGTTAAACAGGCTCTGAAACAAGTGATTTGTATATGCTCTGTGTGATATCACTGCTTTCTAAGACAAGAATATACAATAATGCTCATTTAAATGGAAACAGCAGTAAAAATTGCTTATACTAAAATTCTAAAGAACGTAAACATTAATTAACCATATAGTCTTGGAGTGATAAGCACCCAACCATAAGCTTCAGGAGTTGAGGTCTATTAGTTTTATTTATCTTTAGTGGAAAAGTAAAGACACAGTTCTGGAAAGATCAGCGATGCTCAGACTGTTTTACAGCCCCCTCACTGTTATTACCACAGCCCTGAAGAAAGTGGAATTAAAGATGATCATATCCCGGCTGTGCTATAAAGCATTCCTGGTTCTTCCACTAAATGTACCTCTAGGTCTCAATTTGCAGCAGGGTGTTTGGACACAGCACAACTGCACTGCTTGTGTTTTATACACAGAGACTCACAGAATGGTTTGGGCTGGAAGGGACCTTAAAGACCATCCAGTTCCAACCTCTGCCATGGAAAGGGACACTTCCCACCAGCCCAGGTTGTTCCATGTCCCGTCCAACCTGGCCTTGGACACTTCCAGGGATGGGGCAGCCACAGCTTCTCTGGGCAACCTGTGCCAGGGCCTGCCCACCCTCACAGGGAAGGATTTCTTCCCTTTATCTAACCTAATGTAACATCTAATTCTATTCTCTGTCAGTTTGAAGCCATTCCCCTGTGTCACTTCACTACAGTTCCTAATGATAACTGCTATGAATTTACAGATTTGGATGAGGACAAAAAAGAGAGAAAAATAAAATACTTAGCTTACCTTACAGTGATGATCCTTTGGATCATCAGATCTGGATGATCTGACAACCAGATTATTCAGTCCTTCCAACTTGTTTTGTAGTCTGCTATTAACATCAGTGATCTGTTCCTCTCATTGCTGATTTTTTGTTGTTAGAGCTGTTGCCCTGTTCAGTATTTCCAGCTCATTTTCCAGAAATTCCTGTAATGACACAGATTCCAATTTATTTTTTCTTAAAATGAAAAAGAAAACCCTTCTAAAAGGTTAAGAAACGTGTTTTGCTTATCTAGTTTTACCACAGCTTGACTGGCCACTAGATCTGTAGCTCTGCAGGAACTTTTTCAAGTACCCAATCCTTGCATAAAAAACCCCAAAGTTTGCCTTTCTAACAGAATAATTGGTGAAACACTTTTTTACATGATAGTTTGGTTTAATTCCTATTCAAAACAAAGGCAATCCCTAACTGGAAAAATAGTGCAAGGCTGATGAGCTAAATGTAGAACAGCAAGATAGTATAAGCTACCAGTTTAAGAAAAATTTAACTATCAGACCAGCAAAAGGAAAAATGTCAGGAAAAATTGGATTTATAGCCAATTGGTTTTATACCTGGAAAACACAGGTTTAATACTTTTCCCCTCGTGACTTCAAAGATGGTAGTGCCTTATTTGCAAAATGCAATTTTATTTTTCATATGGTAACTGGTGTATATTTACGCAAACAAGAACAACAGAAAACTGACATGCATCTTTTGAATAAAGCTCTCCTCTGGCCATCCCTTCAGAAGAAGATCTACAACAGAGTTGAGTTAAAATAGGGCAGATTGCTGTGACAAAAAAACCACCATAAGGACTGAAAGATAGTCTTAAAAACAAAAATGTCACCTTTTTTTTGTTTGTTTTGAAGTAGTTATTAACATGTTACCATGAAGCACTGTCAGGGTATTCAGGCATCTGCCTATGCTGACTTGTGGTTTTCTGCTTCAGAGTTCACAGAAAAAAATATCTTCTTTTATTTGCACATTGCTCTGTGAAAAAAATAATTACAACTGAATATTACCACAGTTTTCTAACTGTTTTCCAAACAGCTTCACTGTTCCTAGAGAGATCAGGAAGAGTAAAATGAGTTTTACCTTATGGAAATACAAAGGTTAATGCATTCCTCTGAACATTTCCTCTGACATTGGAAAGACACGTTTTCTTTCAACATCACCCATTTCAGCTTGTTGAACAAATTTTAACACTTGCCAAAATCAAGACAAACCACCAAGGGAAACCTTTCCTTCCTTGCTCCCACAAAATTGGGTGGACTCAACCCTGTTGGATCAGCTCTACCAGAACCCAGGTAAGTTTTGTTCCTGAGAGAAGCCTTTGATTCCAGATATGATCAGATAGAACTGATAGCCAAGGGCCTGAAAGGTGCACAGTGTATTTCTAAAAGCACATCCTCCGCATTGCACAGGCCTATTCCACATCTCCCCTGCATCCCAGCTCCCTTCACGTGGCAGGGAAGCCTTTTCCTGCAATCCCTGACTGAGCTCAGCAGACATATGATATTGATTATGCCTCAGGCAGGTGCCTTGCCCTTGGATATTCCTCTTTGTTTCCCTCCAAATTAAACACAGCCCCACACGCTCATTTAAAAGGGCAGGTTTGCTCTGTGATGTTTATATTTCATCATCTTTCACGACCAGTTCTTTGTGCAACAAAAAAACGAGCAGGGAATTTCATACTGAGAAGGAACACTGTCAAAGCTCCCATGTCCTCACTAATCTGCATCTGCAGTTCTTGGGGTTCACAAAATCAAGTCTCCTGCTGATCTCCTATTAGTCTCAATCCAGCAGCTTCATGGTCTCGGGATGGTTTTTCAACTGGCCAGTTGCAGCATCATGTTCGATCCATGTTTCATTCCTGTTTGTAATAAACTCTTCACTGCTAACAGAGCTTTATACAGGATTTTTTTTAAAACAAAGTCAAAAGAATTTTGTTATGTGGCAGCTTTAGTTTGAAGACTTCAAAGAACCACCTGAGATGGGTATCTGTGCCCTCTTACCAATGAGGAGGGAGAGATACAGAGTGGGGAAGCAATTCCTTATGGTCCCCAAGAAAGGAAACAGCTCTGACATGAAGTGACCTTCCTAATGCAAGGCCACCCAATGACAGGAATGTCCCTTTTCTGTCACCAGAGGCTCAGGTGTATGTAACGGGTTTGTTGTGCTATTCCTATTCTAATACTGGTAAACAAACAGATCTCCCTTTTCTGAGCAGACGATTTCCATGTTGATGTGGCTTCTGTGGAGCTCATCAGGGAGATCGGCCCATTGTCAGACCACTGGGGCACGAGTTCTGCATCTGACCAGCCCCATAAAAACCCTTTATATGTAGTTTATTGCACATTTCCCCTTGTGCTGTCACTGTTTGCCTGGGAGCAGAGCCTGACCCCCACCTGGCTACAACCTCTTGTCAGGGAGTTGTAGGGAGTGAGAAGGTCCCCCCTGAGCCTCCTTTTCTCCAGGTTGAGCCTCCCCAGCTCCCTCAGCTGCTCCTCATGAGTGAGCATTTGAATAGAAGCTGGTTCACAAATGCTCTTAGTTCAACAGTTTTTTTGGCTCTCCTGTGCCCAAGGAATGCAAAACCAAACACAAGGGCACACAACTGATACAAATGCTGGGCATCCCCAGATGGGAGCACAGCCACAGAGAGAAAGGTGTGTCCCCAACCCCAGCCTGTGTCCCCCCCGTCCCAGTCTCCCCGTGTGCCTGGTCTTTGCTGAGAGGAAATAAAGGCAGTGGTGGAAACTTTGCAGAGGCAATACAGCTGAGTTGTAAGTTATCGCCACATCCTCCTTGAGCGCCCCAGTAGTTTTGATTGACCGATGAATGGCTCTTTTGACCTCGTCATCCTTCTTTTCTACAAAGCAGAGAAAGGACATTAGAGTTGGGTTGTTTTAAATTAAACTAGGGTCTGTCAGTAAGTGGCTTGTTTAACTCATCTGGCTTTTTCTTTTCTTTTAATCTTGTATACTTCTCTTTTGTTTCTCTCAGGGTTTCTTCCAAGGTTAGCCTGCTTATGTTTAATTCTTCTTTATAAAGTATACTTTCAGTTGCAGTTTTGATGTCATTCTTCAAGGAAACTAAATATTAATCAATAATCTATCCAAGCAGCATTTAATGCATTTATAATTCAACATATCCAGAGGAAAGGAAAAAAAAAAAGAGACAAGAATACTGAAAATAATCTCCAGAGGTCATCTTAGTCCATCCATGCTCCACAGCAGAATCAATTAGACCTAAGTACCCCTGACAGATGTTTGATTTGTCCTTAAAAGCCCTAGTAGTAGAAATACTCTGTCTCTACAACGCTCAGACAACTGTTTCCAGGATTTTACTGTGTGAACTTCTTGGGGCCTTTTTCTCATGTTAAACCTGTTCTTTTCTCTGTTATTTGTCTCAACAAGTGGTCAAGGAGAAGAGCTTGTGTCTTGTTATGAATATTTATTAATTTGATAGTTCCTACCACGTCTTCTCTTACAGTTACATATTTTAAACGGGAAAGCTACACATTTTTTCAATTTTATTTATTTTTAATAATTTTTAATGAACCCCTGGACCTTCAACATCCTCCTTTAAATCAGGTGATCAATACCAGACACTGGACTCCAGCTGTGTCCTGTATCAAAGCTAGCTAAAGGTGAGAACATACACCTTCAGCCTTGCCAGGCTACTTGTCTTTTCATACAGACTGGTCTGGTAGTTGCCTTTTTCATTGCTACAAATTTTTATCGATTTATTTTCAACCTTTCCACTTTAATCCCGTTTATCACTATCTAAATATCTCCCTCATGATGAATTTGTACAAACAACTGTTTCTACCTAAACGCAAAATTGTGGATTTTAAAAAAATAAATTATTATTAGTTTATCTTCCCCAAATTAAATCCCTGACTTGCTAAAGTAATTCTGAATTCTAGTTCTGCCCGGCAGAGGGTGCTCCCACTCTTACCATGTTTGTCACCTGCAGATATGATAAGCATTTGCTCTATCCTATTATCTGTGTCCCTAAGGAAAAAAAAACAGATTAATTCCAGTACGAGAACAGACCTCCCACAAACTAACAGGGACCGTTATTTTATTTAGTCAGCCAAGCATGGGTAACAAATATCTAGGATGATTTTTCTAACTGTTTTGTTCAGCCTGGAAAAGAGACAACTTGAAGGGACATACACTAAAGGTGTGTATAAGTCACACACACCTTTACAGGAGAAGATGAGAAGACAACACTGTTTCTCATAGCATAGAAACTGCAGACAGCAGGTTTTAAAACAAAAGAGAATTCTTGTCCTTATTAAATAAATTATATGTTATAAATTGTTAGGGAGGATGAATGTATATATGAGCCAAAAGAATCAGTGACAGGAGAACATTGCACTGAAGATCCAGCATAGCATAAGATTCCACCAAAAGCTATTTAAATGCAGATATTGTCTCCATCCAGAGAAGTTCCTGACACTCCATTTGTCATGGATATTAAATAGTAGAAGGGTCATTCTATATTTTGCTGTTCTTACATTACTTCTCCAAGCAGGACTATTGATCACTGCAGAAGACAGATCCTGGTAGGGCCAGCATTGAGTCTTACCCAGTACAGCTACTATTTTGGGAACTGAAGCTGATTTGAGCTTCACTCACCTATTCCTGATGTGCCCTTAAATATAATCATGAATAGCTCTGAGTGGCCAAAAGAAAGTCTAATTTGATGTATGTGCATTTCTCAGCATAGTGGAATCTCATCTTGGTTAGGGCCACAAATTAAATGACTTTTCGCTGGAAAAATACATCTCTTTTGTTTTGCTGCAGAAGGTAAAAACAGAAAGGGAGGACAGGAACAATCTATACAGACTGGGAGACATGAAGAACAGAGAGACAAGATGATACCAAGGAAATAAAGCCCTACAAAGGAATGAAACTGGGCTCAGGATGTGAAGTAACACCAGGACTGAACTCACTTCTGTGCAGGACTTCAATGTCAAATATGCTGCACTACATGTTTTTGTTCCCTCTGAGGCTCTGAAGTTGGGTAAATCTGTCACATCCACTCCTGTGATCAAAGACCAGAAACATCAGAAAAACATCAAAGTATAAAGTATAGATGTTTGGATATTCTCATGAGCTTTTTTATTTTTTAAAGGACTGTTGTAGAAGAATGAGTAAAAAGAATAAAAAAAACAGTAAAATAGAGAGAACCAGATGAAATGGTTCCCTTGGTAGAAACAAGTATGTGAAGCAGCAGAGAAAGGTGATCTGAGTCTCATTTACATGGACTCCTTTGATATTGTGCATCATTGTAATGCTCCGAACAGGGCAGAATGAGCTTGATCTGACTCCTGCAAAGGAATTTATTCCCCGCACACAGACCACCTCCATGAGACAGCATTCAGCCAGAATCGGTTTGCAGATGAAAACAGTGCAGAGCAAGTGCAAGAAAATACTGAAAGCCCCGAAAGAAAAATGGAGAAGAAAAGGCAGTTTTAATTTTTACATCAAAATAGAAGGAAACAAAAGCAAAGCAGGAAAACAGTTTAAAAAGGAGAAAATGTTAGAGTGTCACTCATTAGAGTGAATGAAAATAAAGTTATAATTGTTTTTTCAATCTGGTTCTGTCCCAGCCACAAAGGAAAAGGTAATCCTTTGATTGCACTGTATTAGATGAGGGGAAAAACTCTTTTGGAATGGATCATACTAAGAAAAAGACAGTGCAAATACCAAGGTATATTTAGCATCTCTTTTGTATGTTCTGCACCACTCAGCTGCCACAAAGAACATGAGAATGAGTCCAGCACAATGTTTTACTTAGCAGTGACAGTCTCATCCCTGATTTTTAGGGAAGCTTGAGGAGTTACATGACCGTAGCTGTTCTGTGTGATGTGGGAGCACAACCTCTCCACCAGCAAAACGAGAACAAGCCCCAGGGCCTGCTGTAAATCTGCCTTTCTAAGGTCAGATATACAAAGAGGATATTTCCTACACTCCTGGCACCTGATTTATCCTGTCTCAAATCAGACTATTGACCAGGAGTCAGACAGTTTCCCTGGGGATAGCACATATGTTAAAGACCAAAGGAGAACTCGGAATCCTTGAAAGCTGCACAGTCCATATCCAGCATTTCAGTGCCCTACTGTCTTTGGGAAAGAAAGCTCATCAGTATTTTAAGGAAACCCTAAGTAGCCTTGAGTGATGTCTTGACCACCATCACTCACTCCAATAGATTTAAAACAAAAATAACTCAGAGGAAACTTTGACCAGTGACTAAAATGGGGAAGGCTGGATGATGAAGGAATCCTGGGATGGGTGGGAATGCAGTATCAGTGGAGGAAAGCAGGAGTTGTGAGTCCTGGCTGATGGAGGCAAGTGCAGGAAGATGAAAGAGAAAGGAAATAGGTAGATGATGATTGGAGTCAGGACTTTTGATGGTGGGAGTTCTGTAGAAGAGCAGCTGGAGTGGCCATGGGATGGGGAGAATGTGACTCCCACCCAGTGCTGCCTAATGCCAGTTTGGCAGAGTTTTTAATAGACCAATCTCTTGTTTGGTATGTACAGCTCTGGAGAAGAAGTTATGGACACAGCTAGGAATCTACCCTTGGACAGGTATGTATAGAGCCACCACTAGTTAGATTTTCCCCATGTGCAATAAAATGTAATAATAATGAAATAAATAAATAAATAAATAAGGTTTTTAAAAAGCAGAGGGCAAGCCAGCAAGAATGACTATGAAAACTGCACACTTATCTTTCCAGACCAGGAACCCAACCTCATCCTTGTTGGCAAATCTCCCCACAGTCCTCACGCATCCATCTGCCTGCCCCATTCTCTTACTGCTCATATACTCCCTCCTAATTCCCTTGCATCCCAGCACACAAGACCACACCCTCAAGTTCATCCCAGCTCTCAGTGCCCCTTCAGTCTTTCAACATCAGCCTGTGGCCTCAGTAGTAAAAACTCTGAGACAGAATAAAAATACTTCTCTTACCTTTCCCAGTTCCTTATTGAAATTCTCCTTTTCTTGGGCACTTTTGAATGGTAAAAGCAGTAACTCAGAATTAAGCAGAACCCAAATTAAACTAAGCCAATGTAGACATATTTAGGAGGTCATGAATAAAAAAATAAAAATGAATAAAAACTTATGTGTTCTTATTCTTAGGTCTCTCGTGTGATCATAAGCTACATACTTTTGAGCTCTATTCCTTTCAGTTATCTTTATTCATTAATTCCCTCTAATACATCTGATGAGAATAAAACCTGCAAAGAAGTCAAGGACTTAGAGAACCAGTAGGTTTTCTACTATAAGGTCTTAAAAGACAAGCCAAGGAATATTTGTGGGGAGAGGCAATATTTTCTACAGAAAAAAGTAAACAAGAACAAAGCAGATGCTTTCAGTAAGGTAAGTCCTACCAGCAGCAGGTCTACAGGATAAAATGGAGAAGCTTGAGCGCAGATTTATACTTTTTTCTTGGATGAACATTGTGTATTTATGTGTTTTGCAGGATGCACTCAGAACAAGGGATACGTGCTCTCTTTTCTTATCTCCTATACAAAGCAGGGGCCAGGCAAGAAGCATGGGCCTACCTAAAGAATTGTTTGAAGAAAGAAATCTGATACACAAGAGGAGAAGATATCAAAGACAAAAAGAGCAATAAGAAGCCTGAGGATATTAGTAGTCTTACAGCAAGCAAATATGGAACCAGAAATCCATATTGACCAGGCCTTGGGAGCATGTGGCAAACACCGTGAAGGAAAAAAATTGATCAAATACTTTCTTTAACTCAACTGAGCTGTTATAAAAATGCAGCACAGAATAAAAAGAAAATAAAGATTGGAAAAAAAAAAAAAAAAAAGAAAGACACTGCTTCTGTTACGCTCAGGCTCTGAAATTCTTGGCCTACAGTTCCCTGGTCATCACCAGATGAAAAGTGTTTGGACCCTTGAAACACATGTATGGTCAACTTCCCTAGGAAAAATGTTTCCAATGAAGTTAATGCTCACGAGAGGGAAGATAAGACATTTATAACTGCCTACAAGATCAAGGGCCACAGCCGGATGCTGGCTGCAGCTCATTTTTTACAGTAATTACATTGTTAATTAATGGCAATATTAATCTCATGAAGACATTAATGAATTAGTTCTGCCACCAAGAAAAATAGCAGAGTTCGGAGCGATGATTTTACCCAAGTTTCCAGGAATTTGTGTTTTCCTCCTAGTAGGGATTCTTAGATCAGACTGTACAGGGAAATGGGTCACTGAGAAGAGTGCCAGCTCTGTCCCTCATGACTTTGGTCATACAACCCTTCAGAAGGCCTATGGAAGACCAGGAGAGAAGGAAAACGCTAGATCGAGCATCTCCACATTGAGCAACATGGGTGTAACACAGACAAGCCCATAAAATATTTGGATTATTTTGCTTGTTCACATAATTTTTGATGCTTTTCCTCTCAGGTAACACACAGAAGAATCTCTGTGCCATAGCAAAAGTGCCACCGAGGTGGGATTAATTTGGTAACTTTTGATACATTCTAGAGCTTAACATTGAATATTAGGAAAAATTTCTCCCCTGAAAGGGTTGTCAAGCCCTGGCACAGCTGCCCAAGGCAGTGGTGGAATCACCATCCTTGGAGGTATTTAGAAGATGTGTGGATGTGGCACCTGGGGACATGGGTTAGTGGTGGGCTTGGCAGTGCTGGGGGAACAGTTCGGCTTGATGACCTTGGAGGTTGTTTCCAACCTAAATGATTCTATAGGTATTCCAGCTGATAGGATGATGACAGTGTGTGCAGGGGGAAATGACTGACTGTCCTACCATGCAGACTGTTAGAACATCAGTATAACTCTAGTCCAAAGGGCACAGGTTGTGAATATTTGTTCCCTGACATCTAACTCAGATTAACTCCAGCTGTCCTCCAAGACTTTACTGTGTGTCCACTGAAGAGTTCTATCATATATTTGACATACTTTATAAATTTTGGCTGGCTCTTCTTAAATACTTGGGGGAAATTTCCCCAGAAAACACTGATGCAGGTTTAGCAAAAAGATCAAATCAAATGATCTAACACTCCTTTCTTCTTTTCTGAGAATGCCAGAGTGTCTGTCTTTTTAAATTCCTTTTTTCTCCCCAGTTGCTGTCTTTTTCTTTCAGTTTTGCTATGAGAATTTTCTCATTAAATATAGCCTATAAAAATAAAACAGACTATGAGAAAACAAATGAAATTTCCAAAACAGCAGATAATGAATCCCTTTACTGGGTGGGAAATGGTGGCACTTTTTCTTTTAAAAAGATTTCATGACATCTGCATGAGACTATTTTCTAGCATCTCTGAGATTTCACAGTCAAAATTAGAAGAATTAAAAAAACTACAGCCTACAAAGGGAATACAGAGGAACAGTGCTTAAGGCTGTATTTATTGTATTTAATTAATAAAAGCGTTTTAAGAATAATCAATGCAGCTTGGTAATGAAAAGTTTAGTAAAATGAATCCTTGCCTATCCATATCACAGCAATGGTAATATACATGCCATAAAGCATGACATGCACCAGTACCTGTGATAAGACCATCTAAGACCTTGCATTCCAAGGAAGAATCTTCCAGTTATTTCTACTACAACTTTTTCAGAGTTTTACTTCTTTCTGATATGGTTATTTTCCACTGGTTTCATTAAAAATGGAAGGGCTGCTTGCCAGCACAGGAAGAACAAAGAAAGCAGGAGCAGGCTTCCCCTAAGAATGGGCACTGAGATTTATTTTTGAACAGCTCTAGCAGAATGGCAGAGGGTGACAGGAACACAAAACCTGGCGCTGAGAAAACAAATATCTCCCAAGTCTCTGTTGGAGCAACTCTTCAAGAGAAAGATGGATCTCTGGCACAGCTACTGATTCAGAATTATTCTAGTGTCCCTGAAAACTATGATTTTTGATGAGAAAATGGCCTCAAGTTGTGCCAGGGGAGGTTTAGATTAGATACCAGGGAAAATGCCTTCACTGAAAGGGTGGTCAGGCATTGGAACAGGCTGTCCAGGAAAATGGTGGAGCCACCACTCCTGGAGGGATTTAAAAGACATGTAGGTGTGGCACTTGGGGACATGGTTTAGTGGTGGGCTTGGCAGTGCTGAGGGGAACAGCTGGACTCGATTATTTAAGGGGCTTTTTCAACCTTAAAGATCCTCCATTTCCATGATCCTTCGATGTAGCAGGTCCTTAAAATTAAATGCTGAAAGGGAAAACTCTGTGAGAGGAGCAAAGCTGCACACAGTTTCCCCCGAGGGAGCTCAGCAGGGCTGCAGAGGGCAGGCAGCAGCAGCAGGCTCTGCTCTTCCAGAAAAAAGATCCTAAAAATCCGTCTTGCTGCTGCAGCAGAGAGCTGCCTAGGAACATCACTGGCTACCTGCAGGCGTGAGGGCCAAGCACTGCTCACCATGTTTTGATTACATTTCTGTTTTCCTTAATCATCTTGCCAGTATGATTTTTCCATACATACCACGGTGCAGCATTCTGTCTTTCCGAAGGGTTTCTTTGATTCAATTCCATAAGCAATGCTTCCCAGAGTAGGCTGCAGCTGATCTATTTGAGCAGCACGAGGTTCATGTGCGGCAGTAACAAGGGCTAAAAAATACATGCAAAACACGCAGAAGCTTCTTAGTTATATATATAGATATATAAGATATATAATACATTAAGGGATTGGTTCATAATCTTTAATTCTCTACTACTGGTGCTGTCAGCTGGGAAGGGATAGCTGTGGTTCTAAGACACGAACATCCCTGAAATCACACACTTATTTCAGCAGCCGTTCAGTCTTGCCACATTTTCCCTGAGTCATCTGCATTTATCAATAGGAAGAAGCCTGTTGTGTTCTCACTGAAAAACCCCTCTTTTCTGTACTGTTTATCTAGTTTACCTAAGAAACTCTCTAGACATATAGTAAGATGATAAAAATTGCTCCTTCCCCACAAAAAAAAAAAAAAAAATCTTCTGCACAACCAGCTCTTGTAGTCAGCGACAAGGAGCAGGATCACATGGCTTGAAATTCAGTATCTTTTCTCCCAGAAGAGCCACTGACGTGTGGAAGGGAAGAGCCTGAATGGAGGCACTGGGGATGAAGGTCCTCTGTGCAGAGGCGTTGTACTACAGCATCTCTTCAGCTTTAGGGGTAACAGTCACATTATGGCACGTCCATCCCTGCAAAAACACTCTGGGAGTGCAGGATGGGAGCAGCAAGTCCAAACAAGCAGCTGACTGCAAAAGCAGCCACTGTGCTGTGAGCAGAGAGGGGTGAGGGGGGAACTGACTATAGGAAAGCAAACAACAAACATCAAATGAAGCTAGGGGGGAAAAAAAAGAATTAGGAAAAAAAAAAAAAGAATTATCTGGGTTTTGATGAAATTGAAGCTGATTTAACTCTATAGTATTCCAAAAGGGGCAGTCCCACTCTCCCTGGCTGCCCTGCTGTTGCCGTAAGCCTTAATGTAGCTGTAGATTTTATATAGTTTTATAGTCTTATAGTCTTTTGCATTTGAAAATGGCTTGTAACCCCTGTACCACATACTTAAGCAAGATCCTAACCTCTGTGTTACATTTAAGTAGCCTGTTTTTGTGGTA
>JAWWEU010000158.1:59860952-59886828 GCA_035583155.1 Acropternis orthonyx | reverse complement strand
AAATTGTAGTTCTGACTTGCAGTCTTTTTGTGAGTTGGGTTCTTTTCTCCTGCCGGTTTACCTTAAACCAGCACACACTTAAATGCAGATGTCCAGTGACTCCTGCAGGAAAGGTCCTCCACAGGGCTCCCCCTCTTCTTCTAGAGACATGCCTTTTCCATTGCCATCATTCTGCCTTTCCAAGTCGAATAAAACCCTATCTGCAGGTGCTGCTTTCAAACTCCTGCCAAAGATGAGGGTAGTAAATAAGGCACAGGCACATGAAGTGCACAAGCAAAGGGTAAGTCATGAATTTGGATGGTTTACTGCTGCAGGACATTTAAGCTAAGAAATACTCTGATTTTTAGCCCCAGACTTCTAGGAATTTATTGCTGCCCCATATCTGAAATAAATTTAGCTACTGCAATGATCATCAAATAGGGACAGACAAATCCCTGTCCAGCACTGAGGTGAGAGTAGCTGGGCAGTGCAGTATCAGCTAAAAGAGCCATCAGGATGTTAGGTGTGAGTAAGCAGAGGGAATTTTGTCTAGGCGGGTTTGCTCTCTCCTTCCTTGTGCTACAACTCACCGTCTGACCATGGGTAAAGCAAATGCATGTTCAAATATAAGTGAAAATTTACATCTCTTATAAATCATCTGCTTCTTGACAGGTTTATTAGAGTAAAAGCTAAGAAGGGAATTGTAGAATATTTCTTCCTCTTTTACTTACTTGTGCCAAAAAAACCCCTTGGGTTTGTTTGCACTCATTCCTATTAACCCATCCATCACAACCTGAATCTAATCTGGTTACCCTTTTCCCTGGGTAAGAAATGACGTCACAGCAAACAGGATTCAGAGAGGGAGACATGGACCAGCCTTTCCTTACAGCAGCCTTCCAAACTCCCAGGAAACAAGAGCAGGCACGAAGCCCCACTTGAATATGCAAGAATCAACAATAAGCCTTTAAAATTTTGTCACAAGGCTAACAATGGCATCGCTGGTGCCTGGGTGTCTCTGCTGAGCCTGAAATACCTTTGCTGGGATCACAAAGATTACCGGTTAATAATAAATGACAAAACTAATCTTTTCTTTCACCAGAGAGCGGGCCAAATTCTGAATTTCTGTGGTTCTCTGACTTCAGCAGATCTACTTGTTCACATCCATGGTAATACTCTCCTCCTGATAAACAAACACAGAGACTCTCTGATGGTTAATGCACTGGTGCAATAATCTCTGGGGCTGAGGGGAATGTGTGTGATTCCCGTCCATCATCTACTATAAGCTTACTTTTTTGTAAACTCATTTTTTCACATGGGGAACTGCCACCTGCTTCTGTTATCAAGACACTTGGCATTGTACATAATCTATTTCCCACCTTGACTGACTCAGAGATTCACAGTGCTTGTTTCTGACTCCTATTTGGGAGCGAGTGTTAATTTCCCCAGCCAGTAATAAATTTTAATTCACAAACCAAAACCATGGAATGCAATTTTTTTTCCATGCGTCATCACATAGCAGCTTAATTAAGCAGCAGATTAAACAGATTTTAGCCTTCCTGGTTTTTATGTACATGCAAAGAGCAATTATATCCCTCTTTCCCAGCCTTTCGTTTGCTACAGTAATGAAGCTGAATGCTTTTGGAGTCCACTCCTGTTCTGGCCCCTAACAGCACTTCTCTGCCCCACTGAGCACTTCCCTACCCTGTTTGACCAGAGTTTCCTCATCAATATTTGTTTCTAACCACCAGCCTTCTAACCAACAGGAAATTTTCTCTTCTTATCAATCCAGGACAGAACTCTGTGATGCAAAATACCACCTGAGTTTTACTGCTCATGAACTTCAAGATTACCCAGCTTCTTCCCTTATGGCATCCCAATGGTCTCCTCCCTATACTTCATCACTTCTTATCTTTAGAAAAGCTCAGCAGCTTCTTTATTTTCATTTTATGTGCGAAAAATTGAATTGTGGCTGATATTTGGGAAAGTTCAGTACAGACCTTTCAATTTTAAAGCCATGAATTAGCATCTTCTCGTGGAGATCTCCTTAAAACCTTCTACTAATTTATGTTTTATCTGCTTCATTCATAATTACTCTCGTGGCACCATATCTGTGATACCACATCTCCAGGTACATGACTCTTTAGCAGCTTCTCTGCATGGGTGTTTGGGGGTTTTTTTTGCATAACAGAGACCAGAGCATTTCCCTCTAGAAGACCGACTTACTCAGGTCTCTTGTGACTGGAGAGCTGTAGGAGTACTTCGGCTAAATGGCAATTTAGGAACAATGTTTTCTTTTAATTTGCATTATTGGTATAGTATGTGAGTCACAGACTTGTGATTGCTGCGGGGAAAGTGGGCGAGATAAAACACTTGAGACGAAGAGAGATTCTCGGTTATGTGGTGATGTCAGAATTAAAATTTAAGCTGATTTCCTGAAAGTCTGGTATTCAAAAGTGACAGTAGTAGTATCAGAATTTTATATTCCTTAAGGGTTTTTTTTAAGCTGGCACGTGAAAAACGTGGAGTACACTTTTTGACAGTTTTGCTCTCCGTATATCATCACATCTCTATATATGAAAAAAGTTGTAAATTGTTTAGTTTTTGAGGGGGAAGAGTTGTAAAGAAGGCTTCCAGGACTTCAGGACTTCTCAGCTTAAAGAAATACGAAAGGTGCTTCCCCAAACAGATTCTTCTAAGAAGGTTACAACAGTCCACCTCTTCCTAATTAAGTGCCTCAGAATTTGCTGATAACCCACAAGTTAAGCTGATGTTCTGCTGGTAATGGTTCAGTAATTATCTTTAATCTGTGCCAAAAGTGATAGTTTTTCACTCAGCCTGACAACTGTGTGGATGGCAGTTTCTTTAAAAAAGCATCTGTGGTATTAGGAGAAATGAAATTAGGCCTCGTGTCTGACTTGGCAAATGAAGAATATTTTGTGTAAAGACATCTGCTATTCAAGTGACTCCACTGCCTGAATGTTATATATCCCTTTTTTCTTTTTTGGTCACATCTATAAAACATTACAGTAAGTTTTGATGAGACAGTAGATGATAGACCTGTTGGAGTGACTCCAGAAGAGGCCAGGAAGGAGTTCAGAGGGCTGGAGCACCTCTGCTATGGAGACAGATTGAGAGAGATGTGGTTATTCTGTCTGGAGAAAGCTCCAGGGAGACCGTAGAGCCCCTTCCAGTGGCTAAAGGGGTTCCAAGAGAGCTGGAGAGGGACTTTGGACAAGGGCCTGGAGTGACAGGACAAGGGGGAATGGCTTCAAACTGACAGAGGGCAGGGTTAGATTAGATTTTAGGAAGAAATTCTTCCTATGAGGGTGGTGAGGCCCTGGCACAGGTTGCCCAAAGAAACTGTGGCTGCCCCATCCCTGGGAGTGTTCAAGGACAGGTTGGATGGGGCTTTGAGCAACCTGGGATAGTGGAAGCTGCCCCTTCCCATGGCAGGGAGTTGGATCTGGATGAGCTTTAGGGTCCCTTCCAATCCAAATCACACTGGGATTCTCTGATTCTGTGGTTTTTTTGACTGGTCTGGGCTACTTTACATCACTTCACCTAAATTAGAGGGCTGTACAAAATAAGTAAAAATGTAACTAAATCCTCTTTACAGCTCGCTCATAAAGGGAAATATATGCAGAGGGACCTTCCAGTGAATGACAATTAGCTCTGCCGGACTGAAATATTTTTCCAACAGAAACAAAAAGACCCATGAGGAGGCATAAATTGCAACCTTGAGGCTGGAACACTTTGATATTCAATGAACACAAGAGGTGAGCCTGACTTGCTGGTTAAGGGGCAGACAGGAGGGAAAAGCAATGAAAGCATGTCAGCACAGGGGTACGTGCGCTTTTGGTTTTCTCAGACAGACTCCTTCTGCAGCTCTATCCATCCTCTAATCCTGACCCTGGTCGCTGTTAGCAGGGGGATCCCTCCCAGTGTTTTGGCTGAGGCAGATCAGGAGTGAAAGGGAAGATGAGAACACATCCCAGTTACAGAGGGCTGGACAGGACAGTCTAACCCACACACCTGCCTGCCCAGGTAACTTTAACCTTGCGTTGCACACACACGGTGATGTCCCCAAATTATAAATCTGGCCTACATGTAGATTTAGCACTTTTCAGTGGAGCTACAGAAGTAGTGAAGATAGCTGGCAGTTCCTTCAATCAGAGGCTGACCAGAGAGGATTCCAGCAGTGAGCTGGCTGTTTGCTTGAGAGGACATACCAAAGATAAGGAAATTAACAGCTCAAATAGTTGAGAGAAGCAGGTCAAGCCCATGTACCTACCTACATACTACTACTTACAGTCAATTTCCACGTCCCTGTGCACCCGTGGAGAAGGGTCACCCACTCTCAGCACCCTTCCCCTGTTGTGTCAAAGAGCAAGGTTTTGCCACTCTCTCCTCTGCAGGTGCTGAGCAGCAAGGAAACCTGGCAGAAATTAATAGAGCCCGTTCCTCCTTCCATTTCAGGCACTGCAGCTATTGACTCTTATCAGAGGACATATCTCACCCTTATCCAAATACCATATGTCCCACAGTGGCTGCATGTGCCAGCCAGTCTTACCAGGCAGCCTCACTTCCCTGATTCCCAGAATTCCAGGAAGCTTGTACGCAAGTTCCCTAATGGAGCATCTTTTAATTCTCTGCCTAATAAAACAATATATTAAAAAGAGACAAGAAGAAATATATCACACTTGGTCTTCTCAAAGCTGCACTGGGCAAACACTGGGCACAAGCTTGCCATGTATTTCCCTGGGTCCATATGGAGAAAGAAAGGCTGATAAGCTTACAGTTAACTGACTTGTAACCCACCAGGACAGGGATGGGAGCCAGCTGCCATCTGAAAGCACGCAGGGAGACAGCAAAAGCTATGGGGAAGCAGACTCTCTCTAACCGGATTAGCTGCTCACAGAATATTATCTCATTCTTATCTCCTCCCAGTTCCAGGGCTTTCCTGACACTCATGTGTTTTATGATCTTACTATCACTAGATTAATATAAAAGAGCAGAGGGAGCACAAAAGAGATCAGTAACAGCTCAGAAGCAAATACATAAGCTAGAAGAGTGGAATACTGCTGAGGCACCAAGAAGCAGGGAATCAAACCCAATGATCTTAGAAACTATTCACATTTCACATCAAACTACCAATGGAGTATTCATTTCAAGGTACCAGGACAGACATCCAAGAAATTAAAAGCTCTGACAGAACCCTTAAGTAACTATCGAACCTCTTCTTAACAAGCAGCAATATAGGACTGGGCTTATAACATTTCTGGAAGACACAGGTGAAACCATGGAGAAGATACTTTAAAGCCACAGAGCATAAAAAAGACACATGTAGATGTTCTAACAAAATTTTGTCTCCTGCCAGCACTCCAGCCACTCTTGATTTCATATCCCCAAGCCAGAGTTAAACTAGTTTCCGCTCAAATCAGCACAGTCATTTGCGCTGGCTTTCAAAGGTCAGCTCAGCAGGTAGACCTGTTATCTTCCTTGAAAGGCAGCACCGTGCTGAGTAGATCAAAATGCAACTGTATTTACATTAGCCAGCCTGTTCCCAGCAATGGAAAGGCCTGGTCTGCACCTGTCCCTGCACCTGAACAAGGCTCCCAGCTGTGACATCCACCTTAGAGACCTCTTACATTCCTCTCCAGCAAGGGAACACCAACATTGCAAACTCTCCAGAGGTGAGGGTAAGAGACACAGCTTGGGCCAGGTATTTAGCACACACCTAACTCCAACCACCTCAACAATCTCACTTGGCTAGGTGGGTCTTGAAAACATCCATCACTTGCTTGTCTGAGTATAGCAGCCTTTGAACCAGGAGGACAAGCTGACTCCTGAATCACCACTGATGTGATATGAATGTCCAGATTCCTCAGCAAAGGAACATTTTGAAGAGAAATTAATGGTTTAATACCCTCCACTGCATTTTACCCAGGCAGAGTGAGCAGCTTCCCAGGTTTCATCTGCATAGAAACCCTTACAAGTTTGCTGCTCTTACCATGCAAGCTTGTCTGCTGTTGCTGCTTTTCACTTTAATTGCAAATGAAGATCAGTAGCACAAGGGCTTCACAGCCCGTGTATCGCAGAGCACAACTCAGCCCATGAATGTGTGTCATTCTGCTATCTTCAGCCATCTACTGTAACCACACTAAAATATATTTAAAACCAGAGTTCAGCATTGGTTATTTCCCCCCTCACTTGTCTGAAAACCAGAAAGGATGGATGTACAACCCCTCCCCACAGTGCTGCTCTATGAACGAGACTTACCAGGGACACTAAGGGTGTCACAAGCTTTCACTCCCTGTGCGCACAAGGACTCTGTTCCTGCAAATTTTGTAGCAGGAGTTAGTAGAGGTTGCCTTTCTCCAATCTTCCACGCTGCAAGGTATCATGGAAAGTGCTGCTGTAGTCCCAGTAAGGGGATAGTGGCCATGGGCAAGCAAAGCCTGGGTGAAGCTCTCTGCTTCTCCCACATCCCAGCACGGCCTTCCCAACTGGTTCCACCCACCACATTAACCCTCCCCCAGCTGCTCAGCAGCACTTGCAGGTTGTTATTGCTGAATATATGGAAAATCAGGGTGCCTTCAAGGAAGTCTTGGAGGTGGGTTGGAAAGGTGGATGTGAGAAACAACAGAAGTAAGGGGGTTAAGAGGTGTGTGTGCAGGTCAGCATGATGATGGCTTGGATGAAAGGACTATGGGGACTGAGTGGGTGATGCTGGAGGAAACAAGAATGAGGTTCTTGGTCTCTATTGATTTAAGCTCTTAAGAGTATTTGTAGTCTGCCAGAAGGTTTTATTTTGCTTTATTTCCAAATATGTAGGAGATGTAGCCTTTAAATCGTGCTTAGGATTCAGCATTGCGAAGGGCCAGTCTTGGATATAACTGCACTGGTGTTGTGAGGGAAGAAAACATTTATGGGACCAGTGGGACGGGACATTAAATGGCTCATTTTCAAGATCTACATGTTGTGCCCACATACTCGTAAGTAATAAGAATTGTTAAGGTCAATCTTCATCCTTAAGAGTGTTTGTATGGTCTGTACTACCTTCCTCAGGGACACAGGGAACTCTAAGACAATTAAAGCTGGGGGTGGATTGAACTGAATTTTGACTTCCAACTCTAATTTTAACTGCAATCTGCACATTCCATTTGATCAAAAGCAACTTCTGTCCCTTTAAGGCACTCAGTTTTATATTGAGGAAAAATGGTCCTGTCCAGCTGCAGGTGACATTTAAAAGACAACCCAGTATTTTTAAATACAAGCAAATAAAAATTTTTAATATAAAGCTTAAGTGAAAATAAGGTTATTTGAGACTCATCACAAGAATGAACTAGCCCACAGCCATACCAATGTTTCTAACAACTCCCCATGTGCATTTGGATTGTGCTTTTGTACACAAAACCAGAACTGCAGCCAGACCTAGGACAGATGTCACCGTGGCCATGTGTAACTGAGATGGTGAATTAATGAATGAATCTAAGGAGAGGCTCTCAAATTCAAAAAGTTGGGTTAAGGGTTTAAAAACCTAGTTTTTGGTAGGAAAAAAAGATCTGCATAAAAGCTTTTGTGACAGAAAAAAAACCCAGTGATTTGGTTGAAAATATTTTGCTGTCTGCACTTCTATGCAAAAAAAAAAAAAAAAAAGAAAAAAGAAAATTCCACAGGTGTGTTCCACAAATGGGCAAATCAAGCACTTCATCAGTTGTTTGTTTTGAAGCACTTCAGATAATTTTCAGCAGCTGTTTCTCTTGCCTGATGGTTGTCAAACACCAAACACCAGTTTTTCAAAACCTTCACCTTTGAACAAGAGTAAATGTTCATTTCAGTTTCCCAGCTTCTGGATTCGGTATCGATTCCACGGTTTAAAGCAGATTTCAAAGAACAGCTTTGGATAAGAGAGTAACTTGATGATAAGGAACCTGAGAAGTCCTTTGTGCTGTGCTGATGCCTCCGCAGTGGGCTGCTCACAGATTTGCACAACACGAGGAAGGGACATTTATTCTTGTATTTTCTACTCCACCAACAAAAGAAACAAACTATGTGCTAAGATCCTTCTTTTATTGCCGTACTCAAGATGCGAAAATATTCAATGAGCTACATGTTACTATGTATGTACTACTTGTTGGACTGCACCATTTTGTAAGGGCAAAGTGTGTGCAGATGCCCAGGGGGGAGAGAGAGAGAAAATGCTCCTTTTTGCACAGTACGTGTCCAGTTTGCAAACATCCAGATAATCCCAGTGGCAACAAGAGGGAGAACTTTTTACATTTAGTAACATTTATTTCTGCATTCGGTATCAAGTACATAAGTGCAAATATTCAGAGTCCATATTAAGTCCATTAGGAACTACAGAGAATGTAATACAAATCGTAATAAATTGAACATGCTGGAACTTTCCAGTTACCATACATGTAAATCAGCCTGTCAATCCTTTACGACAAAAGTACTGGGTTTTGTATTCTTTTTTTTTTTTTTTCTTTTTTCTTTTTTGAGTTATACAAAACTGATTACCATAAGTACCGATTACTGTTTATTTTATTTGTGCTGGAAAACACTAAAACATCAGTCTACAATTCTATATAGTTAATAAAGATGAATCCAACCAGCAACCCAGTGACGTAGAAGCAATTTTAACTATTGCATCAAGTGCGCTAAGCAGGAAAGCCCCTAGCCACATGTAACATTAAAAGTTATAGAAGCAATGCCAATAGAAGAAGGAAAAACACTTAAAAAAAAATAAAATAAAGAGGTCAATATTATTTAGGCTCTCACCATCATGCACTTTATAAGCAACACAAAAAACCACATCTAGTACACTTTTCTCTTTACTATACTTTTAGTGCTTGACACAAGTGATTGCAAATATTCTAAGTGCAGAAGCAGCAGGGGAAAAGCACTGCTTCCGAGTTTTATGTTTCTAAGATTATGGTGTTGAGAAAAAAAAGAAGAATGATAAATTTGCAGTAAAGTGTAAGAATAGAGCTGCTTCACTCCAGATTTCCCCATTATTCACTACTGTGGTCGATGAATTCTTGATGTCTGCTTTACTCTGCCTTTCTCTTAGCACCTGGGATTTTAGCTTGAATCCTAGAAATAAAGTAGGAAAAGAAGGTTTATACGGTGATGCAGTTCCTCCATTCCAGTGGATCCCCACTTGGATTTCTATCCAGGGTTAATCTCTAGCTCATGTCCAGTGTGTTGTCTCAACAGGTGGACTAAAGTGTAATAAGAAAAAGATGTGATGCCCATCTAGGTGTTCTTATAGGCCTGGTCATTGGCAGTCCATGTAACCATGGGATTTGATCAGTGATTTTCTCCCCTAGTTCATTATTCCTCCGTGGTCTATTGTCTATTAGAAGCCAGGAATGAAGTCTAAAAAAAGAATTTTCAGTACAAACTTTTAATCCTTCCCAGGACTAAGGATTTTGCAGAAAAACAGAAATGTTCACTAGAAGGAGACCCTGGAAGTCTTTGAATCAACTTCCTACATGAGGCAGGACTACTGCCCCAGTGCTAAATGATGTTGGCCACATCTTTGTCTTGCTGCTTCTTGAAAACCTTCAAGGCAGGAGGTTCTGGCTCCTCCCTATGCAGCCTGCTCCAGTCCTAATCTCCTAGTGAAAAAGTTTCTTCGGATGTCCAACATCAACCTCGTAAACTGGATTTATGTTGTTGCTCCTTGTTACAAGCAACATCTGCCACTACTGAGAAGAGTTTGTGTCTATCACCTTGTAACTTCCCATCAAGTACTTACAGGCACTGCTATGGAATTAATCCCAGTGAAATCACTCCTTGCCAGGCTAAATAACCCCAGTTTCCTCAGCAGCTCCTCATGGGTCACTTGCTCTCTGTACCTCACCATTTTGTAACCTTCCACTGGATACCTGTCATTCATCCAGGTTTTGCAAAGCCATGGAGAAAAACTGCTGAGATAAATGGATCTACCTTCCAGACCAGCCATCCTGCTTCAGTAATTCTCAAGTTTTGACAGCTATGCATAGACCCTCACTGTGCCCTTAGGGATCCCACAAAAGCTTTTGGTAAAGGCAATACGCTGGGAACTAGAGCAGCCTGCATCTAAAATTTCATCCAGGTCCTCCTGCCATTCCCTGGGCGTTTGAAACACTAAAGATCATGGTGATTCCATGGTGCATTTTCTTTCTGTAATAGGGTGGTGTTCTAATTTCAACTTTTTTCATTAATGGTACTATTAACTCCCTGAATGTAAAATCTCAGGCTTGGACTGGGCACTGGGGAAGGGAATTAACTCATTGCTTCCTGGCCAGGTAAAAGTCCGTGTTTGGCTCGCTCTATCCACAGTTCCCCCAAACAGCAGGAGAGGGGTAAAAGGATGTGGAGTCACAGCCCTGCACTAGTCTGAACTCAGCTGAGGAGGCCTGTGTTTCTACAGGGATTTGCCCTCCCACAGCCCCTCACATTCCAGGACCTGGGGAGGAGGACATCCCTGACAGGACATGGTGTCCCCAGGAACCACCCAGCTTTCAGCCACCCCCAGTGCACCACAACTTCACAGCAAGAGTTCTGGCCAAGTCTGCTGCTGGACTCACTTTGCCACAACAGTGTTCATGTGGGTCCGCACGAGTCCCAAGTACTGATCAATCTGTGCCTGCAAAGAGCAAAAGGACACCAAGTCAACCAGGCAACAACAAGGCTGAACCACCCAGACACCCAAACTGCTCCGTGAGGACAGACTTACCTGGTACTTGTCATAGACAACGGGGAGAGTAAACATAGACACCACAGCTGAGGAGAAAAAGAGCAGACTGTTATATTCCTGCAGACCAGACTCCTCCAGAGGAGAGACCTACTTCAGTGACAAACACATATCGTGCCACTTGGTCAGCTGATCCACCAGGGATCTTTGTATTAAAAATGCACTTTGCTGAAACCTCCCAAATATGGAATTTCCCACTGCTGTGGGACTTGTGGCTGCAAAGCCATAAACCGCAAATTAGTTCTGGCAGGAGGGACAAAGTAAGGGGATAATGAATGTTTACTGGGAAGGGAAATAAATGTTGATGGTTTAACGGCGGGGAAGGCACGCCAAGGGATAGGCCGTTTTGTCTAAGTCGAAATCGCGAGGGAGTTCAAGTTAAAATTAGATTTTAAAAGAAATGATGATTTTTACCCATTATCAGAAGAGTCAGGCCATTGAAGAGGGCTCCCACGTAAGTCAGCAGCCACATTAGTACTGCAAACTAAATTAAAGATGGATCGTTACATCACCTCCAGTGTTGGCATAAGAAGGAATTAGATTGCTTAACTAGCTAATAAAACAGTACATTAGCCTTTTTCAGCATGGAAGGGAGTTGTTAAATAAGGCACATTAGGAACCGGGTAGTTTTTCTGGGTGTACAGACCCCATTCTCTATTCTGTTCACTGCTTCTCACTCTCTTAGCTGAGCTTTCATGTATATTTAGGGCTTAACTGCATGCTGTAGGACTCTGCATTGAGAATGGCATAGGCAAATTTCTGCATCCAATTTTTATGATGGCAGGGGTCATCCCACAAAGGTTAGCCACAGCCTCAAAGTGATAATTCCAGGGACTGAAAACTCTTGATGCTGAGAGATGGGTAGATTTTCCTAAAAATCTTTACTAATTTAGGAGCCTAACACATGTCTCCTCTCTTAATGATTTTTATTTTGCTCTGAAGAACACCTGCTTAGGTCTAAAGCTGAAAATCAATAACTATTTCATCAGGGAGTGAAAACAAACCTTCCTCCACAGTAGAAAACACCACAGGTAAAGGAAATCCAGATTACCAGAGGGGAACATCATTTTGTGGTGAAGTAACAGAAAGTGTAATGCAGAGATGCTTCTAGAAACATGGTGGAGCTAAGATGGTTCTGCACATTTATAAGTCCTGTATTACTTATCAATACATTCAAATGCAGAGTGCCAAACCTCTAAAGTGCCAGAAATAAGGAAGTTTTTAAATTGAAAAGGAGAGCACCTTTTATATATAGAGCTACACAAAACTAGGTTTTATGACAACCCTGTCAACATGGGAAGCAGCTCTTTGAAATGCAGATTGATCCTCTAGAGAGGGGTTAAAAATATTTAAAGCAATCCTACTTTTAAAGAATCCACAAGGTCCTGAACGAGAAAGAGTCTCCTCAGCTCTTTGACTGTGCTGTTGACGTATAGCTGGAGACAATCTGTGTATTTCTGGATCTGGTCCTGTGAAAGATTCATCTCCATCTCCAAGTAGGCTCTGCCAGAAACACAGGTCTGGTTACAAACTCAGGCAGGTTCACCCTCTCCCATGCAGAGCCTGGCCTTGATGGGATTTGTCTCTTTACCCCACCCAAAGGGGGATACAAACCCCAGCTGGGGGGTTTCCTCACAATTTTCTGTGCTGTGAGCTCTGCCCGTGAGTCACAGCTCAGAACCGACCCAAGTGAAGCAGAAGGAGCAGCACCCCAACTTTCTTTTCAGTGTGTGTTTTTTAAAACCACATCAGTTCCATGACCTGGTTTACCAAGCAGTTGGCACAGCAGAGGAGAATGGATCACTGTTCTCTTGGAGCAAACACTCCAGACCCTGTGGAGAGTGGAGAGGGCACCAGCACTGGCACTGGCACCATCACTAGGTAATAGGTTGCTGCAGGAAAGATATAGTTTCCCTCTATGCCAGATTGTGCCTAGAAACAATACTCTTCCCGCTTGAAGAGATACCGTATTAGCTCTAATAAAACTCCTTTTCTCCGTTTGCTTAAAATTTTCTGGATCTTTTGAATTTCAGAGAAAAGAATGCCATGTCTTAGAGGATGATGATCTTTGTGTTGGCTTTTTTTCCCTCCAGGCTCTGAGCCAATACAGCCTCACATCTCTCGAGACACAGAACAACAGAAAATATTATTATTTCCCCTTTTGCGAGCAAGAAGGGAATTTTATGCAGCACAAAAGCGGCAGTGAGAGAAACGTGATTTGCCACTGGGAATAGATCCTTTACACGACAAACAGCCCCGGGGCCACGACTGCAAAGCACTCACTTGAAGGGGTGGCCCTCGTCCGTCTTCTGCACAGCCTGTAGGACCGATTTGTAGATTCTGAAGCTAATGGTGGCCGAGAGGCCGGCGAGGGCCAGGTATGCCACGACGCTGACGACGCTGAACTGGGTCAGGGAGAAGAGCAGCAAGAGGAGGCTGCCGAACACGATCCCTGTCTGCTTGATGTCACGCCAGTACAACAGGTCGATAGCTGGGGAGAGAAGACCGACACATTAAAGGCGGGAGCTGGAAGGGCACCAAGGGCGGCCACCACAGCGGCCACTGCGATGCTCGGAGTCCTTGCAGGAGGGTGGAGGGAGGAGTGATGATGCTCCTGCTCACATTCAGCATCAACAGGGACTCCCCAACAGAAGCAGCAAAGTGACTTGGGCGACACACTGAGGAAATTACAACTGATGACCTACTTGAAATCCTTGTTTTCCTTGCGCCTGTGCCTGGGTTAGATAAGATGGATGAGTATCGCCAAGCGCAGCATGGTGGGTGGGTCTCTTGCAGCAGCAAGGAAAATGCAAGCTGGGGTTTCTGGTGTTGCTAGGGCCGGATGGAAGATTTCAACATACCTTACTTAGTCTGGAAACTCTGGATTGTTTTTTTGCCACAGGTCCAAAATGCCAAATGTTTGACCAGAGCATTTTCCAGTTTTGGTTGTTGATAAATGAAGGAGAAAGTTTGGGACTAGCCACAACAAACCACTTTCCCATTCAAAGTTTTGACAGTATAATTTTGCTATTTCCTAAGTTTTGAGAAAGGAAAGGACTCCTGGTTTTACCACTGCTTAATAGTTAGGTGTGTAAGAAAGCATTTTTCAGATGAGGCTTTAAAACACAGAACAAACCTCTCTTGCTACTCAATTCCAACCATCTCAGAAACATTAAAAAAAAAAAAAAAAAGCTTTTTGCTTGTTATGTAACTTTCCTGTCCACAGGGGGTGTTGGTTAGAACGAAACAAGTACATAAAACCATTTTCAATTAATGTATTTTTACATTTGTAAAGCAGTTAATTTTCGCAGGGTTTCTCGCCCACTTTGTATAGTTTAGTTCAACCTTTCCAGCAAACAATCTTACCATCAGGAACAGGCACTATAAAAGCAAAGTTTTATAAAAGGATTGTGGAATATCCGGTCCACAAAGGTGAATTTAATTAGTTTATACCTACAGCCTTTTCCTGAGAGGACTCTTTATCCAGCCAAAGAACATGCTCCTGACAATCTAAACAAAACAGCTTTACTTTCACACACGGCACAAGTCCTCATGAACAGCTTGAACACACCACCAGCCAAACAGATTTCATAGATGCCACTTGTCAAATCATTCTGAACAAAGAGTAAATTCAGGAAAACTGCAATCTGTCAAAAAAAAAAAAATCAGATACAAAAAGAAACAAAATTAATCCAGCCTAGTAGTTCTTATCATCTAATGTCCAAAAATTGTGAGTCACCACAGCTTGTTTGCCTGAGTCAATGAGGTGTATTACTCATTACTATTACATGTATTAGTGTTGTGTTTCAAAGCGATGGGCTTGAATGCAAAAAATCGCTGTTGTATTACTGAGCTCTTTTCTCTTCATGCAACACTCACATCCTACTATATTCTCCATCAATATACATTATATACTAACCTTCTACTATTTTTAAGTGGGTAGAGCCCTTCCCAAATCTTCGTTCACGAAGCCTAGGCATGATGATGATGATGACTGTTTTTAAGTGCCAGCATTCAGCACCAGACCTGTGACCATGAGCACGCATGACTAGATCTACAGGCTGCATGGAAGCCACCAGACAGGGGACCTTGGTGCATGTTTTGGGATCTTGAGTGCTAACTTCACAAAATAGGGACTAAGCTGGAGTCTTCCCAGATATATGCCTAGGTCTCCTTCTTGCAGAAGCCCCAGGACATGGAGCAGGGAATGCTCCAAAATGCAGTCACAGCAGAGTCTGCCCACACCCCCGTACCAGGATGTTCAGCAGCAGGCAGGGCTGTACTGATGCAGCTGGAGCTCCACGAGGTGCTCACAGTGTCGAGGTGCTGCAAACCAGCCTTACAAAATGGCACCAGGAACACAAAGCGTGCAGGTTTTGCCACTTTTTTTGTATTCTTTTTCAGTCAAGGTGCTGCAAAATTCGGCAGCACAACAACTGGGGTGCTTTCAGCAGTGAATAGGACACGAGGTATTGTGTTCATTGTGAGGGTGGCGAGGCCCTGGCTGAGGCTGACCAGAGAAGCTGTGGCTGTCCCATCCCTGGAAGTGTTCCAGGCAAGGTTGGATGGAGCTTGGAGAAACCTGGTCTAGTGGGAGGTGTTCCTGCCCATGGCAGGGGGTTTGGAACAAGATGATCTTCAAGGTTCCTTCTATCCTTCTGTCCATTCTGTGGTTCTGTGATCATTCACAACCCAATCACTTTTGTGCTTAAAAATTCAGAGGACAGTATTGGAAATTTACACAAATGACCCTTTTAGATATTTAAATTTTCTATCACACAAAACCTTCACATTAAATTAAAAAAGCACACGTGAGCTAGCTCAGGATGCTGTACATGGCACATCATCTGCTGAAGACAGAAAAAGGACACCTACCAGGGGAAAAGACTCCCTGGGACACAGGTAAAACAAATGAGAACTGAGCCAACAAATACAAAACTCACTCCAGTAGGGTTCTCTCAGTAAATCCCAACTAATGGTAAGACCCAAAATGAGCAACTAGGCCTGTTTGTTTTTTTGAGGTTCTTCCAACTCATGCTCCTGCAGACTGGCAGTGGTCTGTATTCTCATGCTGAGGTTCCAAACTGCATTTTATTGCTACCCTAAAAAAGGAAGATGCTGAATTACTCAAGACAGACCTGACCAGGTATGTGTATATCCTTAGAGTTGTCAGTTCCTGCCGTGGAATGACTGGGGTATTTACTAAGCTGTATCAGGTAAGGAAAGGGTCAGAGCGAGATGGACAGAGGCCAAATGACACAGTTCTGGGGACATGTGCATGAGCGAGAGAGGAGATGAAAAGGCAGCTGGCCTCCTTCACCAGCCAAATGAGACCTGGGAGAGAGGGATCCTGCATCTTTTAGACTTGAGGTAAATATTCCCATGTGCATGGAAAAAATATGTGCCAACTGCTAGGTGGAAAATGTCAGCACAGAGAAGGGAGATAGGAGCTGAATGATTTTTATGCGGCTGTCCCAGTGCCCAGGTCCATCCTGGGAAAACACTCCCCCCCACCCACAGCCTGCCAGGTCTGTCGGGATTTTCAAGGGCAGGAAGCACATCTGCCTTCTCCTCATGTCCCTCGAAAGGAGGGGGAGCTGTGACACTGCTGCCATGTCCAGCTGCTTGGGCGGGATTTGCTGCTCCTGCAGCCATTCCTCATCCTCTCCCTTAAGGAGAAGGGAGTGAGGCAAACCACTCTGCAAAATGTGATGCAGGAGGGAGGGGATCCTTACAGCTCCTTGGGTAGGGAAGGGGGAGAAGAAGAGTCCAGAGATAGGAATCCATGGAAACTTACGGAGTCCAGCCATGGTTGGTGGGCTTCCCTGAAGAAAACAAACTTTTTTTTTTTTTTTTTTTTTTTTTTCCTGACAGTCCTCAGGGATTTGAGCTGTATCAGTTCCCCTGGAATTTAGATGCTGCTAAAAACACCTGTGCTATATGTCAGAGCCATGTTTACTCATACAGTCACAGCTTCAGTCACTTTAAAGGCTTTTTACCTTATTGGAATGGAATAGACTAGGGTAGAGTAGAGTAGAATAGAGTATTTCCATTGGAAGGGACTTACAAAGATCATCTAATCCAACTGCCTGACTACTCCAGGGCTGACAGAAAGCTAAAGCACATTGCTGAGGGCATTTTCCAAATGCCTCTGAAACACTGACAAGTTTGGGGCATTGACCATCTCTCTAGGAAGCCTGCTCCTGGGTTTGACTACTCTCTTGGTAAAGAAATGCTTCCTTGCCAAGTCAGCAGTCAAATTATTTGTCCTACATTTCCTTACATAAACAAATGTCCCTTATAAGCAGGGAGAGGTGCAACTGGGTGCAGAATGCTTAAATTGGGATCCTTTGCCTGGGTGCCATTTACTCCAGTAACCATTTACACCAGAGAAAAAGTACCAATCACATCGGTGTCTGATGTAA
Source organism: Acropternis orthonyx (assembly GCA_035583155.1). Classification (NCBI taxonomy): domain Eukaryota; kingdom Metazoa; phylum Chordata; class Aves; order Passeriformes; family Rhinocryptidae; genus Acropternis; species Acropternis orthonyx. The sequence goes on along the minus strand of JAWWEU010000158.1, from coordinate 59,869,674 downwards.
ATAGAGACCAGGCAAAGGACTGAGAAATTTTCTCCTTCATCAGCAGGTGAACCCAGACTTGGGTGCATCATCCCCCTTCAAACCCTTTTTTATTTTGCATTCTGAACAGGAATGAAAATGAAAGATGAGGTCACCCACCACATTTATATGTCTGCCTCGAATTTTACCTCATCCTGTATTCATACAGAACTGATAAAGACACCATAAAACTCCCCCAAACATTCACTGACCCCAGGGGTTTACTGCCCTTCAACAGGACACTACATAAAACTGGTGGCCTGAGTCTTTGATGAGGGGCAGCTGCCTGCTCCTGCCTGCACCCCCTTCCTTGGCACATTGAAAATACAACCACCCAGGCTCAGACCAGCCTCCCCAGCACGTGGGGATGTAGTGGGTTATGAGGATGGCACAGCTAGGAGCTGAGCTGGACCTGTAACATTTTACACACACGCACGCCCCTCTGCAGAGATGCTCACCAGCACATGCTGGCCCCATGCTCACCCAGGCTGAGACAGGCTTTGAGCTCAGCTCTTAGGTGGGTACAGCAGTCCCCAGATAAACTGAAGGACAGTGTGAGTTAATGACATAAAAATTAAGTGCTTTGGTCACCCTGTAGGGAAAGAATAAAAGGTCCTAGTGTGGTGCAGGGTCCTGCAAGCACTGGGCGTGTTGTTGATGGTGTGTGAGAGTGTGCACGGTGCTGCCCAGACCCCGCTACAATGGCACAATTCTGAGCAATGCACACTGAATATGCATGAAGCAGGAGGCTGGTGCCACGTGAGGCTGTTGATATGTGGTTTGCATGCAATTGGACAGGGGCTCAAGCTGTTTGGCTGAGGCAAGATCCACTTCCAAGTGCCAAAACGCCAACTTCAAACCACCCAAAGTTTGCAGCTCGGATCTGCAAGCAGGGTTTGGGCACTGAAACCAGCCTTCACTGAGGGTTTGGTTCCTGCTGTTCTGGAAATCACTCCTCTAAAATCCTGGCCGTGCCCATTAACATGCAGGAGCTGTTCAGCTGTAGCTTTCCATGATCTCCCTTTGGTCTCTTGGAAGGAGGGAAGCAGCGTCGGTCACTTTGCACTCTTTCCAGTACAACTCACCAGAGCTCTGACTCATTTGGGGAGGTATAAAAGGACTCTGGGTTTTGCCAGAACGGCCTCAGACTCAAAACTATTTGTGTTTATTACAGAGGACTTGCCAGCCATCTCTAAGACAACAGCGCTGCAGGTCACTGCCACTGCCTTTGAAGAATTTTTCTGCAGAAGTGAGCCTGATGAGCTGTTTATCTGCAAGTATTGCCTGCTCATGTCTTTTAAACTCATAGCATAACTTGTAAAATGTTACTCAAGCTGCCTTTTAGTGGAAAGAAAGAGTTTTCAATGTGCCAAATCAGTGTCTTAGCTACACTTTATGGCAAAACCTCTCCTAACTAAATTAATGCGGTTCTCCATTTGGGGCCAAACTCCAGGCTAGTGATGCACAAAGGTGAACACTATGATACAAGCAAACACCTGTCAATATAAGCAGCTGGCAAATACCCATGTTTGTGAGGCAAGCTAAAATTAACCTCACCAATATAAGAAACAGCAGCAGGCAATGCCTGTGCCAGCAAGGAATGGCTCCTAAGTACAGTGCCTGAAAGCTCTCACAACTCTCATTGTGGCTTTCAGCAGAAAAATGTTTCTGCTCCTCACTACTTGGTATCAAAAAAGCCAAAAACAGATGTGGGGGCTGGAAAGGGCAGTGGTGGAGCAAAGGGTGAACAATTTGAGACAGCCAAGGTGAGCTAGGCAGTGATGCTGCTGAGTCCATCCTGCCTGGGACCTGGTGGTTTACGTGGTCCCCAGAAGCATCACGCTGTGTGGGGCAGCTGCAGGCCCAAGGTCCTGAGAGATCCCAGAGAAAAACAGAGCATCCAAACCAACCTGCAGCTAAAATGTCCTCACACCTTCAGAATCCCACATGGTTATGTTCTAAAAATATACTTTTGTAAGAGAAATGGGGATCACTCCATTCCACATCTCAAAGAAAGATGAACGATTATAAGATTAAAATTAATGGAGATCAACTGAGCGCAGGACGGACAATTCACATTTTCCACAGCTTCTCCTTCCCATCCTCTGAAAAATTTCTGTTCTCCCCTTCTGACTTTCCAAGTTTTTCCTCTACTGCAACAACTGTGTGAAAAAATGAACATGCATCAAGCAGCATTCACAAGGAAGTCAGTACAAAAAGTGTGGCAACCCCCTGGTAACCAGACTAAAAATGAGGCCCAGAGGTGCTGATGATCATATAAAAGGTTATATGCTCTTCAACATACTAATAACACCCTTGGATCTGATCAATGGGTTGTACAGCTTCACTCCCTATCTAATACTGGTTTTAAAAACAAGTGAGAAAAACCTGGCTACACACAGCCTTTAGTTCTGTACACACTGTAATATTATGACTTCATAAATCTAAATCACTTCCTAAGGCATTTCTCAGACCTACTGGGAGTGAAAGTATCAAGAAACATAATTTAAGAAGAACAATCTTGTTTATAGCATTGTCAGAAAAATATTTGACAACAAATGCAACCATGCTGCAGGTTTTTGAGTAGAAATAAATATTGCTCGCACTGAAAGCAAGGCCAGATTGCAGCTTTAACCGGGGGCTGCAGGGCCAGGCTTTCCCTCTTCTCTCCAGGGAAGGATCCAATGTGGACATTGCTCCTCTCCCCACAACAGATCTGATTCCAATGCAATACAGATGGATCCACAGTTGAAAGAGCAGTCTGGTGCCTTCAGGAGACTGCTGTGATGAACAGCAGAGCCAAGAAAGAGTATCTGTGCTGTTTCATGAGGCATATCTCCTTATCCTTTATCTCCAGCCTTGAGGAATCTCTCCCTACTTCTTTCTCTGGTAAACACGCTGTCCATTAAATTCCTGTCCTCATTTCACCTTTTTATCTTTATCATCCACCTGTCCCAAGACTTAACTTGGAAGTTCAGACCTTCTTGGTCCCTAAAGTCTGATGAGAGGATACCTGGAGCAAGAACAGGACCAGGGAATTGGAAAGTCTTGATATAGTGTACCTTCCATATTATATCCTACTCCATCTGCAAGATCAGGATGTGAGCAAAAAACTATTGACTGCCTTGTATGAGGCACCAGAGTGGGTTTGGGGAGACAGAAGAGGATTGGCAATGAAAAGTCAGCCCTAAAACTTCACCACACACAAATCCATCATAGTATTATTTATTATTGATATCAATTATCTATTAATGTTATTTTTGCTGTTATTAATGATTATGCTGTTGCTATTTTCATCTGCACATGAGAGATACTTGACGACCAGGATTAAACACAGTGGCAGGAGAAACACAAACCTCCTGCTCATCAAACCCTATCATCACCTGCCTTGGATAGTTTTTGGGGAGGATAATGCTGCTCTCACCTTAAGTGAGCAGAAACCAAGGAGACCAAGCAGAGTTCCTGAATGTAGTCCCTGAATACACATAATGATATGGAAATGTTAAGATTTTCCCAAGATGCCCCTGGACTAAAATAACAGACCTGGACCCTCTCTAATTCTATCCAAACATTTGAAAATCTGCATATTTTCAAAATGAATTGTTCAACTCTGTATTATTTGTGATAATTAAATGTGATGTGGAGAGAGTATCCTTTCCGGTATCAAAAAAGCCTCACCAGAACTCACTTCCCAGAGACCTAACTAAAACAAAAGCAGCCTTCCAATGTTGCCTTCAGTTATTACCCCGTCAGCCACTTGCTGGAATTTAAATTATTCTTCAAGGAATACCTCAAAAAAAAAATCTTATTTTTGTGGAATTTTCACCTTGTTTTGGCAATGAAAGAATATAGTCCATCTGTTCTTAAAGACATGGCTCTGAGCAACCTGGTCTAGTGGAAGGTTTCCCTGGCCATGGCAGGCGGGTTGGAACTAGATAGTATTTAAGGTCCCTTCCAACCCAAACCATTCTGTGATTCCATGATGGCACAGCAGGTGTGCAGAGCACATTTTCTCACTGATTTGTTTGACCTCCTAAGTCAACATGTTTGTTGGGATGGTTGGCAGACAAGCAGTGTGAGGCACAGCTAAGAGAGTTTGTCTTCTAACCTTAAGCTCTTGGTCTTACAACAGTTCTATTGCCATCAACAGGAGTGTGCTGGAAGAAGAACTGACACAAATCAAAATCAAAGTAAATCTGAAAGTGGAAAAAAGTCTTGACAAATTTCAATCAAATTTCACAGGAAATCATATGTGAAATTAGGAAATGAATTCCTCATTAGTTAGTGTGTGTTTTGTGAAACTATTAGTTAATTTGGGTACCCCAGATGATGACTTGATTCGAAGATTTTAACCCTACCAAGAACCAAATACTGTGATAGATTTTTACTGCCTGCATCCCAGCCACGAGATCAGCCCACAATATTTTCAGGAAAGCACTGAAGGTACCAACTGGCTGAAGTTATGTTTTCATTATAAAGCAGTAATTAGACAGGCTTCACAACTGTCAATAAGATTACAGACTAACAGCATGCATCCATATTATTGCTACTGAACTTCTTTTTCAGCCTTAAAGTGGGGAACGTCACCAGGAATAGTTCTCATCACCCTTTTGAAACCAATGGATATATGAATCAGGTAAGGAAGATACAGTTCTCTAAAAACAGCTGCCAAGAAAATGCTCAGCAATAACTCCAGTCCCAGCAGAGTTATGTCAGCTACATGGATTTGATGAAGTCTGCAGTCCTTTTCCACATCAAGTTATAATTACAATGTGGATAATGTTTAGGATCATGTCTATGAACTGTTCACAAGCCTGTTTCTCTGGATCTTCCCATTCTCTTTCTACGAAGTCTTGCAGCAGGCTGAAGCTGCAGGAACAGGCATGTCACCTGTGACCACACAGGAGCTGGCATGCAGAAGAGAAGAGTGGAAAAAGGAACACCCATGGGGACCAGTGTACTGACATCAAATAGCTCCACCAAGCTGGGGCAAATTTGGGCACTGATCTGGTGACCAGTGACAGGACCCAAGGGAATGGCATGAAGCTGAGGCTTAGACTGGACATTAGGAAAAGGTTCTTTCCCCAGAGGGTGGTTAGCCACTGAACAGGCTCCCCCGAGGACCATTTCCACCAGGGAAGTGGTCACAGCCCCAAGGCTGCCAGAGTTCAAGAAGCGTTTGGACAACGCTCTCAGGCACATGGTGGGATTGTCTGGGTGTCCTGTGCAGGGCCAAGAGTTGATCCTAGTGGGTCCCTTCCAATTCAGGATACTCTACAATTTTAAGTCCCTCCTAATCCCTCTCTAACAGGAAGCTGTGTCCCGCCAAGCTGGGCCAAGTCCCTGGGGAAGGCACAGAGGTGCTGCCTCACCTGAAGCTGAAGGCACATCCCACCCAGCAGGTCCCCTCTGGAAGCTGCACACCCGATGGGTCACACAGCTGGCACTGGCTGTAGACTGTCACTCCAAGGCCCACAGCCAGCAGGATGCCCAGTCGGAGACGTTTCTCCGCACGCTTATGCATTATGCATGGCTCCATCCCAGTCTGCTTCAAATGCATCACCTTCCAGTGCAGGGAGATGACTTGGGCGTGGAAGTTGGCTGCGATTCCCCAAAGCCACCTATGTTAATATTTCAAATTAAGCAGATGCCTAGCAGGGCCAAATTAGAGTCCTGCTCACCCAAGGGCTGGATGGTGATCTACCATTGTTATAATCACGCTGCACCTGCAGGGTGGAGAGGTAAAACACACTGCAATATTTCTGACCATATGCAACAGCAGCAGATGATTTGCTGCACAGAAAATAACAGCACACAGCCAAAGCTTCACCAAGTGTCTCTGCAGCTCCTCAAGATCCCCACCCAACTTTACACCAATTATAAATACTATAAGGTCAACCCAATGATACAGCTAGCTGTAGGCTTGACTGTTTAGTAAGTAAAACTTATGTTAACCTCAGCATTGTATCTCCATAATTTCAGTAAAAATATGCTCTGTATTTACTGAGGTTTCTCTCTGCATCTGTTTTGCTCACAGACACATTCCAGAGTTTTTAGGGAGGAACCATAATTCCATTGACAATGAAGCTGGCAAAATTATACAACTCCAGGTTTGCATGAAACTGATATTCTGGGTTGAGACAGAGACTACATGAATAATAGATACTAAAAGAATCAATGAATTGGGTCTTCATTCTTCTGAATTTTAAATTTCTTCTATTTTATCTGGACTGATCAAAGAATTTTGCTGACAGAAATAATATTCTATGACTATTTAATGTTTTCTGCAGTATCATTTTTGAACCATAAAGCACCACCTCAGAATAAGGAAAAAAATATGCAAATGCTGTGGAAGTGAGGCAAGTGATTTATTTTGGCTGTGTTGACTTTTTCAGACCTGGGGCTTTTTTTTTTTCAAATCAGCATGGGACACACTGTCATTTAATTTTCAGCAAATCTACCAGTTTCAAAAATGAAACCACTGAAGGGAAGAAACCCCACTATTATTATTAATTATTAATTAAACAATAGCAACATGCCTTTTATTATTCCCCTTTTTTAATGTCTGAAAAAATACTTTTTTCTGTTAAAGAAGAAAAATACTTAGTTTGCCTCTAAACACAGGTGGTTCAGCAATCTGACTCAGCAAATCAATGCTTTTACAAGAATCAGCAAAATATTGACTATTTTGGGGGAAACCAAACCAAACAAAAACCCCAAGCCCCACCCTACAAGGAAGTTTATCTGCGAAGCTCAGATGAAAAGACCCTGAAGTTTGGTTGTGGCTCTCCATATAAGCTTAATGAATCACACAAACCTATGGAAAACCCTTGCCCTTGATAACGGCATGTAAAGGCGGAGCTGCTGGAGCCTGGCATTTAACAGGTGCATCTGTTTACTTTCCAGCTACTCATCTTCCCTAAAAAAGCCTCAATCCGTAAATACAATTAAATGCTGAATTAAGGTTGTCAAAATACCAAGCTCCCCAGAGTCAAGTGTCTGTCTGAGAGACCTCCCCCTCCCCAAAAAACACTTTGGGAAGGTTTTCCAGCTTCTGTTACATGAAGCTGCGTTTATGTCTGCAAGCATCCCGGACTCTTTAACGAGATGATGCTCTGGAGTAAATCTCTCTCGCAGGGACCCTGTTGACTGACTATTCAGCGTAAACATGCACGTTAAAATTCACAAATACATTCGAACAAAGCCTGCCCGGAGCAGCCAGCAGCCTGCCCGGCAGGATCAGCCGCCAGCTTTTCTCCCTCTAATCTGCCCACCGAGCAGCGTCACAGAGACTGTCTTTTATCAAAACAAAGGCTGGATGCCGGCTGGGAAGTGTGAAGCCGACTAAAAATGGCTGAAAAGCTGTCCAAGGCACCCGGGAAGGTGGCCAGCCCCACCCAGCGCAGACACCGACCCGCTCAAAACACGCTGAGAATCAGCCCAAAAGGGAGATGCTATTGTTCCCTTCGCCTACGCGGCAGCGACACAACACCATCGCAGCATTCCCCTCCCCGAGAGGCTCAGCGGAGCGCTCGGCGGCATAATGAAAGGATTAATGGCTTGGTTTGGTTGTTTTTTTTTTTTTTTAAAGCAATCCTAGGGCAAAGTGGGGAGCGGGGCGCAATCCCGCGGCGTGCTGGCGCTGCCGCCCCGGCTTGCTAAAGCTGCGTTTTCTTTGTGTCGACACTAGGCTAAGCCTGGCTCTGGGTGTGTCCGTGGGCAGGAGGCACCCCAGGCGCCCAGCGCCACCACCTCCAACCCTCGCCAGCCCCAGCGGGCACCGATTCACCCTCACCCGGCTTTCCTAAAGCCCGAGAGGGAGGAAAATCATGCCAGTTATATCCCGACGGAGAGAGTCAAGGATGAGAGATGACGCCGCTACCGGCAAGGGCGGATGCTTTGGGAATGAGCTGTAAAGGTGGGAAGGGAGGACCTGTATCCTGGATGCTTTCAGGGTGAGACTGCTGGAGATGGGAGAAACGCATTCAAAGAATTAAGGGCTTTTAATCTTTCTTTCTTAAATTACCCCCCAAAGAAAAGCTCCACGGGGAGGGAGAGAAAACAGCATGCAAAGGCCCACAGGTGAACAATGCAAAAATGGATGGATCCTGCCTTTGCCTCCTCTGCCATGCAGTCCTTCTAGCATGCAACACTAGAATAGATATAATACCCTGACATTTCCAGTTGCTCCAAAGACAGTCCATCTTGGTGGAATCGGCACTGGCTTGCATCTCGGAGAGCTGAGGAACTGGCGGTCCTTTCGTCGGAGGCACTGCGTTACCAGTCAGGCATTCCCGAGCATGGGTGGGTTAGTGGGTACCGCTCCCGTCTCCCCGCTCGGCTCCGGACTGATGCTGTAAGCAGCACAGGCGGAGGGGGAGGGCATATTGTACGCGCTGCGGTCTCCACTGCAGCAAATCAGCAGTGTGATGTGGTTGCCCTAGGGAGCAGGCTCCTTTGAAAAGGGGATGCAGTCCCTTTTCAAATCAAAAGCTTGCGCTCCGGCGGCTTAGCCTCCTAAGCCATGGAAATGGTTAAGGCAACCTGATGGCAAAGAAATAAAAACAAATTGGGTGTGGGTGGAGGGTGGGGGGGGTGGCGGCGGAGGGTGAACAGTGTTTCCTATGTGTCTCTACGGTTGTGACAATTCGTGTTCCAGAAATTTCTTGACAGTGATGGAATCTGGTGTTTTCTTCATCTTCTC